>MU270071.1:96391-130215 GCA_021432635.1 Thozetella sp. PMI_491 | reverse complement strand
TTTTTTTTTTTTTTTTTTTTTGGTTTTGGCGCAAGTCAGTCCTGAGTTCTCTTCTCAATAGGTGCATATGTGTATCTACTTGAGGTTATTTGATGTCCTTTTTGCCTCGAATTGTGTAGCAGCCGAGCTACTCTTGCCAGTGAAGGGACCTTAGAAAGTGTCCAACTTGGGTTTCGTCCTATGACGTCAAGGCCCCATCTGATGGAGACGCTAACTACCTGCTCCAATTGACAACGACACGAAGGGAAAACATCTGGCGCAAGATAGTGCCGATCTTGGCGACGCAGTCGCTGATGCATAAACTTCAGCACTGAAACAAGGGAGGATCTTAGACCCTCATTCCTTCATTCCCGGTGAAGGCCAATTTAAACAGGCAAGTAGGTAAAGGTAGGTCTCTCAACCTCATGAAACGCTCCTGTATTATTAAATGATAGTTCAACAGCTTGTACACTAATGTTAGACATCTGCCACAAGTTAGCTCCGTTCAATTCTTTCGTATTGGGTCTGTAGATGACATGTTCTTGGTGTTTTGGGTAATAATCCCCACTAGACTCAGCAGAGGTCTGCTAAATCGTATATCAAGACAGTAGCACCCTTCGCGGTGCTTTCAAGGGGAGGCCGAGGGAGAATTGCATAGCGTGTCTCGTTATATTGGGCAGCTTGGGCATTCGTAAAAATCAAGACGAAGAGGGTGCCTAGATCACCGAGGCTAGTGGCACCTCATCTGTTAGTCCCATCGGTAGAGCCTTTACGAACAAGCTGGGCAAGCCTGCAAGATCCTCGGTCCCTCACGCCTTAATCTCATCCGTGAGCGGATGTGTATGGCTTATCGAACATGTGCGGGGTGCCGAGATCAACACGCGGTTGATTGATGATTACCTGGGTCGTTTTTCTTGTTCGGGTCATAGATCTATGCTGCTCTGCCTACTAACGAGAACACCAGGAAGGACATGGTAGAGATGCAAAAGATGCTAGCTCTCGCCTCCATTGACGGCCCAGGCGAGGAAGGGATGGTTGTAGGCCGGAAAGTCCATCTAGGAGAGGTGTTAATGGCGGGTATATATATTGCCACTCTGATAACATGTATCACATGCTGGTATTAACTATTACAGGCATTCCGGCCAGGGAGGTAAAACATGGGCTAATTACATGAGCACCGCGTTCATATGTCAATTCCAGTCTCGCCCAAGCGAAAAGAGCTCGCGAATACAACGTCCTCGGACCTGCAGGCCCAGAGCCGGTTGGCCGGCTCATAGTTTGGCAGATCTCGTTCAAACTCTTGCGCGGCCGGTGAAACGAGTGTTACGTTCCCTATGCTTGAGCCAGTAGGCAAGCATGGTGACGGACCCGACAAGCCAAAGTAACGCGTTGACCAAGTCAACCCAGACGGCGTTCTTCATGCGCTGTATATCGGCGTTGCCCTCTGCATTTTCTTTGATGTACATCTAGTAAATTTTAGCGACAATCCTGACTTCTCTCCATGGGCTCTTTTCTGCGTGATGCTAGGGGCGATATGTCATCATTGCACGGGGCGGAGACACTTACGCTTCCAAATACACCAAATAATGCTATCCATAACGCAAACAAAACCACATTCCACACCAAAACGACGCGAAAGCGGATGATGAACGGGATAAAATAAAGGGCCGCCGTAAAGGCTGAGAGACCACCGACCACCTCGGCGTATACCTGCGCATTTCGTTAGCCCTTGGCATCGAGGAGCGAGGGAAGGGGGAAGGGAGAGACAACTCCAAGCTGGGGGAACTAACCCATTTGCTGTCCGAATATTTGCCCTCGGAAGAGGCTCTGTGGAGGTCGACGCCGTCTAGAAGATTGTCAGCCATTTGTCGGTGTCTCGAGCATCGCCAGTAGTTTTTGGGTCACCCATCCCAAAAGCAAAACTCATGCCAGAACCACTTTCAGGCATCCGGTTATGCTGTCCGGAGTTCGCAGAAGGGGGGCAAGGGGGGGGCAGGGCAAGTACTGACACAGGCCGCAAACTGTAATTGCAAGTATGAACTGGAAGAAATGCAGGACCGAGAAGGCCAGGTAGCTGAGAGCCATGCCAAAGAACCCCATTGCGGCGGCGCTGCTCTGTGGCTGCGTGCGATCTTGCGTAGGCTTGCGGGGACCGATCTCCCGAATGGACAGATCAGAGAGATTCCAAGTAGGTGGTCAGAGGTGATGCTCGTTGACCGTCGCGGAGGGACCGGACGATGATGTTGGTTGTCGGTATGAAGCTCGGGCAAGGGTGTCTCTTGGAGAGTGTGCGCGAAGAGCCAGCCAAAGGTCGAGTTCCGGGGAAAATTGCTTTAAGATCTGACGATGCTGGTATGTTCTTGTCCCTAGGCGTGTTGGAAGGGGTTGAGTGTCTTGGGTAGAGAAGACTGGGCCGCGGCCATTGGTATATGAAATAAATCCCTGAAAGAGACACAGGACCGGACAGGGTGAATGTGACCAAACGAATTGGCTATGACGCAGTGGCTGCTGCCCTCCAAAGTCAATGCTAGCCTTACGACTCTTGTGATTGGGTGCCACCAAAGGCCACCTCCGGGATTGGCCACCTCCGGGATTGGGCCGCGCCGGAGCCAGCAGTAGTCCCAAAATGGCATGCACAGTGGGTACGTACCTATCTACATGAGTCGGACAGCGGCTTTATGGACTACTATAGTCTACCATTCAGAGTATACCCGTACCCTTGCCTGGACGCTCTAAATGGTGAGTAGGAGGAGGTGGCCCGATACCGTGGCAGTGTGGAAACACACCACACATTATGATCCCCTCTCAGCTATAACCCTGTCCATGCGATCATTGCCCACGAATCGAACCTTTGGCATGAGTTGAGGCGCTGCACAGCGGAAGCCAAGAACCACGGGCCGGGCGCGCACATTATCTTGGCCTTTGGACGACTGGGCCCGGCTATCTTCCTTCCACGTCCCTCCGGGTGCGACCCATATATACCATGCCGGCCTTTCATGACGGCCGGGACGCGGATGGCTGAGCAGAGCGGCGCCCGAGAAGCTTTATCCTAAGGGCGCATTATCTACCCAGCCTAGCCTTGGCCCTGGGACGAGGTTCGGGACGGCGCCTCCGCAACCCGGACACCCGCCAACGACAACCCAACAGGAGCCGTCCCAAAACCACCAGAGGTGGTTGCACTCACCAGAGTTGACTTGGGGGTGTGTATCACGCACGCTGCGTTGCGTCGCAAACCTTGAGGGTGCGCCTAGGAAGCCATAAATACGTCCCGCCCAGGTCTCCTTGGCCGGCAAGTCCTGGGCACTATCTAAGGGGGCTGTCCCCGAGGCATTTCATCACTGCCGGCAAGTTGGGGTAGTATCTCATGCAGCCTTGCTGGCAACCCTCGAGGTCTGGGGTCGACGGAGGCCATCGCAGGACCACAGTTTCGCCTACCACTCGACCACCACCCCACACCCTGGCGCCCTCGGGCTGAAAATCGAGCTAGGGAGCCTTGGAACGCTCGTTCGCTAGGCCCTGCACTGCATGATGCATCGTGTCGGCGTCTACCTCACTGGTGGTGGGGTTCGGAATCTGGAATCTGGACAACTGGCTATTATCTGCTCGTGCCGCCACTGGGCCTCCAAGCCGCATCGTAACGGGCCAGCAAGACGTCTGCCGGTCCGCTACCGCGATTACTCTGCTAGTGAAGGTTCCGCAACGGCTGCTGGGTCGATAAGCAAGATAGGGGTGGGTGGGGGTTGGTTGACACGTCGCCATACTGCAGCCTCTACGTAGACAGCAATTGTAGCAAGGTCTCGGCAGCTCGGTGATCGTGTCCCTTGAACGACACAGGCTATACCAAAAAAAAAAAAAGGAAATACAGGAACTCCGTGCTCCCCGCTCTGTGCTTCATGCTCCGTTTCTGCTGTCGTCCCGGGTTCATGAAGCCCTGGGCAATAGGCTGGTCCTTTGCCAGGCGCGCGGTTGGTGTCTATCCACACTCGCATTCGCAGTTCATGTGTACCGATGCCAAGCAAGACACCGGACCCAACAAGCCTGCCGTATCCAGGCGGTGCGTCGTCCAAGACCGAGCCCTCGATAGTTTCAACCAACAGTTGGCTGGCCATGCACACCACCTCACGAACTGGTGGCTGCTGCGCGCCTCTTCGGCCGCCACGAGGACCATCTCTCCCGGGCGCGCTCGCAGCGGCTGGTTATTTACTAGGCACCACCGCAATCTCGTCACGTCGGTACGTCCCGGTGAGCCTTTCTTGCTAGAAGGAGAGCCAGGCACGGATAGATGGTCATGAATCGACCAGAGAGCCTCCAATCTGCACTTCGCTTCAGCCGCATGCTACGGGGTTCGGAATACAAAAGGAGGCCATTACCCACGGCCCTCCCTGATTCTAGTCAGCGTCCTCGCTCCATAGCCAGAGCCGTCCTTATGAGCCCGCCATTCCTCGAGGATCACAGCTCTTGTCGTTTCCGGGCCCGTTGCCCGGGGCGGTCGCCGGGCTCACAGCTCTTGTCGTTTCTGGGCCCGTTGCCCGGGGCGGTCGCCGGGCATCGCATTCGTCCTCGCTGTGCCCCCATTGCTGCTCCTCGTACACCCATCTGGGCTCCGTACCTCGCACGCAAGGAGCCGCGGACAATCACGTGCATGGCGAAGCGATCCTCTACCCATATCCTTTCAAGCTAGCCTCACCTCGCCAAACAGCCGGCTCGAGGCCGGCACGCACAGCTGGCTGATGTACGACCCCCGCCCGATCGTGTCGTATTTCCACCACTGCTTAAGGGAGGATGGTGCTAGGAGGCAAGTATATCCATTGGCCTTTTCGTCCCGGTAGCTGACTGGCTTTCATTTGCAACCCTCTAGTCCGAGGCGCAGCCGGCAGCTTCGACGATTCCGCACCTCGCCCTACCGCCCGGTTGAGCCTGGGCACTTCAAATGCTATAACGCTAGGGAAACGAGGCCTGCTTGGCGGAACTGCCGATCCGAACCGTGAGGGGAGAAGAAATTGGCTGGAGCCTACGGCGCCCGGGAGTAAGGCTGGCCAGCTGCTGGCCTCACTAACTTATCGAGCGTCTTTGAGCCGCATTCTCAGCCCCACGGTGCCTCTAATTGGTCACGATAGAGCCAGCCCTCTGCAGCTCTCTGCAGTCGTCTCTGCAAGTCCCGCCAGCCGAGGGGTGCGGCTCTTAAGCGCAAAAGCCCTCCCGGGCAAGGTTCCTCCACCCTGGCCTTGCGGCCAGCTGCTGCGGCGAGATACAGAATGCACGGCGACAGAGCGCTTCCTGCGCGACCAGGAGAGGCGTAGGCCTCGGGACAGCCTCGGCGGGACGTATGGGCGGCGACGTGCAGGAGCCGGCTGGGCCTCCATTGCCTTCCAGGCTACCCCTCCTTTCCCCGTTCTCGAGGAGACTGGGCTGGCTAGAGCAACTAGTAAGGAGCTTCGACGGGCAGGATGTCCCGCCGCCTCTTGGCTACTGGATATGATACGTGTAGTTGGGTCTCGGGCATTGCCACTACAGCCTGGCGCGCCTGAGTGGTAATTCCACGCAACTCGGTGAGTCTTCAGCCATTCTAGCACCCTCTCACCCCCTCCGGATCACGAGGGCACGTCCAACTGCGGGAGGTAGAAGAGTGCGCCTTGATGTGGGCTCTCTCCGCCTCTCATGTCTCGCCCGCGGATTCTCGCAATCTCGAGACGAACCTGGTTGCGCTACACACATGGTGGCTCCGCTCGTCCTCGAGTATGACATGGGCCTTGGAATTTGGTGTGGTTTCTACCAGTCACTTGCCCACCACGTTCGGTGACAAGGGACTGCATCGCCCCTGAGGCTCACTTGGGCTCGAGGCAGGGGCATACGAAACACCCTGGAAGAATTGTATATATATTTTAGGACGTGGAGACGACCATGGAGACTGCCTCGCTACTCTTCACCTCCCAGGACTAGCAGCATCTCTCGTCTTCAAGAGAAAGACAGCCATTGTCGCCGTTTTCATTTTGTACCCATCTCTGAGTCTCCACCTGCGTCGTCGAGATGCCAAACCAACAGAAGCCCCCCAAGAAGCACAAGAAGCCCAAGGTTCGACCTTGTAACTGGATATGCGTACAGAGGCCCTTATTTCCTTCCAGTTCCTCCTCTCCTTCATCCCTCAACTGCTCACCACTTGTAGTGCGACTGCGGCGAGTATAACTTCATTGCCAATGATGTGTGCGGAAACATGCACTGCCAGAGGCCGCGCTGTAAGCAGTGCGTAAGGGAGAAAGTGGAATAGACAACGAATAAACGTCCAGTATGGTATGCTTGCTCATCCCGCCGATCCATTGCACACCCCTGAGAACAAGTCGCTGATGGCAGCTGTGCTGTGAAGAGCCGATCCTATTAGAGATATCTTATGCTAGTCTTTGTTGTAGCGTATGGGACATGGACGGCACTTTCTAGCCCAGGATGGCGTCCGTCATCTCTAAGGGTTATGGCAATCTTGTCGATGGCGCCGACGATGTCTTGGCAGGATATGTGCTTGTATTACTTTTGGAGCTTCGCCAGACTCTACAGCAGTGGGGCCTACGGCGTACCGGATACATGGATTTCGCAAGGCGCAGGGAGGCTGTTTGCTAGATAATCAACTTTGAAATCCACTTCTTCTCAAGAATCCTGCGGCCTGGTTACTGGCATTTCTTCTACCCCAAGCTCCCAAGCTGCGTCATGACGCCAGCTTCCCAAAGCCGTTCAAAGGCACTGCAGGAGTGCGGTGAAGGCGCACTTAGTAGAAACCGAGGCAGGAACGTTACAGCCATCCTGTAGCTTGATATGGTGGACCAGCAAGCAACGCTCTGCAGCCAGGAGCGGCCGTGGAAGCATGACAGGCAGCCGTGGTGATGTGGTGACATTGGTTAGAGAATATGGATGAGGTGCTCCGCCCGAGAAGCTGTAGACGCAATGTAGGACGCTTATTGCCTGCAATGGTCCGCCACGGTCCGCATGGTTCGCCCGGGCTGGAAGGAACCACGGGGGGGAAGGGGATGAGACAATGCGGCCGGTCCCTTGCCGCGAGAGACAGGCGGCGGTAATGGATCCACGGAGAACTGCCTTGGAACACCGGACTTCCAATCTAAGCCCCAGGCAAACTTCCGGGCTGCTCAGAAGCAGGTACACAGGATGTCAGGAAAGTATCCTGTCCGGCGTAGACAACGACTGGGGGGGAAGAGCCGGTGGGTTCAGCCACATGGCGAGCAAAGGAAAAGACGCAGTTCCCGAAACGGGTCTTTAGGCGCCTTGTATTGTATACAGCTAAGCGCCGTCGCCTCGCCTCCTTATCCCTGTCCTACACGGCCTTTCATCCACTGCGGTGCTGACTTTTGGGGCTGCTGGGGGCGGAGGGGGAGGGGGGCACACAAATGAAATTCATTTCTGGAGAGCTGAAATTCACCCCATAGCCAAGGCAATCTCCTCCCAGGATCTCCAAATGTAACCTGCATCTGACAGCTCTGCCGCCTTGGCATCGCTCACCGATTTATAGCTTCCATCCTCGAAAGGATGGTGGCTTATCGGGGCTATCATACCGGCTGAGGCTTGCAAGTACTTGCCCTCGCCAGCAAGAAAGTTCCCGGGCAATGGAATTATGAAGCAGTGACGGTCTGGTGCGTTCACACGCGCTCTTGGGGTTGCTGCAGCAAGAATGGGCAAGGGGCAGAATTGCGAGCCGTCGCCGCTGCTCATAGCTACTGATCGCATATCGTCAGCATACCTAGTTACGGAGCTGCTCCAGGAAGGGAGCCCAGTAGCTCCGCATGCCACGCGAGAGCCGGGCGGCCCGGTGGAGGACCGAGGTGGGTTCTATGTAGGTAGTTATGGCGGCCGGATGTGGGTGGAGAGGTCGGGGCCCCGCTCGGCCGGCTCATGCGGTCCGGCGACTAGGGGAAAGAAGCCGACATCGCCCCACGCCCCCCCCCCCTTCCTTTCCTGCCCGCACCCTTCTTTACGCACCACTAGGTTCGACTTGCGAGGGAGTTTCCTGCCTCCTATCGACCCCCATCGACTAGACGTGGAGCTGTTAAGGACTAGAAGCTACCGTCCAAGATGGATTTGTCCAAGGTTTCTTCGCCGCCTCTTCCCTCGCCGCCGTTTGTCAAAGGTGTAGAAGGCATGCAGAACGTGAGGGACATCGGCGGCTACCCAGTGGCAGGACAGCCGGGTAAGGTAATACGCCGCGGGCTGGTCTTTCGCTCTGCCGACCCCGGCAAGCTTACAGACAATGGAGTTAAGGCCCTCCAGGAGCTCGGCATAACCCATGTCTATGACCTGCGCTCGGCCCTCGAGATCGAAAAAGCACGCGCGGTCGAGGGCTGGGACAAGCCCAAGGAATGGGCCGGTGCCACCCGAGTGTTTGCGCCAGTATTTCTGGACGAGGATTACAGCCCTGAAGCATTGGCCGTGAGATTTAAACACTACACCGAGGGCACCGAGGTCAGTCCTGAACCGCGCCAGCCAGCGCCAAGCTGCAGCATGTTACTTCCTCGAACCCGCTCCTTCTCCAAGGAACGCGGCTGGGAAGCAGAGAGGACGAGTTGACTGCGGAATGTTCCTGGCTTGTCGTACCTATTCTGACGTGGCCAGGGATTTGTTCGTGCCTATTCGTCTATTCTGGCTTCGGCGAGCCACCCGGACAACACGTTTCGCCCGTTCTCTAGGATTCTCGCCCATGTCGCTTCCCCTACATCTCCCACACCTCTTTTAGTGCGCAAGTCCTTCCCGTTTTCTCCGCCCTCTTCTTGGGATACCCGAGAGCAAATGTGTGCCCTCGAGGTGCTTCTGGAGGGTGTTCTGCTCCCAGGACCTGACCAAAGCTTCCCGAGTTCTGGCAGCTAAATTGCCGAATAAGTAGCTGACAATCTTCAAGACTGCAAGGGCGGGAAAGATCGAACCGGCGTGATCTGTGCCCTGTTACTGAGTGTTTGCGGAGTTAGTGATGATATTGTCGCCCATGAGGTAAATTGAGACCGTACCCTTCGAGGTTGTCTCGAAACGACCAGAGTGGCATGTGCCTGTTTGTGTTGCCCGCTGACCAAAAGTGCAGTATAGCCTTACGGAACTGGGGCTCTATGGGCGCCGCCAAGAGTTGATTCAGCACATCCTGCTGCAAAACGGCTCCCTGAGAGGCAACCAGGAAGCGGCTTTGAATATGCTCAGCGCCCGGTGAGTGGAGTCGGGTCAACCCTTTGGGCCTCATCCTGCAGAACTGACATGAATGGACGCGATACAGCAAGGAGTCCATGATAGCTAGCTTGGGAGAAATCCGCAAGACGTACGGGTCTGTGGAGAGGTACATCATTGATCAATGTCGTTTGTCCCCGGATGATCTGGAACAAATCCGGAAGAACCTCATCGTAGACTGCAACACTGATGGGGGTCAGGTACAGGTCGATTGGGAGACCCATGCGGCGATGGTTGCAGCAAGCAATTCCTAAATGTAATTATTTGGTCTAGCTTGGATAGCAAAATGTGCCGCACATTTGATGGGGCATGGGAGTAACATCCGAGTCGGGGGGAATAGTATACATGTTGTGAAGCAGTGGTGGTGCCACCCAGGCCACACCTGTTCAGCCTCTAGTGAATACACAATAGTCTCACATGCGATATCCGGCGATTCTCAAACAAGACCGCTAAGATCCTTGGGGCCAACTCGTGGCGGGATTTTGATCTGCCCCTTTTTGCGGTCGGAGTGAGGCACGCCATATCTCCATCCGACGGCGTCCTTTGACCGGCCGCCGGGGCCGATGTTCTCCGCATTGTACGCCGTGAACCGGAACTCAAACCGATCGTTTGCGACCCGCACCTTGCTCTCCTGGGCCTCCCGCAGCTTCTTCGTCTCGCTCTCTGCAATCCGCGTCTCACTGTCCCTGACGGCCTTCCTGAAATTTTCGTGCGCCTCGTCTGGATTGACGTTCCTGGAAAGCTCGCGTTCGTACTCGATTAGCTCTGGGATTTGAAGGGCCTTATCAACCGGCACAATGCGGTCGCCGAATGCTCTGGCCGCGTGCTCGCGGGTAAAGGAGCGCGATTCTGGGGTTGGGACAAAAAGTTGTTGCATCGTATGGCTGTGAACATGGACCTCGCCTGTTGACTCATGTGGCGTTAGACGACCGTGGCCCTCGTCAAGCTCGGTACATGGAAGCATGCTCAAGACGGCACGAGAATATGGCCGCGCAAACTGCTTGCCCTGTGTGACAAGTAAGGAGTGTTAGCAGGGTTATGTAGAAAGGTGAGCAGAGAGTTTCCAGTCAATGTGGTGCTTCGGTCAGAGAGGCTCGCAAAGCTAAATTTGTAACCATGGATGCTGTCTTCAAGACTAATCGAATTTTTTTGGATTCATCATCATTCGAAGTCGGGGTATGTAGTCGAGTAAAAATGCAAGACGGAACCGTGCTCACCTCCTTTGCCCATTTCTTTTCGATCTCCTTTAGTCGCACCACAGCGGCTACACGCCTGATATCAATCCCGTACTTGACTGAGACTTCTTTGAGGCCCTCGCCTCGGACTATGATGTCGTTCCATATCTGGGTGCGCGAACTTTCGGACAACACGGGGTGGCTCTTGAATGCCGGGTTCAAGGGAAAGGGTTGGTCGGAGTAGCCGCTCAGGTAATTCGTCTTACCCGGTGTAGGGTTCCTGAAATCCTTGCCGACAGTCTTAAACCATCTACGCATGCGTCTCTGCTCTGTGTTTGAAGATTTCTCCGTCGGTGGAGTTGTCGAGAAGGCCCTGGAGCAGCTCGAAGGAGCCTGCCACGATCGATTCGAAGACCGAGCTAGACTCCCCGTTGCTGCATCGATGGAATTAAGCAGCGACGCGCTGCTTCTTATCTGTGGCGGCATAGCAATGGCCCCGAGAGAAATTTGCAGTTCCTACAGGGCGAGGCAGAGGCGAAAAGCAAAGGCTCAGGAAGCAGCGACGGAAGTTGAGGAGGTAAGAGGAGGTAAAAAATTCCCACTAGCAAGTGGTCGGAGCTCCAGTTTTCTGACAAGTCAACGATAGGCTGCTGGGTTGGATTTTAGTGGACCCAATCTGTTTAAGTGGAGCTCCACCAAGTTCTATGAGCTGAGCTTGCTGAGGTACAACTGCTTTTCCTTTGGTGGCAGTCGAGGAGGTTGCTTCGCAGGCGACAACAGATCTCAGGCATACATACGGGCAAGCCTCGGTGTCTCCATTGCCGGTTGCCTCTTCTACAATCGCCAATAATAGGCCCACTGACCCTCCAAACATCTTATTGAGACTTCTCGGTCTCTAGTCATTGTCGGGGACAGATTAGCACCTGACACCTCGAATCTCTTCTTAATCCAAAACATATCTATCATCCTGCCCGCCCATAGGTGTTGGCTGGGGTAGTAGCGAGATGCCATGGCGCTGCAATAAAAAAGGAATCATATCACGCACGGCCATCGACAACTTCGGCAGCTTCGTGGGACAGCTACGCCCACCTAGACTTTTGAAGTCCGGAATCAACACGTCCTGCAGTAGTTGGCGGGGAAGCTACCCCGGGCCCCGTTGAGCTCCCCGACCCACCAATCCTGTTCTGTCTCTGTCTTCTTAACAATTTTGATCCGATCACCTTCCCTGAACGATAGGTCCCCGGGGCCCTGGCCTGCAAAGTCGAACTGCGCAACGACCCACTCTTCGGGCTTCGTGCTAGGGATCTTCTTTGGGGGAGGCGGTGGCGGCGGCTTCTTCTTCGCGACGCCATTGGCAGCGTTTACCGATGAGCCGGTGGACGCTACGGTAGAGGCGGTTGATGGCCGGGCTTGGTAGCCTACCTGGTGTCCGAAATAGTCCGCCCGGGGCCGTACTGAGCCTGGGGATGTGCCGGCAGAGTGCTCCAAGGCGGTCCCGCCCAGGACCGTGGCCGTGGTGAAGTCAGTCGGTGCTAAGTAGTCCGGTCGTCTAAAGCCGGGGCCAGGGGATGCCCGGGGGCTGGGTTGGTTCGAAGGAGTCGGAGATGGAGGCTGCAGGGAGCCCTGAGAAGGAATGCGGAGGGCTCGAGGCGCCGGGCCGTTGTTTACACCGGGTATCAGACCGGAGGAGCTGCGACGGAAGTTGTCTTTGGGTTCTTGGCTCGGGACTGATGGTTTCCGCTGTTGTTGTGTGTCCCCGATGCTGAGAGGCTGATGGATCGACTTCCCGCGAGCAATCACAGTAATTGACTCTACTTGTAGCCGAGCAGGCGCGTAGCTCGCGTTCCAGACCGCCACTACATCCGCCATTGGAGGTGGGGGAGATGGAAAACCGGCATCCTCGCAGTACCCGTGGAGCGTGGTGTAGTACAAGCCCAGCAGCCGGTTCTGGATGAGAACGTGTCCTGCAAGCAAAGGCGGTATGAGGCTAAACGCAGCCGCGATGATCGGGGGTAGTGTCTGACGAAGGTGCTCATCTGCAACTCCGAACTCCTACTCTAGGTCGTTAGTCCTGTTACGCGCCGGCAAAGAACGAGCTGTAAGAAGAAGGGAGATAGGGATTCCTACGTCTGCGACACGCGTCATCTCATCTTGCGCCTTAACCAAGGCGGCGTCATCCTTGGCCGTTTTGCCCGTTTTTTTATGTAGCTTGTTCACTTTCTCCTGGCACTTTTCGTAATCTATCCGCTTGGCCTCCCTCTTCTTGATCGTCTTGCGGATTGGCGCAATGTAGTCGCGGGCATCGGACGCCGGCTTGATGACCCTCTCCTCGATGACCGCCACTTCTTCCAATAGCTCTGTCTTGAGCTCCGCATATGCCTCCTTCAGCTTGAACGTCCGGTGTAGTTGGAGCTCGGGTGTCGGCACGGAAGGTCGCCCGTGGCCATCAGTAGCGCCGACAATTGGGTCGTAGAGGCCCTCGAATTCCGCAACCGCTTGCAATTGCGCGCCAACGAGGTTCACCCACGAGTCACGCCACGATCTGGCACTGTCGATGATCTGCCAGGAATGGGCATATCAGCAGGCGGTCGAGATGGATACGGCCCGTCTCCCCCAGTTCGACGAGGAGACATGTGCACGTCATAGGCGGAAAGGGTGAAGGGCAGTCATACTTTTGCTAGCATCTTGTCCGAATCCTCGTAGTCATTAAGAATGACAGAAACTTTGGCATTGTCTCCGGGACCCTTAGTCCAGAGCTTGCCGAACTGCCTCTGCATAGATTGCATCGCGTCTTAAGGTAGAGAAGAGAAGTCGACTGGTGACGTGAGCGGCACCTAGGTGCTGGCAGTCAAGGCCTCCCCACGCGGGGCTTGTCGAGACAATGGGATTGGATAGGTGGGGTCAAACTAAGTGGAAAATACGAGAGTTGAGTGTAGAGAAAGAAGGAAAGATTCGCTGGAGAAAGTGCAAGAGAGTTTGACGGTCGCGCGTGGGTACCTTAAGCAGAAATATCTCCTGGAACGCCGAGGATTATACGCGGCAGAAGAAGGAGTTGGCTGGCTGTGTCCCAACACTATTGACGAAACAATGAGACTGGTCGGTTGCGTAGACTGTTCGTCGTTCGCAGCCGCCGCACCGTGTGCCAGCCTAAATAAAAAATCGGGACAAGCACCGTGGGGGAGGGGAGCAAAAGATGCCAGTCGACATCAATATCCCTCCAAGCGGCTCAGCCACTTTACCTCACCTTGTACCAGTCGGGGCCGTTTTGTGCGAGAGAGTTCCTTGGCCCCGCTGGGGGGTTGGTTCGATACATTACGGTTGTCAATGATTACGTAGTACTGTACTTCAGAGCTTCTCACGGCTCCACTGTACTGCCCCCAGGAAGTATCCTCCCCAGGTTGGCATGTTAGCCGAGCGTGTTGGTACAGTACTTGGCCGCTGTTTAAGGGACCCTTGTCATGAGCCGCCAGTTACTGCGCCAAAATCGTGAAACAGGTTTCCTAAAATTTCTATAAAAATTTCTAACCAGCCAACTGATCTCTTTTTAAAGTAATGATTGGAAAAAGGGGCGGGGATGGAGAGGAGGAGCCCTAGAAGAAAAACAAGCTACTATGCAAGGGTAACGTTAGCAAGTGGGGAAGTGCCTGATGCGCTGGGAGGAGAGCTGTGTTGTATGTACAGTACCTACCTAAAGTACTAAGTAGTACCTAAGTAGTGCCAAGGTGGTATCTACTCACATGACATCGCGTCTCAGCTAGGTCGCGGTTTCCGTGAACGGATCCCTCGAAACAAATAGCAGTGCGCGTCACCAGGTAAGTCTTAGGGCTCATCCCGCCCCCCCCGTCGAAGGCACCAAATACTCTCGTCTCGATCGTCTCAGCATACGCGTACGGTGCGGAGGGCGATTTCCCATCAACGCACATTTACTCCCACGCGCACAACCTTCTCAGATTCAGCAACCGCCGCATCCCCACCGAGGATGCCGCCCGATGCATGCCGCGCAGCTCGACCATGACCACCGCCTTCTCTCTGCCCGCCTCGGCGGGCTCCGATCCGTGCAACCTTGGGAGCAGTTCCGATGTGCTCGAATTCATGTGCCTTTTCACCCACGACCTCCGGCGCAAGCAGAAAAGGTGGCAGGATGGACGGCTCAAATACCACGCCTTCAACAAACGCGTCATGGTCTACGATGAGCGAGGCAATTTTGTCGGTGACATGCACTGGCGCGCAGAGCACCACTTTGACGAAGGCGAAGAGGTCCAGCTGGAGCGCGGCGGAATCCTTGTCCAAGTTTCCGAATGTGTCGGCCGTAAAACACAGGACCTTTCCGAGCTGCTCGACAAGAGAGTACAGGAAAGAGAGCAACGTCAAGCCAGATCTGCCGCGCGCCCTCCCTCGTTGACATTGCCGCAACCTGCCTTGTCGGTCACCCTGGCGCGCCCCCAGGACGATCATTTTCAGCTCCGGCACCGGCCCCTCCACAAGCTCATCGGCACCCCGACGGGCCATCACGGACGTGCTGTCCTCCCCACCGAATCCCCGTTCGAACAGAGACAGAGATCTCATGATGATAAAAGCATGTACGGGGATGAACGGTCGGCAAAGCGAAGGAGATGTGACGGCTCACCGCCAAGAAAGACAGGGTATGCCCAGAGTCTGTTCGGTACCCAATTGACACTCTCCGCCGTTCCCGGGAGCTCCCTTCCCCAAAGACGCCTTTACGCTGCGCAACCGGCACCGTACAACGAGAAAATCAGCGCAAGAAACACCACACCCCAAGGAGGCACAGCAACACCGCCAGGATCTTCACAACCTAAAGATCAGGTGCCAGAGGTGGATCACGGGGATAGGCCAGTCGAAACACCTCAGGCCCTTGGCCAACAAGTTGGCACGAGCACGCGGAAACAGCGACTTAGCCCCGTCAAGATTGGAGTGAACGACCTGTGTGACCCTCTCTCCAAATATTGGGACGATCGGGTAGAGAGACAAGATGCTCTCGATGAAGATAGCGACATTGTTATCTTGCGTGAGGTACCTGTGCTTTCTGCTCAATCCGAGGCAAGCAATCGCGTGCCGAGGGCAATATGCACCGCCGGGCGAGCAGCTCCCCGTCGCCAACGCAGGAAGGGCACAGCTGGAACTGGAGCTGAAACTTGGCCCTCGAGTTCGGCCTCTCACTCACCTCCGACCATGCAGGCAGACGAGCAACCACCAGAGGAAGTAAGGAACGCAACAACGCCTAGGATACCACAATCCAAGGAACAAATGCCAGCGCTAGTGACTACCATTGCAGCTCTGGGCCGCAGGCCTGTTGATGAGGAACAGAGAACTTCACTGCGGATCAAACCTCGACGCAAGCGAGGGCTTCTGATCGTTTCGGAGAAGTCCCCAGCAAACAGTGCCACCTGGGAGCCCTGTGATTTTGCGGCCAAAGTTACCGTGGAAGGCGGAGTCAACAATGTCTCTCTGAGCTCGGATGCGAAAAATACATGTACACCCACTCTCAATCTTGCTGTTGACACTCCCCTGATGAACAGCAGCAGCACGCCTGGTAGGGACATAGGTCATTTGCCGTCCCATAAGGCTTTGCGAGGTAGTGCTGCTCCTGGGAAGCATGGAATCGAGGCAAATGGCCAGGTTTTGAGCTCGACTTCTGGGAACTCGGCGAAAAAAAGAAGCCTAGTTTTGAAGCAAGCCAGCGGCTCTGCATCACCCCCGGGCCATGTCGGAAATGGCATCGGCGCCTCACTTGGTCGCAATGGTCCGAGCCACGACATAGAATCCTTCACCACTCTAGAGAGCCCGCCGCAAGAACCTCTAAGTGACGAAGGTAACACAACCCGGATCGCAGGGCCGCACAAAGCCCTTGATGCACCAGATAAAGAAGCCTCGGTACCGGGAGAAAGAAGCGAGCCGGGTAATCACGAAAATCCCCTAAGGACAAAAATACAACGAAAACCTGTGAAGGAACGCCGCCTTGCCTCAAAGATTGATGATGATAAATTTGCGAGTCGTGTTGCTGCTAAGGATTTGCCACGCTCCGAGGCTTGTTCGACTGCGAAAGAGCACACCGATGACCTACCACGGGTCCCTGTCGGGCCACGACTTGCGAGGCTTGGGAGAAAGAGTATAAAGAGCCGAGAGGTCATCGGGTTCCTCCCCAGCAGCTCGCCAATAACACTCCAGCCTCGCAACGCTGAGGTCCCGGGCAAACCCCTTAGACCTACTTCACATTCGGGCACGTTCATGCGGGATAGCATGCATGAAAATGCCGCTTCCTTAAAGCTTTCGACTGGTAGCGATCCGAGGTGCGACGGCGAGGGCCCTGGAGCAACCGTATCGGGTCCTCTCCCGCCAGCGGAGTATATGCTCATAGACGCGCCGGCCGAGAGAAGAACCGGTTCGAAGCCTAGAGGCACTGTACAGACCGCTACTTCTATTCCACCCGGGTTGCCCGAGGTAGGCGGTCAGGTAACACAAGCACGGGCCGGTAGCGAACGCAGCTGCGACTTCCAGGAGCAACAAAGAGCGGTGATTGATGCGAACAGCGCTAAGCCTCCAAGCCCGCCACTCCAGCTTACCTATCCCGCCGCCGCTGCTTCTCGAAATCCAATCCAACTGCAGGCTTTGGCCAAAGCAACGTCGGATCGACCAAGTAACGAGGGTCCCAGGCCTACGCGCATGGTTGCATGCGTATCTTCCTCCACCCCTCTCGCAGCCAAAGGCCACCAACCGGGAAGTATCCCCAATGGAGCTGGAGGGCCTGGCGGTACTGCACATTGCGATGGCGATGCCGAGGCCACGGTACACCCTCCTGCAGCCACAGTAGCAGCACCTCCAAAGCCGCCCGCTCGGCTAGTGAACCCGGCGACCCGTGGCCGCAAGGCAGCGCTAAAATCGGATGCGGCCGGGCAGGTTCCCCAGTCCTTTCTCCCGTCCGAAACCTTCTCTGCCATCGTCCAGCCTTTAGCGCGAGTGCCAGCCATCGGTGTTGCGACGAAAGATGTGCCAAAGAGAAAGATGAGGTTTCCTGGCTTCGCATCTGCCAGCAGTGCCGGACCCTGGAGCAGAGAAGCCGATGATCTCCTGGAATCTGGTCGGCCTGCATGATTGGGTCAATGCGGACGGCCCGAGTGGCCAGCGCGGCGGCTCGCACTGAGAATCATGACTGGAAAAGGCTCATTTCCATCGGTCCGACCGAATTGTTCTGGGAGTATGGTGCCAACCGAACTAAGGTGCTTTTTCGTGAGCAATTCCCATGCTTATAAGCCGCCATCGCCGACTGGTGTGTGGTATTCATGTCGGTTCGGGCGCGTGCAGTCATTACTACAAGTCGTCGAAGGGGTGCTCGTGGTGCTGGACAGGTACCTGTGCGCGTAAGAAAGTTACCTATGTACTGCGTACCTAGGTAGGTAGTCTCTCCATATACGAAGTAGAAGTAAGTATAGCTGCGCAGGAGGCCCGCAACTCGCAAAAAATTCTACCCTCCCACAAGGCCCAGGCTCCCGCACTCCTGTAAATGGTTCGCCCCACCGCTCGTCGCACAGGATTTCGCAGGGGATATGTCGGACCTGTAGGTTGCCGAGAATAACAGAAGAGGGAGGGGTAGAGGGGGGCGGAAAGGGAAAGCAAAAGCGCGTAAGGTAACAAGTAGGCTAATGTAACCATTTGCCAGTGACAAGCTTCTCGCTCACAACTGGCACCCCCCTCCCCCCCAACCATTTTCTCGTTGCGCCCGACCGATGGGGTCGGCCACGCGCCCACGCCCGAGATTGAGTGATGCTCGTCGCGATGATGATCACACCCAAAAAGCAGAAAACCCGCCGGCTGTTGGCAGCTGGGAGTTCTCAGGTGCAGCCTGCTGCTCATCGGTAGTATCTTAAAGTAACTAATACGAGTATCCCTCTCGTCGCCTGCATTATCTAATGTTGCGGCCGGTATCCTCAACGAGATGATGTGGCAAGCATCAACGCCGCAACCTCTCCTGTCTTGGGTTCTCCTACGCTCGCTATAGACTATGGCACTGGTGATGGGTGCGCGGGATTTTGTTCTGCGGCTTCGCGCGTTAGCTGTCATCGTTGGTGTACCTGAGGAACGAGGCTGTGTTCATCGACGATGCAACAGGTCTGCCTTACGTTGACTTGGCCCCGAATGGTATTTCACACCAGCTCCCCCCGAGTACCCTCCTTTCCTACCGCCCCAGCTGTCTTCTCACTGCCATCTCTCCCGTCACGCTTGCCGCACACTTCTTGCTGCCCGTCTCCTAGGCGAGGATTTTTCTTTACTTGCCAATCCTACCTCCGGCTCCAGGCCTCCAGAGGCCTTGCTGCCCCTGCCGTAGCTGGTCGCCTCGAATTCCTTTTTGCGGCCTGCAAGGCTGGCGCCCGACTGTCACGATGGCGCAACAAGCAGGACGCCCCGCGGGCTTCCAATACACCACGCAGGATCTATTTCTCGGCTTCTCGACTCAGACGCGGCCGAGCGCGGACCTGCGCCTTCGGCCGACCCCTACGCTCGAGACGCAAGAACTCTACGACACCATGAAGCAGATGGAGCACGAGCTTGACCTAAACGAGAGGATCCGCTTACAAGGCGGACACGGCATCGACCATGGCCAAGGGGATCTGCTTGAACCACCCCCGACACCGTCCCTGACTACAACCATATCGCGGTCCCCTTCGCTTCGCAGCCGAACGCAGTCTGTAACCTACAGCGCTGCACCGGTCGATATCGCGGAAGTGGTGGAACAAGAGGAGCGCTTGGGCACGGCTAGGCGGAGAGCCGTGCGCCACGGGCCCTTAGACAAATACACAAAGGCCAGAGCTGCTTTGCTACGCAAGCTGGGTGCGTGCGATAGCTGCCGGGAGCGAAAGGTCAAGGTGAGGCCCCTTTGCGTAGGTTCGCTTCCGCGCTGCCGCTGCTAACCTCAGGGACGCCAAGTGTACCCACCACGACCTTTCAGAGTTTGAAAGAAACTACCAGGGAGGGGGCCAGCTACGCAAGCCCATTAGTCCACACTCCAGCTTCCTCCCTTCCCCCTTTCAGGTAACCCACCAGCTCCCTTCGTCAAATTCGGAGGCGTTCCTACACATAGGGGGGCATATTGCCAGCAGCTTGCCTAGCGTGCTGCAATACCCTGAGCCGAACGAACAGGATGGGCCGGCCGCAGAGCTTGAGCGTATGCTCCAAGCCATGACCGAGGACAGCCAGTTACCCATGCCTGCATCATCAGCCCCCTTGTATGGCGAAGTACCCTTTTCTCGTGAGGCGTCTTTGTACGTCGAGACACGCCAGCGGAGAGCCCTCGCTCCTTGGTCCTCGCCAGCAGCAGCCGGCTTCGGCCCGGCAAGTACCGCCGTCAACGCTCCGTTCATCGAGCCAAACGATTACCTGCTCCCCATATGCCGGCTCGTAGACGGCGCCTGGGAATGCCAGTGGTCGGACGGATCGGATTCATCAGAGACCAATAGCGAGGCCGAGGTCTGCGGCCTGCGCCATCCCCGACTAGCAAGCCTCTCCACCCATTTTCGGAGCGCGCATACCGATTTCCGCGAAGGGCGTCCACCTATCTTCTTCTGGATCTGCTCCAAATGCCGTCTTAAGTGGATAGAAAACGCCGAGGAGTGTCCCCAGGAGAACTGCTCTGGACGCAAAACGTTCGAGCAGTGGTACTTTGGACAGGTGGGCGCCCCGCCAATGCGCAGCTCTCCCTCTTCTATCCAGATTTCCAGCCACGACAGCTCGCCGATGCAGCCAGGAGCCGGGACAGGCGGGGCGCCCCTCTCAGGTCCATATACTGCCTCGCCATCCGCAAGCAGCAGTTCGATGAACCGGGCGAGTGGCTTCTGGGGTGTTAACACCACCCTACAGCTGCAGTATTTCGAAGGGACCGGCTCGGCTCGGCCAGTCACACCGGAGAATGCCCCTGAACTCCTGTTCCAAAAATGGCCTCTCTTGTGCCTGCCCATCGCCACCGCCGTCTCGTACGAAATGGCCCACCGCTTTCTCGACCTCCTGCTCGCCACGCACAGCTTTTATCTGGCATGGGCCGAGACCAACAGGCATGGTGTGCTGGAAATCCCTACTGCCCTTCCTGTCCTTGGGGCAGCCTCATCGTACGCTGTCCTCTGCGCCGCCGTAGGCCTCGTCGCAGTTAGGTTGTACAAACATGCAAAGTACATCGTAAACCAAACTACTCGTGTAGGGTATGTTAGCTTCCCTTGCGCACCTCTCCCGGCGGGCTCTCCTCCTCCCGAGTCTCTGACGCCGTCACACCAACGGCTAACAGACTTCTCAGCACCATAGGCGTCGCCACTGCCTGAGGCGCTCCGCAAGAGTCGCCTAGGCTGGTAGACGTTTTCGTTCACTCCGGTTTGGTATTCTGCATCTAGCATAACAAAAAGGTATTCGTTGGCTCGATGGGTATGCGACGTGGTGATATCCGGGTGTTTTACTTCTCGGGTTACCCACTTGCAAGGTATGCGAAGCTAACAAATGCCCTTCACTTGTATACCGCTCCCTATCCTCTCGTCTTGGCGAGGCGTGCTCCTTCGTGGCTCCCAGTGTTTTTTTTTCTCTCGCCCCCTCCACCCCTCCCGCGAGGACCCTTTCGCCAGGGTAGAGGTTTCAAGTCGAAGATTGGGATGCGTGATGCTTTACTGTTGGTAGACGGTCGATCGCCCCAACGAGGTACCGGGGCAGGAGCAAAATGCAACGACAAAGTGGCTTGCGGTGGCACTTTCGCCCGCTAGTAGCATAGCGAGCCGGGCCAGGCCAGGAGCAGAACGTCCTCTTAATACTACTTTTCCCGACGTGCAAGTCAGAGCTGCGCCGTGGGCCATCAGTCTGCCCGACCTAAATCGATTCCTGGTCCGAGCCGCACACTGCCACATATATTGAAGGTTTCCCTTACAATATACCTCGATCGCCAAATAGAGGTCGAGCCGGGCGATGCCAGGGCTTCCTTAAACCTGTCTCGTTTGGATCTGCCCTGCGCACGGTTCGGCCTGTGCAGCTGCGGCACTAGTCCGGTCGAAGGTGGTCCGCAAGTGGTGCGCACACACCCTTCGACTTCTGCTCGGAGGTATTGGAGGATATTATACGGAATACTGCCGCCACACTGATTACATAGTGCGGTTCCATGCATGCTGATTGCTCGTGTCCGCCCTCTCCGCCCCCGCCTCGGCGCTGCGAGCGAGGGGTGGTGCATGGCAATGGAGTACGGAGTGTAGGAATAGCTACCCCCACCCCCACCCCCATATCTTCCCTCTCGCTCAACCCTTCGATCTGCCCACGCTCAGCCTCGTAGCCAACGCTATCTAGGGAGTACAGGCGAAAACTTGCCAAAGCCTCAATTGTGACCAACCTAAGCTCCGATTCCATCGCTGAGCGGCTACTACTTTGTGTTGGCACGACGGTCCCAAAGTTCGCTATCGAACGTCCCCCTCTCCTCCTCCCCCTTCCTTTCCCCGTACCACGCAGACTACGAAATCTCGTCAATTGAGTCAAATCCTGCAAGCCCAGGACCCAAATAGCCAATCCGAGAGACCTTCCCAGGAAGGGTTGGGAGCCTTTGACTCATTCCCGACAGAGGCCCACTTTCGCGTGCTATTAGCCAATCATAGCTTCCGAAACCCAATGCCGCTCCTCAAGCAACTGGGAGGCCGTCCTACCAGCCGGGTCTAGCGGGGTATGAATCACGCCGGAATCTGCGGCCATGCAACCCTTGAAACTGGTAACTGGTACCACCGGTCTTGTCTTATTATGTAGCCTCAAGTGGCTGCGCGATGGAAGGAAGTTAAGGGAACCGGCTCGAGATCGTCGAGGGCTAGAGGCGAGATCTCACCCTCGCCGAGCAAATGAGCTCCTAAAGAGGGAGAATCTTTTGCCTGAATGCCATTCCCATCACAATAGTTTTCGTTCTCTCTTTGACTAGATGTTAGAAGGCTTCCGGGCAACGTTGCCTAGGCTGGCTCTTCACAGGATACCTCCTGGTAATTCTGCCTTGACGTGCGCCATTGTAAGACGGGTGATAAAACGGACAACAAAGCCCCACCACCTTGGTACCAGTCCTATCGACCGAGGAAACTACACCATTCCTAATTCGACTCGCCGAAAATATGGGAAGACAGCACCTTCCGCTGCGCCTTGGTGGGCTTGACCAGTTTCAGCAGCCATCTTCTCAAGCATCAAATATCGGCCATGACTCCTACCGAACTGCCTGCCTGGTTTTTTTCTTTCTCTCCTCTATTCTTCAGTTCTCCACGATTGCCACTACAGGCACCCGAAAGACGGCCACCACTGGTTTCCAAAGAAACCGAGTATCCCCAACACGGATAGTCCCCTTGGTGGAAGTCTTAGGCATTCTCGCCACTCGCCGCCGGTGCCCTCCCCACTCATTCAATCACTTAAGCTACCTTCACCAATTTCACCAATCGTATCACAAGGCATCACTCGGCTCCTTCACCCCCGGCGTCCTCCATAACGACCGGTGAGCGCCTCCTGCCGCTGCCAGTTGCACCGCTGTTTCGGCCTGCACCCCCCCCCTAAACCCCAATCCACACTCGTCCAAGCTGGGCTGCACGCATATCAATAACTCCACACCATGTCCCGGAACAACTCGATGAGCGCCTTTCAAGGATTCTCGGTCTACCAGCCCTCCCTTGGTGCCACCCTGCAGTGGCTCCCCGCCATGGGCACCCAGGAACTTGATGAATTGATCACAGCGTTCCTACCCGGTCCCGCCTCCATCCAAGACAAGCGGGCGCACATTTCTATGGACTTCTTCGAGTATGCCCGCCAAACCGGCCAGAATTTCAAATTCTACCCCATTCCCGCTGCCTCTTTCTCCTCCACTACCAACTCCCCGGCCAGCACGGCCATGTACGACTCTGGCTACAACTCTAGCTTCAATACCTCCCCGGTCACATCTGATCTTGGTTCCTGGACGCCGTCTCCTGCCGTCCTCTCTGCGGACTCGAGCCGTACCAAGTCCCGTCCATCGGCCAAGCAGCCGACTGGCGACTTCTCTAGCCATCCTGGCATGCGCATCATGACCAAGGACGGCCGAGATGTTACCAACTCGGCCTCGCGGGGATCTAAGTCGAAGGAGCAGCGCGACCACGCGCACCTGATGAGGATCATCAAAGCTTGCGACAGCTGCAAGCGAAAGAAGACCAGGTGCGACCCTTCGCACAAGAAGAGGAGCGCTGCCGCCCAGGCGCCAACGTCACAGACGGAATCGAAGCCGGCGAAGAAAAGCAGAAAGGCAACAGAGCCCCCTCCATTATCCTTGCCATTGGTTCACCCGGGTCTACTCGCCGCCAGCTCCTCCTTTGATTCCACAGAAACTGAAATGCCCTTCTCCTTCGAGGATTCGTGCGACAGTCTTGATGAGCTCTGGAACAAGTTCGTACATCTCGAGCCGGAGCCGTTCGAGTTCACCCACGCCCCAGGGCTCTTTGCGGAAGATTACGACTTCTTCGGCGACCTACATGGCCGCCTCTCTCCCAGCTCCGGCTCCTCTCCGGCTTCTCCGTCGCAGGCATTCCCGCCATTCACACTCCCGGTGGCACATGCATCACGGACAAGCCTCGCACCGAGCGTTCTGGAAGGTGTCGAGCTTTCCACGGACGGGCCAAGCCTCCCGTACCTCAGCCCAGGTTTGGTACATGGCACGAACTACATAGACTTCAACCTTTACTCGCCTGCGTCAGACTTCCTTGACGAGGAACCACAGCCGGTTCGGAAGAAGTCGATTTCTCCCGTCGGACAGCAAGGGGAGATGCCAATCCAAGCCTCAACTGTGGGCACCTATGCCTCGCTTTCTGATCCTCCTGATAGTACATCAGGTGCCCATCACCAACAACTTGTCCGGAATAGCCTTTTGCCCCGTTCCCGCCCGGTTTCCTCTCCCACCCCAGAGGTAGACTTGAGACCGCAACACTCGCAACTCAAGCCCCGCTCACCAATCTTTGAGCGCTTGCCACCAGGCTTACAAGACGGGATGCAGCGCCCGGGTGTCCACATCGGCGCATTATCCGTGGCTTCTACTACACAAACTCAGGCAGTCTTCCGTCTCCCGGTGTCCTCGGGCGTCCCTGAAGGCGCAACCTCTCCGACGAGCGGCAGTGGAGCGTCGTCCACCTATGGCGCAAGGCCTGGCACCGTCGGGCTCTCGACTTCGGTCTTGCACTCGACGTCGAAACTGGAGTCTCCCTTGCAGCCCACTGTGTCTGAGACTACCCGCCTACCAAGCATGGCGATTACGCCCGTTCAACGTGGAAGAGACCACAATGTCTTGCCGCGCCAGCCTGTACCCCAACCGAGCCATATCCACTTCCAGAGCATCAAGAGCATCAACCTAGCGTCGTCGCTCTCTCCGAACCGGGATAGATGCATATCTGTGCCGCCACGAGTCAATGACCAACCATCATCGGTGCCACAGGAAGATGCTCCCTCATTGAGATCGACAGTCATACCTTGCGTCATGGCGCGGAAGTCAACTGTGGTGACGAGTCACCTATCGTCGTTGGCCATCACCGCCACGCCCCCCACAATCTTGCCTACCTGGAATAAGCTAGCCGCAATGCAGCCAGGCCAGCATCCCTCGGAGCAAATCCGGTCTCGACCCGAAGAATGCATCCCTCGCCAGACCGCTGCTCAGTCAACTGGCAATCTTACCTCCGAGGCGTTTATCTCCATGGGAAGCGCTAGGACAATCTCGTCGCACTCAAGCGAACTGAACACGATCTATGGCTGGGATGCACGCGTGCTGCTTACCGCTTGGGTAGTGTTGGGACCGCTCTCACGGCACCTACTCAGGAGCAAGGCCAACCCCTCGGTAGAAACCAGGTCGTTGCCGCTTTCCATCGTTCCCGCAGCGGTCATCCTCACCCTGGTTTCGATTCTCATACTGGTCATCCTGAACGTCCAACTTCCGCACAGCGTCAAGGTCGCCGAGCGTGCCCTCGCTGGTCTGATGATCATCCCAGCCGTGTTGGGGCTGACTATGTCCCTCAAGGCGATAAAAAGCGAACGTGGACGTCTATCACCCAGTTCCGGCCCCGCCCTCGAATATGACTCTCCCAGCTATCCGGCAACGGCGAAGACCGAACGGGGTCGACGTTTCCTCCCCATTTCTTTCCCGCGGCCTACCAACGCGTTAACGTGTGCCTCTAGAAGGCTTGCGCACCACGTCTACAATGGCCAATGGCGACGCAGTTCCGCCGCTCAAGCAAGAGTCAGCCGGATATGATGAGACGCGACATTGTTTCTTGTTACCCAAGGCTTGCACGGTTGGGCGAAATATGAAATCGTCCTCCTCATCCACTACTGCATGATGTACAATATTGCATGTATCACCAGATAAATAAATAAAGGCTGGTCAGCAATTACTGACCGTGCCGGGGAGGGTGAAGCTGACGGCAGCTTGGGTCATCGCCTGGACTGAGATAATTTGTCAAGGTTGTTCTCAGCGGCTAGGATTTGTCTTCGGAACCTAGGTAGCTTGAATCCAAGATGGCCCTCGCTGCATCTTATACTCTAGCTCCCCCATCTGAATCGTAATTGCCAATGGGTACGAGTCGTAGATGCGCCAGCAGTGGCCATCATCAGGTGCTTAACCTACCCATAATCCGTGATACCACAGTCCATCCTCCCCTTTCGCTGTCTGCCACCAATGACCACCGTGAAAGCCCCGGTACTCTACCAGATACGATGATATATGGGCATGGAGAACTGACTTGATTTTCTACACAATCCAACTAGTCACTCCTCACCCTCGCCCTCGCTCCCCCGGCATTGGTACCATGCAGCTCAGAAAGATAGAGTTGAGTTTACAGTCACGAACCGCCTAGCTGTTTTCTGAGAGCAAGAGCGTGCGCTACTAGTGGGCCGCCTGTCCTGTCCAATGGGAAAGAGTGGGGGAGGGGCTTTTTAGGTGTGACGTTAGTGCAGCAACGGTCGTGCACATCTGATAAATAAAGCTCGTTCCTGTTTGCTGTATGCCTTTTGGTCACAGCTCATCACTCACTCGCCGTCCACTCACAGTCCGCAAATGCCAATACGGAGATGGTTCCTCTGATCTAATTGCAGGCTTTGTAGGAAAGTCGAAGAAACACGCAACTGCAGCCTGAGCTGGGCCAATAGGGTACCGCCTGGATAGGAGGCTGCCCCTTCTTGCTCTGTCAGGAACTACCCAGACAATTCCCGTAGCGCCCCCTGCTTCAACCAAAGGTTGTCAAGAGGCATCCACAGGCCTCCCCCTTTCTTCCATACCTCCCGCCGTCTCTTCCTTTCTAGGCTGGGGGCTTGTGTTGTGTCTGCAGCCCGTTTCTCGCAAAATTTTCATCCGAGTGCTAGGGTCGTTGCTGCGTACTAGTGCTGCAAGATGGCAGCCGCCATTCTTTCAGAATCCGCACCAACAGCGGGTCACAAAATTTCCATCTTCTTCCAGTCTCTGTTGTTGCTTCTCACCGATGCCCTACGTCAAGTTCTTAAGCTCTTCCCCACTTCCGGGCGAAGAACTCAACCGCCGAGCAAGTCCGAACCTGGGCTCCCAGCACCTCCCCATCGAGCGCCTACCATAGGCCATCCTACATCCTCTGCCAACTCGCCAGTCACGGATAACAACCTCCGTCATACCACGAACTCGCTCTCAGATGTCAAACGAGCCTTTCCGCGGACCGCACCCATTGACAACAGAGAGGATACGATGGCAGGGTCGTCAGACGCCGAGGCTCAGCTCGCCACAGAGTTCGGCGCGATGAACCTGGCCGGCCCCGAGCAGCTACAGCACCACCTAGCAGATAAGACTCGTTGCCTAAATGTCCAACCGCCGCCGGAAGCAGCAAGAAGTAGCGTTGCTGTAGACGAGCAAGCCCTGGCCAACGCAGAACCAACTACCGGGGAAGATAGCCAGGACCACGGCGGCGATGTGTCTGAAGCCGGCAGTGGTAGCCACAACCACGTCATCAACGGCCTCGCTGGTAGTATGCTATCGGATGTCAGTCCGATACGCCCCATCTGGGATAACCAAGGGTAGCCGCTGACGGCTGGCAGGTTCAGTGTAGATTCGACCTCACTGCCAAAACAGAAGAGGAAATTTGCGTCCATGGCGGGTTCATGGAGCAGGCGCTGGATATGGTACGTGCTTTCATACTGTGGTG
The DNA here is from genome assembly GCA_021432635.1 of Thozetella sp. PMI_491. NCBI lineage: Eukaryota > Fungi > Ascomycota > Sordariomycetes > Chaetosphaeriales > Chaetosphaeriaceae > Thozetella > Thozetella sp. PMI_491. The sequence goes on along the minus strand of MU270071.1, from coordinate 102,689 downwards.
CCTTGTATTCACTCCCAGTCTCTGCTGCTCATCTCCAGTCAACCCTGTTGGCAGGTGCTGGGGGCCTCCGATGATGCGTGCCGTGTCGACTGGTGACCACGGAGTCGCTACATGCCTATCATTCCCCACGGTCCGGTCCAAGGGCAACCTCACGCGCTTAGCTTGCTCCCTCCTCTTCTTGAAATGACAACTCTCTGTCCTTCCTGCGCTGCCCTCGTCGCCAGTGGCCTCAACTTCCCCTATGAATTCGCTATTCATGCTGGCGCTTGCAACACGTGAACCCTACTCTCCCCCCTCTTCCCTTCCTCCTGTTCAGTCTGTGTCCCACTCACCTGTGCCAGTGCGTCAGAGCACTGGCCTTCCGTTGGAACTTAACCGGCTCATTACCAGGGGCGAAGTCCGATTTGCCCGAGCGTCTTGCCCCATTCTCACCAACATTACCCGCCATGTTCAAGCCTACGCGCTACTAACCAACCATAGGCCAGGCTTGCCCTCAAGACCAACGAAACCCCTGTTGGTTGCGTGCTCGTACACAACGGCCGGGTAGTGGCTAAGGGGATGAATGCAACAAACGTTACTCGAAATGGCACACGACACGCCGAGCTTATGGCTATATCTGCCCTCATCTCCTACCCACCTACGTCGGGCCTCGGAAAAACACTAGGCGACGAAGGACTAGATATCCCTTACACGGATCCAAGCAAGCTACAGGAACCCCAATGGGGGGACGTCGACCCTGCCGATGGTCACCTCTATCCTTACGGCCAGAAGCTCCATCCCTCACCACGCGTCAGCCGCGCACTCATCAGCGAATGTATCCTTTATGTGACCGTCGAACCATGCATTATGTGCGCTTCACTCCTCCGACAACTGCACATCAGGAAAGTATATTTTGGCGCCGTCAACGACAAGTTCGGCGGGACCGGCGGCGTGTTCCGCATCCACAAGAACTCCCCTGCTACCAGAGGTATTGCATCGGCGCCCGGGTCTCCCGTGATTCGGGCCGGCTCACATGTCCCTCGACCTACTCTTGACCCACGAGCAGCAACCTCGGTCGACATTGGGGAGAGCTTTGCCTCTTCCCTACCAGTGCCCAGCAGGGGGCCGCATATGGTAGACCAAACCGGGGCTGGGCCATCAGCACTGCGACCTCTCTCCCTGGATGGAGATGGAGATGGCGGCGTCATTGAACCGGGCTACGATGTCGAAGGGGGCTGGGGACGAGATGCAGCCGTCACTCTGTTGCGCCAATTTTATGTCCAGGAAAACGGAAGAGGTAAGTCTATACTTGCTTATAGTATTTATAGCCCGCGACACCCCGACATCCCGACACTTCCTAGTCTAGGCTCGGCAGATCTGTTCCTACTTTCCCTCTACCCGCATATCAACCGGCGGCTTGGGCCTCCGAAGAACTAACATGTTTGCAGCGCCAGCACCTCGCAAGAAGGAAGGCCGCGCAGCTCGCCTCGCTGCTATGATGGAACGGGATGGCCACGCAGGGGGTCCGATGGTTCGTCTTCCCTTGTTCTGCATTCTCATTTTCATCGAATATTAGGAGCATTCGAGCTCCTGCTCTCAATATATGCTTCCGGTAGCTCCGGATCTAGATATGCATTCTAGGAAGTCGCTAACACTAGTGCGTGGATAGTCCGAGGCCCCTCTGTTAGCCCTCCCCCCTGATGCCGAGGAGTCTCAGCTGTCTTGCTCTGCTTCAGAGGCGAGCGACAAGAACAGCGAAATAAATGCAAACCTATTACTGCCGGGCGACACCTTTGGTAGCCGCCAGGGTTCTCTTCAACGGCCTTATGCGTTCCACTAGACACGGTTAACCACTTGCTGACTGGAACCGTGGCGAGGAGCCAAGCACCGCGTAGTCACCAGCGGGTATCATTCCTATCGTGGTCGATCACGGACCCTCCATCTTATATTCAACGGGTGCTGCTCTCGCATAACGGATCACGGCTCACTATTACAGGCGAGTTTGTATTTCCAAGTCCCGGAGTGGGGCGTCATTTTGCCTTCCGCTCGAGAATTCAACCACGTATCGTCCACGAATTCTACTCGCCTAGTAAGTAAGGCCCTGCTAAACCAGAGTCGGTGTGTTCCTAGCCTGACATTTTTCCAGCCCGTCCGCACATGAGCCGCAACCCCTTCGCCGGGTCTCCTCCAGATTTCCTGTGTTGGTCAACTTTGTAATTAAGACCCAAGAACAAGCCTCGCCGGTCTCTGCGTGTACACAGGTCCGGCTCGGTGGGCAGTCACCCAGGGCAACAGCATAGGCGTGTGGAGGAGGACTTGTCCTTTTTAAATTTACATGATGTAGGTGAGCGGTTTGGACGGCCGATATCCTTCACATTTTTAGGCTCTTGCCGCAGGACTCGACTTGCAGAGGAGCCAGTGTATAGAGATATAGTACGTCAGGAGAGGAAATCAAGCTTATTCAGTCAAATAAACCAACTCTCCAGTGATAGTGTTCTTTCCTCCTCTCGGAGCTAGTCGTCCACAGAGACTCCCAGGCTCAAACCACCGCGGAACGAAACCACCGGAGCACAACCGATCAGTTTATCTGTAAGCCTCGGCCAAGGGCATCCACTAGCTTTCCTGCCCACACCGCCGCATCACCCTGCCTGTCGTTCACGACATCCTCAGCGAAACTAACTCTGTCTAGGCACCATGATAGCCAGTCCTCCGCCCGAGCTCCGTTAGCCTGGAGAAGTCCGACGCTCACGTCGATCAAGTCTGGTCTCCACTTGTCGTGCCAAAAGACGGTAGCACCGCATTTCGGGCAGAATTCACGGATAACACCGGGCGACGACTCATAACTCTGCAAGATGCCACTCGGAATGGAAGTAAAGTCTAGTGGGATGGTCTGGCCTTCTTGGCCGGACCCCGGCGATGAAGAATCCTGGAACAAGATGTTTGATCTCGGCACAAATGTCCACGTTTGGATCTCGAAGCCCGAGATGAGGCGGCAGGAGCGACAAACGCAAGTGCCTGCGAGGTACTTGGTCCTGCCGTCGCACAGCCACCATTTCTCGTTGGCAGGGTTAGATACCAGTTCACTAGGTGTACTGCAGTATGGTAGAATCAGATCTGAGAAGTTGGAACGCGGGAGGGAGCTCGATACGTCAGGGCGTGTAATGGTAAAGTGGACGTTCGAACAGTGGCAGGATGCTGACAGGGCCGGTTCCAAGGTTGTCCCTACTTGTCTGGCGAGGACGTCCTTGGGTACAGATGTCGTTTCGATGGGGTTGCCACGGAGCCAGTTGGATAGGCCGCCGTCCTTCGTGTCTCCCTCGAACCGGTGAGCCCATGTCACATCCACTCTGCCGTCATTCTCCGGAGGCGGCACGGAGCTCGGCGATCTTGCGATAACTCCCGTGGCAACACTCCAAGCGCCGGCGGACGACCGGAAGATATGACACCCGCACGTCTTACAAAACCAACGAGATGATTTTGAAGAGGTGTACTCTATCAACTCTCGCAAAGACTCGCGACTAGGTTCGACAATAGGGAGGTAGGAAGTGCAGAGCAAACCGGTGTGGTGGCGACAGGTGTTGCAGTGGCAGATGGAAACGCTCTCCCAGCTGGCTGGACCGTTAGGGAGGGAGAGATCCTGTTTACTGGCACCACAGTGGCACGAGATAGAGACCCAATAGTTACCACTGTGTTCCATGGTTATATTTTTGGTATATTTCTCGTCGGGTGAAATGGTGATGTGCAATGCTAGAGTTTTTACATGGATAGCTTTAGATACCGCGGGCCAGAGAAGAGATCTTTTATAAAGTAGACCTGCTGTTCTGTTCTGGTGCGTCACGTACGATGACAACTTGAGTGAGAGGTGTGCTGCTTTAAAGCGAGACGGAGTGTTAAAACCCCGGGGAACGAGTAAGCTGTTAGGGGTATAGTGCGGGGAAAGATGTCTCGGCTCCGAACTCCCCGGAGAATACCTGTCATTTTTTCATTGCTGTTTTGACAGCTACTAGCTTAAATATATGTTACAGCAAGTGTGACTGGGTTAGTTTAAAGCTGGTGAACTATACTTAAATAATAGACTAAAGACTCTAGGATAAGATATTAGAGGAAAGGAGGTAGTAATACTACTCTTTGTTATAACTATGCCTAGAGGAACTATAAAGTAAAGTTCTATAAGGTTATTTATCTATATATATACTATTTGTTTCTCCAGTAAAAAATAATCATAGTATTACAGTGTGCTATTATATGCTATAATTAAAGCATTAGCTACCTCCACCCAGCTGTTAATAAGGCCTAGCGCCTAGGTCTAAGCGGTTAACTACGGCAGAACTCCTGATAAATACCTCAGGCATTTATATAGATACTCTACCAATCAAGAAGTAATTACAAGACTCAATAGTGACTACTACGAGTATAATCAAAGCAATTGTTAATAATCGCTATAATTTAAGAAGAGCAACCTAGTATGTAAAACTATAGTCTTTACTTAGATAGATTAGTTAGCCTTTACTCTTTAGTAATTAATCTACTTAGTTTATAAGTTTAACACTTATACTATTAAATCTTACCTTTTATTAATTAATACTCTACTTATCTCTACCCTCTCTACCCTAAGAAAAAAAACCCTATATATTAAGAATATTAACCTTAAGATCTTAGTATTATAATATATTAATTACTCTCTTATCACGCCCTAAGAGAACCAGTAGATACAGTAAAGCAGGACTAATCTTACAGAGAATTTCTAGGGAACTACCCCTTAGGGATTCCCTGTGAAATCACTAGCATTTCTATAGTAGATTTACCTAAGAAGTTCCTAGGAAATTCTAGATATATTCTCTAGGGGAATACACTGTGAATTTCTAGGGGATTCCTAGTGAATTCTTTAATAGATTATATATAAACTAAAACTATTTATAATAATATAAATATATCTTATTTTTTATATTTTATTGCTTAAACTAATACTAAAAAATACTAGACTAAATAAATATATAAAAATTAATAAGTAATTAAAATATAAAGTTAAAAATATTATAGACTCTTATAATACTAAAAGTAGATTAAAATACTTAGTTAAATAAGCAGGATATAATACTAGTAAAAATATATAAGAACTTAATAAACACTTAGAGAACTTATAAAAGCTTATTTAATAGTTCTACCTTTAAAACCCTATCTAGCCTATATTAAACTAAGGTTAGCTAATATAAAAAGGTTTAACTTAAACTCTAACTAGGAAGAAAAATCTCTTACGCTAAGCTTGCTTAAATAGTTAATAGCCTAAGCCTTTACTAATTCTTTAGCTTTTAAGTTTATAAATCCTTAAGTAAATAAATCTATACCCCTTGTCTTTAATACCTTATACTACTTATATAAATAGGCTAAATAACTAATTATAGTAAAAATCTATATCTATAGTATAAATAATACCTTTTTAGCCTCCTTTTCTTTAAGATATAATTTCTTTTAATTATTTAAATATTTTAGCACTACTAATAATTATTAAAATACACTCCTAATAAATAAAACCTATAAACTTATAAGATAAAGCTATTAAGAACTTATTATAGGTATAACCTTATTTTATATACTTAAAACACTATAATACCTTCCTATCTAGTATCTTATACACTAAATTACACTTAAAATAAAAAAACACGCTATATTAAATAAAAGTATAAACCTATATAAATTAATTTAAGTAGTTAAAGTATAATATTTATAAGTTTTATTAGCTATAGTTTTTTATTTCTTTATATAATTAGATATCTTATTAAAATATAATAATAAAAAAGGAAAAAACTATAGTGACTTACTAATTAATAAAATATAAGCTAAGGCTTACTTATAAGTTACTATAGATATTAATATAAAAAGAAAAGCTTATATTATAATTAAGGCTTAACACTTAGGATTAGTAGTTAATAATAATAAAACTTCTAATAAATACCCAGGGTTGTGATTTTAGTATACTAAAATACTAGAGTTGTAATAGTAGTATATTTACATTTTTATTTTTAAAACATATATTTCTTAGTAAAAAACCAAGTACTTAAGGATTTTTAAAAGTATAAATTATATATTATAAGCTTATTAAAGTTATTTAAAGAAATAATATATAATTAATTAAATATTAAATATTTAATAAAATTCCCCTTAACAATTAATTTTAGTACGTAAAATCTGTACTAATTAGTACTAAAAATACTAAAGTGGAGTTTTCAGTATATAAACGCTTACATAATCACTTAAAACTTATATAATATACTTAAAAATAGTTAAAGAATTTCAATATATATTTAGTTTTATAATATAT
>MU270071.1:0-20170 GCA_021432635.1 Thozetella sp. PMI_491 | reverse complement strand
TAGTATTTTGTATTGTAGTATTTTGTAGTGTAGTATTTTGTAGTATATACTACAATACAATACAATACAAACTACAAAATACTACACTACAAAATACTACACTACAAAATACTACAATACAAAATACTACAAACTACAAAATACTACACTAATTTAATACTCTGGCTATATTAGCTAGATGATATTTAGCTATACCAGCTATCTTAGCAGTTATTAAAAGCTTTTTTAGTATAGGGGAAATATTATTACTAAAGCTAGGAATAGCTTATACCTAGAAACGGTTAAACAGCTTATTTTACTTAAAAGCTAGGGTATTAAAGATATAGCTGAGTTAAAGGCTTTATTAGAAGAAGAGGGTATTGAAGATTAATTTATTAGTTTTTTTATTAGTTATTTTATTAATTATTTTAGTTATTTTATCAGTTTATTAATTTATTAGTCTTATATATATTTACTAGTATTTTTACTAGTATTTTTATATTAATATAATCTGAGTATTTACCTGAGTATTTTATATAGGTACTCGAGTATTTTTAAGTATACTCGAGTAGAGTATAAGTATTTGGTTATACTCTACTTAGCTAGTATGAGTTTACTCTTATACACTACTCGAGTGGGGCGAGTATATACTCTATTAAACTCGAGTAGTATGAGTATGAGTAAATACTCTATTAAACTCTACTCAATCACAGCCCTAATTATAGATAAATTAAAATATAGTTTCTTTTTTATTAGATATAAAATATAATAAATTAATAACTCTTATCTATAAAAAGAAATAAAGTATTAAGAGATAAAAGACTAATATAATAGATAGGCTATTTTTAAGTTAAACCCTTCGTTTTTAATATATTATAAAAATAAGTTAAATATAATATAATATACTTTTATAATATACTTATATTATTATATAGAAAAAATTATATAATAATATCAAGGAAAAATATAAAGATATATTCTTATAAAAGGAGACCCTATTAACTTATAAATAGAAATAATTAAAAATAAATTAAAGCTATAAAATATATATAAGAATAATTTATTAATATAAGACTTAAGCTCTAGCTTAAAGATCTTATATAATATAAATTATACTTTATAGAAAAAAGCTAATACTTATAGCTTACCTTAGAATAAAACTAGATAAAAAATAATAAATATTACTTATATAGAGTTAATAAGATAATCTAGAGATAAAGACTTTTATAATAGTTATTAGCTTAAACTTAAGACTATTTACTTATATACTTATTATTAATAATTAATATTATATTACTATAGTAATTAATAGTAGATCTTAAAGAAACTATATATTACTTAGAGTTATTAATTAGCTATAATTACTTTAAAATAAAAAAGAATTTATATATTACCTATATATTATAAAAGGAGAATTAGTTTAATATAAAAAGAGAGATATTATAATAAAGATTATACCCCTTTTAATATTAGCCTATAGTATATATAATAAAGAAATAACCTTTAATATTATAAAAATAAAACTATATTATTTAATTTTAAAGATATTATAGTTATAAAAGAATAACCTAAGAATTAATTAAATAATTAGTTAGATATTCTTTAGACTAGTATTTAAAAAATATATTTAACTAATCTTAGAAAAAGAAACTAAAGATATTTAAAGAGACTTAGCCTTTAAAGTAACTTATAAGAGATCCTTAAATAAGCCTATAGAAAAAACCTTTAAGATATTAATTATTATTAAAATATTTATAATAAAAAGCTTAAGTAAAATATTAAAGCAATATTAAAGATATAATAAATTATTTAAAGGAATATTAAATATAAAGTTATTAAAGTATAATTAGTTTAATTATTATATATTAATTAAACTAGGAGAATAACTTAAATTATATAAAATCTATAGACTTAATAAAGAAAAACTTATAGCCTTATAATAATACTTTAATAAAAACCTAAGAAAAGGTTATATATAACTATTAAATTTACTAGTAAGATATTTAATCTTATTTATACTAAAGAAAAGTAAGGATAAAACTAAGAAATAAAGACTATATATTAACTATTAATAGCTTAATAATATTATTATCTTAGATAAAAAACTATTACCCTTAATATTTAAATTATAAGATTAACTAATAAAAGCTATAATAATAATATACCTTGACTTAAAAAAAGCTTATAACTTAATTTAAGTAATAAAAAAAGAAGAATTAAAAATAATAATTAGGACTAAGTATAAACACTATAAATATCTAGTTATATTATTTAGACTATAAAATACTTTAATAATATTTTAAGCTATAATTAATTATATCTTATAATTTTATATTAATAAATTTTATATTATTTATCTAGATACTATCCTTATTTATTTTAAAAATAAAATAAAATATAAATAATATCTTTATACTATACTATAAGCTTTAAAAGATATTAAACTCCTAATAAAATTAAAGAAAAATAAGTTTTATACTAAAAAACTATCTTTTTAAGATTTAAAATCACCCTTAGATTTATTAAAATAAACCCTAAGAAAATAATAATAATATAAGACTAGCTACTACTAGAAATAATAAAAGAAATAAAAGCTTTTTTTAAATTTATTAATTATTACTATTATTTTATAAAAAACTATAATAAGCTTGCCTTATTATTTATAAAACTTATTTATAAAAAAAGTAAGTTTAAATAGATTAATTAAACTAGTAAAGCCTTTAAAATTATTAAGTTATAAATCCTAAGTAAACCTATACTTATACTTTTAGACTTAATAAAACCTTATAAAGTTAAAATTAACTCTTTAGACTTTATAATAAAAGAATAACTTAGATAATATAATAAAAAAGAACTATTATACTTAGTTATTTTCTTCTTAAAGAAACTTAAAGAAGTAGAAATTAATTATTAGATATATAACAAAGAACTAATAATTATTATTAAAACTCTTAAGGAATAAAAGGTATATCTTTATAAAATATAATATTAAGTTATAATCTATATAGACTATAAAAACCTTATATATTTTATAATAAATAAAAAGCTTAATAAATTAAATAGATTAAATTCCTCTTTAAATTTAATTTTAAGATTATATATAAAAAAAGGACTAGAAAATATTAGAGTAAACACTCTTAGCTAAAAGAAAAACTATATATAAAAACTAAAACCTTATATATAAAATATCTTAATAATCTTAAAAAATAAAAGCTTAGGTTAGGCTTTTTAAGAGTTAAATACTATCTTTTAAATCTTTTTAAACTTTAACTAGACTAATAAAATTAAAGAAATTTTTAATAATTAGGACTTTATAGATCTTATATAAAGTAGCCTTAGTAAAAATTTATAAAAAAAAAGATAAAATCTATTAATTCTATAGGAAAATCTATATCCCTAATAATATATAATAAAACCTAGTAAAAAATATATATATAAAATCCTTTCTTATAAATATTAAAGAGTTATTAAGACTTTAAAATAATTATATTATACTTATAACTTTCCTAAAGTTAAAAGAGTTATAAAAAAAGTAATTAAAAATATAATAAATATAATAAAAGCAAGGTAAATTAGTATAAGATTTATAAAAAAACTATAACCTTTTCTAATCTTTAAAAAGTTATAAAGCTTAGTCTCTTTAAACTTTATAGTAAAATTACTACTTTTAAAAAAACTCTTAATTAAAGTATTTTTTAATAATATCTTAATAATTACTAATAACCTTATTAAATATAGATACTTTATCCTATATAAAAAAGTAATAATATTAAAAAACCAGCCTATATATTTATCAGGGTTGTGATTGAGTTGAGTAAATTAAGTTTTAATAGCTACTCAAACTCAACTCAACTCAAGCAACTCAAACTCAGATTTGATGAGTTGAGTTATATATAAAACTAAAACTCAACTAAATTTACTCAACTCAACTCAAATTACTATATAATAAACTTAAATTTAACTCAGATATATAAATATATATATAAACTAATAAACTAATAAACTAATAAACTAATAAAATAATAAACTAGCCCTCTTCTTCTATATCCTCTTAAGCCTTTAACTCATTTATATCCTTAATCTTCCAGCTTTTAAATAAAATAAGCTGCTTAACCGTTTCAAGGTTTAAGCTATTTCTAGCTTTAGTAATAATATTACCCCCTATACTAAAAGTGCTTTCAATAGCAGCCGAAGTAGCTGGTATAGCCAAATATCATCTAGCTAATATAGCTAGTATAGGAAACCAGTGGCTATTAGCTTTCCACCATATAAGTGGCTCTGTTTTAAGGCCCTCATTACGCGCTTTAAAATATAGCGCATATTCCTCCTCTATACTCTCCGGCTGTATATATAGCTCATCCTCAGAGCTAGATTCTTTATCTGAAACGCTGTAAATATCGATATCTAATCCTAATTCGTCAAAGGATATATTTAGATCGGTATTAGCTAAAGATTTAGCTTTAATATCTTGTTTTAGCTATAAGTATTCCGATTTAAATAAGCTAGATATATCCCTTAAAAAGGAAGGGTAAAAATATAATAATCCATTATCCTTAAAATAGATTAGTTTAAATCAAGGGTCAAGTATTATACTGAAAAGATGTGGTTTAAAATCCTTAAAAGTACTTGTAGTAAGCCGTTTAGGAAAATATTTATCTAGCTTAAATAAGCCAGCTTGTATAGCTTTAATAAAGCTATTATATTCGAGTATATTATTAGTTTTTTGTTTATCTTTTAAGTCGTTTAACTACCGTTCAAGCTTCTTATAAATCTGATAGATAAATAATAAGCCTTTATTAAGTATAGTATAAACCTAGCCTTGTAGCTTAATAGTAGGAGTAACAAAGATATTAAAAATCTCATATAGCTCTTCTAAAGCTAGCCAGTCTATATCGGTTAAAATATACCGTTTAAACTCTTTATTTTTAGTAAGTTTCGATATATATAAAATAACATCTTTAAGATCAAGCGTTACTTTTATCATATTAAAGGTTAAATTCCAGCGAGTAGTATTATCTAAAGGAATCCATTTTATATTATAAGTAGCTGGTATTTTACCTTCCCTTTTATATTTATTAAAGGCTTCGTTAAATAGCTGTTAATTTTTCTGGGTATATTTAATAAGAGTAGCGATTCGTCGTATTTTATTAGTTAAACCTTTAACTTTAGTAAAAGAGTTTTCTATATCGTTGTTTTTACTTTTATTGATATATACTATATTATTTATATAATCTAATAGTTTGTCTTCTGCCACGGATTATAATAGGTATTCCTTTAGTATATCCTTTACTACTATATTTAAAACATGTGTAATACAGTAGATATCGTATAGATTTTTATCGTTATTATTAGCTTTTATAGCTTTAATAAGAGTATTATTATTAGAGGCGTTATCTCGAGTAATACTAAGTATATTAGACGTCTCTAAGCTATAAAGCTTTAAGATATCTATAAGCTTAGTATATATATATTGCCTAGTATGGCTTTCTATAAGCTTACTAAAGCCAATTAACTTATAGTTTAGCTTATATTTATCGTCGATATATATTAAAAGTAAACCAAAGTAGGCGGTTTGATTATTAGAGGTCTAAATATCAAGGGTTAGAGAAAAAGTGCCGTTATTTTTAATATGATTTTTAAGCTTAAAACTAATAGTATTTAAAGCTTCTTTATAAGTGTTTTCAAGGATTCTTTTTATCTTTTTATCGTTAATAATAGGGGTAAATTTATTATAGTAGTTTAATAGGTCTTTAAATAAGTTGGAATTTAATATATTAAACGATAAGTTATTTTAAACTATAAAGTTTAATATTTTATGTAAAGCTTCGTCTTCGTTAAATTCAAGTATAGTATCGGATCGTATACGTTTTCGGCCCTCTAATTGGTTTAAAAAGCTGGTTTTAAAAGGTATATCTTGCTTAGTAAGCCTAGTTTTCTCGGATTCTTTATTATAAGCTATTGCTAGGTGCTTATTTTTATAGTGTTGTACAAAATTAGAGGATTGAAAGCCAGGTATTTTAACTAGCTTTTTATAAGAACAGGTAGTGTATTGTATTAAAACCTCTCGTTCTTTAGTATAGTCGATTGGAAGTAAAGACCTAGTAAATAAGCCGTTTTTAAAGATATATATACCATTATCAGATAATATATAATCTAATTTATTATATTTTGAGTTTTTATAGTCGAGTTGCTGGCTAGTTGCTTGGCTAGTTGCTTGGCTAGTTGATTGGCTAATTGGATCTAGTATTTGTATATCATCTATATTAATAATAGGAGTAGCTGGTAAAGTAGGCTATAAGATCCGTCAGAAGGCATTTTTATTTATATAATATAAAAAGGTAATATAAATAGTGTAAGTAGTATAAGTAGTGTAAATAGTATAAGTGGTATAAGTAGTATAAGTAGTGTAAGTAGTATAAGTAGTAGTGGATAAGAAAAAAGTAAAAGAGGGAAAGTAAAAGGGAGGCTTTCTTTATATAGTTTTTAATATATATCTAGAAGATTCTAGTAATATCTAGTTGATTAGTAATATTTTATATTATAAATCGACTTAATTATATTACTTTATATTTTATAATAGCTTAAATAATAATTTATAAGTATTAATAAGCAATAGAAACTCATGGAAACTCATGGAAGTATATAGAAGCTTCTAGATTTCTCCGGCGTTTTTTAATTATTAACTGCTATATATTAATATAATAATACTATTAGACTTTTATTTATTATTATATATGTTATTTATCTTATTATATTATAAGTAAATAAGTAATAACTTAATATTTCTTAAATAATAAAAATTTTAATTTTTTTTTAATTTTTTAATTAGTATTAATATATACTAAAATTAATTATAATTAGTATAAGCTTATACTAATACTATATTAATTTTTAAAACCTTATACTAATACTAATTAATTAAAGTACTAATTAATTAATACTAAAATATACTAATTAATTTCCGAGCCCTGATTAATTCTATAGGAAAATCTATATCCCTAATAATATATAATAAAACCTAGTAAAGAAAATATATAAAATCTTTTCCTATAGATATTAAAGAGTTATTAAGACTTTAAAATAACTATATTATATCTATAACTTTTTTAGAGTTAAAAAAGTTATAAAAGAAGTAATTAAAAATATAATAAATATAATAAAAGCAAGGTAAATTAGTATAAGATCTATAAAGAATTATAACCTCTTTTAATCCTTAAAAAGTTATAAAGCTTAGTCTCTTTAGACTTTATAATAAAACTATTACTCTTAAAAAAAACCCCTAATTAAAGTATTTTTAATAGTATCTTAGTAATTACTAATAAACTTATTAAGTATAAATATTTTATCTTATATAAAAAAGCTAGTAATATTAAAAAACTAGCCTATATATTTATAAAAAGTATTATTATAAACTATAAATTATTTATCTTAAACTTTTAAAAAGCTCTTATAGCCTAACTTAAAACTAAATACTAATTATTAATAGCTTATTATTTTTAATCTAATAGATAAATAGAAAGACTTAATTAAACTATAAAATAATACTTATATTATTATATTAACTATAAATAAAATAATTAGATATAATTATTACTAATTATTTAGTTTATTTATAATAATATTAGATAAGAATTAATTAAGATATTCCTATTTTTTACTAACTATAACTTTAAATTAAAAGTCTATTAAACCCCTCTTAACTTAAAAGAAAATCCTAAAGTAAGATTAAGAATTAAAGAGTTAAAAATATTATATAAACTTATAAAAAAAACTTAAATTTATCTATAATAAAATAAGTAAATATATTAACTAGAAAAGGTTAAAAAGATTAACCTTTTAAAAGAGAGATAAGGTCTACCCAGGGTTGTGATTTTAGTATACTAAAATACTAGAGTTGTAATAGTAGTATATTTACATTTTTATTTTTAAAACATATATTTCTTAGTAAAAAACCAAGTACTTAAGGATTTTAAAAGCATAAATTATATATTATAAGCTTATTAAAGTTATTTAAAGAAATAATATATAATTAATTAAATATTAAATATTTAATAAAATTCCCCTTAACAATTAATTTTAGTACGTAAAATCTGTACTAATTAGTACTAAAAATACTAAAGTGGAGTTTTCAGTACATAAACGCTTATATAATCACTTAAAATTTATATAATATACTTAAAAATAGTTAAAGAATCTCAATATATATTTAGTTTTATAATATATATTTTAGTTAATTAAATATAAGATTTTAAAGTCAATACTAAAAGTACTAAAAAAAATACTAAAATACTAAAAATCACAACCCTGTTTATCTTTTAAGACTATTAATATACTTTATATATAAGGTTTTAATTCTTATATATAGTCTTCTCTTTAATTAAAAGTATTTACTCTAGTATTTTCTAGTCCTTTTTTATATATAATTTTAAAATTAAATTTAAAAAGGAATTTAATCTATTTAATTTATTATTTATTAAGCTTTTTATTAGTTATAAAATAGATAAGATTTTTATAGTTAGTATAAATTATAACTTAGTGTTATACTTTATAAAGGTAAACCTTTTACTTTTTAAAAGCTTTAATAATAATTATTAGTTTTTTATTATATATTTAATAGTTAATCTCTACTCCTTTAAGTTTTTTTAAGAAAAAGGCAACTAGGTATAATAGTCCTTCTTTATTATATTATTTAAGTTATCCTTTTATTATAAAGTCTAAGGAATTAGTTTTAACTTTATATAGCTTTACTAAGTTTAAGAGTATAAGTATAGGTTTATTTAAGATCTATAACTTAATAGTTTTAAAAGCTTTACTAGCTTAATTAATTCACTTAAACTTAGTCTCCTTATAAGTAAGCTTTATAAATAATAAGGCAAGCTTACTATAGTTTTTTATAAAGTAATAATAATAATTAATAAATCTAAGAAATACTTATACTCCTTTTATTATTTTAAGTAGCAACTAGTCTTATATTATTATTACTTTCTTAGGGTTTATTCTTATAAATCTAAAGGTAATTTTAAATCTTAAAAAGATAGTTTTTTTAGTGTAAAACTTACTCTTCTCTAGTTTTACTAAGAGTTTAATATCTTTTAAAGCTTATAGTATAATATAAATATATTATTTATATTTTACTCTATTTTTTAAATAGATAAGGATATTATCTAGGTAGATAATATAAAATCTATTAATATAAGATTATAAGATATAATTAATTATAGTTTAAAATATTACTAAAGTATTTTAAAGTTTAAAAAGTATAACTAGATACTTATAATATCTATACTTAATCCTAATTACTGTTTTTTATTCTTTTCTTTCTACTACTTAAATTAAGTTATAAGCTTCTTTTAAGTTAAGATATATTATTATTATAGCTTTTATTAGTTAGTCTTATAGTTTAAATATTAAGGGTTTTCTAAAATAATAATATTATTAAGTTATTAATAGTTAATATATAGTCTTTATTTTCTAGTTTTATCCTTACTTTTCTTTAGTATAAATAAGATTAAATATCTTATTAATAAATTTAACAGTTATATATAACCTTTCTTTAGGTTTTTATTAAAGTATTATTATAAGGCTATAAGTTTCTCCTTGTCTAATCTATAGATTTTATATAGCTTTAGTTATTTACCTAGTTTAATTAATATATAATAATTAAACTAATTATATTTTAATAACCTTATTTTTAATACTTCTTTAAATAGTTTATTATACTTTTAATATTCTTTTAATATTTCACTTAAAGTTCTTATTATAAATACTTTAATAATTATTAACATCTTAAAAGTCTTTTCTATAGGCTTACTTAAGAATCTCTTATAAATTACTCTAAAAGCTAAGTCTCTTTAAATATTTTTAGTTTCTTTCTTTAAAATTAGTTAAATATATTTTTTTTAAATACTAGTCTAAAAATATCTAGCTAGTTATCTAGTTAATTCTTAGGTTATTTTTTTTTATAATTATAATATCTTTAAAATTAAGTGGTATAGTTTAATTTCTATAATATTAAAAGTTACTTTTTTATTATATATATTATAGGCTAATATTAAGAGAGATATAGTCTTTATTATAATATCTTTCTTTTTATATTAAGCTAGTTCTTTTTTTATAATATATAAGTAATATATAAATTCTTTCTTATTTTAAAGTAGTTATAACTAGTTAATAACTTTAGGTAATATATAATTCTCTTAAGATTTATTATTAATTACTATAGTAATAATATGTTAGTTATTAATAATAAATATATAAGTAAGTAGTCTTAAGTTTAAGTTAATAGTTATTATAAAAGTCTTTATCTCTAGGTTATTTTATTAACTCTTTATAGGTAATATCTATTGTTTTTTATCTAGTCTTATCCTAAGGTAGGTTATAAGTATTAGCTTCTCTTTATAAGATATAGTTTATACTAGATAAGGGCTTTAAGTTAAGGCTTAAGTCTTATATTAATAAATTATTCTTATATATATATTATAGCTTTAATTTATTCTCTTATAGTTTTTATTTATAAGTTAGTAAAGTCTTTTCTTATAAAAATATTGCGGCAAGTTGTGGTGGAGGGTCTGTGCTAACACACAGACCACACCTTAAATATAGATTAGATTAGATAGAAGATAAGATCAAGTGGGGCTACTTGATCTTATCCTCTCTATAGAGCAGCTCTTTAAGCTCCTCCTCCACTATAATACATCATCACCTTACCAACTTGTTTTACTCTTAAATGCTATAATAAAAAATATATCTTTATATTTTCCCTTAGTATTATTATATAGTTTTTTCTATATAATAATATAAATATATTATAAAAATATATTATATTATACTTAATTTATTCTTATAATATATTAAAAACTAAGAGATTAGCCTAAAGGTAGCTTATTTATTATATTAGTCCTTTATTTCCTAATACTTTATTTCTTCCTATAAGTAAAGGTTATTAATTTACTATGTCTTATATCTAATAGGGAAGAAATTATACTTTAGTTTATTTATAATATATATTTTATATAATATAATATATTATATCTAAGTAATTTCTTTATAATATTTATATTATAGACTTATTTATAGGTTATCTTAATAGTTTAATTATTAGTTGTTTTTTAATAAGTTATAGTATAAGACTCTATTTATAAAGAATAATATATATTCCCCTTTTAGGATTAAGTTAAGCTTAATCCCTAAGTATTTTTAAACTATAAATAAAAGTGTATTATATAATTTATTTATTAGTTCTTCTTTGATTTTTAATAAGCTATTAAATTCTTCTCTTTATTACTTAGACATATAAATAACAAGTTATTTATTACTTTCTTTATAGATATAAGTCCTAATAAGAGAGTTATTTAGTTATATCTTCTAGACTTTTTTATTGTTATAATATATTATTATAAGGTCTTATTTAAGGTAGTCCTCTTATTTAATTAGGGGTGATTATATTAAAGTATTAAGTTATAGGATTTCTTTACTTATTTATTTCTTTTATTACTATATACTAAGAGGTTCTTATTTTATATATAGGATATTATCTTTAATATAAGTATTATACTAAGGGTTATTTAAGTATATAGATTAGTATTTCTTTTTATTTTTAAAATAGTTGTCACAGGTTTTCCAGGGCTAGTAGGTTTATATATTATTATTATTTTAGCTTTTTATATACTTTAATAATAGTAATATATAAGGAAATAAATATTTTTTACAACTAATATATACTATTTTCTTACCTTAGTTGTTAATATATTAGGTTTTTTTTACTTTAATATTCTAAGCAAGCCTTAGCTTAGTCTGTTTTATATAGTCTATCTAGCTTATAATAAATAATTAGCTATAATTTTTATATAGTTAAAGTTATATAGTTTTTAGTTAATAATAATAAGTAGTTAGCTTTTACTATTATTTTAAGATATAGTATAGCTTCTCTAATTATTAGTTTACTTAAGGCTATATATTAATCTAGAGATAGTCCTTTTATAAGTATTATAATATAAATATTATTAAGATCTATAGTATTATAAGCTAGGTTGTTTTATATATTTATATTTAAAGTTTAGGCTAGTTTATATTATACTAAATTAGCTAACTACTTCTTAAATATTAGTTTCTAGCTGATTTTCTTTAGTTATTTATAGGTATTAATATAGTGTCTCTTTTTCTAGTAGTTATAATATTTAATATCCTTAGGGTCTTATTTTAGTTTTTATTATACTATATTTAAGTTTATAGGTCTTAAATATGTCCTATAAGCTATTATTTAATAATTCTAGTATTAATTAGTAGATTGCTTAGACTAGTTATACTATTATAGTTTATTAGTATTAGCTTATTATCTTAATTTTTATTACTATCTTTCTATCTTTTATTTATATAATTAGTTATTAATATAGGTTATTATTTCTATATATAATAGAAAATCTTCTAGGGTGTTAAGTTTAAAAACTTTATCTTTAACTTTACTTTTAAGTCCTTAGTAAAATAAAAATTTCTTAGTTTTATTTATATAATTAAAGAATAAGTAGAGTTATTAAAAGTCTATTATATATTAAACTATTAATCCTTTTTATTTAAGTTAATATAAGTCTTATTCTTATTAATACTTTTATTAGGTTTTTAAAATAATAATCTTAAGGTATATTTATAGCTTATATAAGAGGCAAATATATTTTAAGTTTCTAGATATAATATATAAATAAGTCCTTTCTTAAAAAATTCTATAAGGTAAGGTTTAAACTAAGCTAGGGCTTTCCTTTTAAGGAATAAAATAGTATATACTACCTTTTTAGCCTTATTTTAAAAGCTATTAGTATAAAAGTAATAGTAAGCTCTTATTTAGGCTAAATAGCTTTTTAAGAGTCTAAGGGTATTATTAAAGATTTATAATAGGTTAAGCTTAAGTTTTTTATATCTTATAATAAGGGTTATAATAATATTAGTAGTAGTATATAATATATTAACTTTACTAATAAGTTTAAAGACTTAAGTTATATTAGTGTATAGCTTATAAGTTTCTTTATTTATATAAGGTCTTTTTTTATATTATTATACTTAGTATTATCTCTACTATTATTAGCGTCTTTTATTTTTTAGTTTAAGCTATATAGAGTAAGAGCCTTTTCCTTTTTTTTATTAGACTTATTAGAGTTATAGCTACTAGTAGACAAGGTGTTTTTACTAGACATGTTTAACTATAGAATATTATTGATTATACTTATCTTATCCTTTAAAAAAGAGTAATTAATATATTATAATACTAAGATCCTAAGGTTAATATTCTTAATACATAGGGGATTCTTTCCTAAGGTAGAAAGAGTAGAGATAAGTAAAGTATTAATTAATAAAAGGTAAGATCTAATAGTATAAGTATTAGGCTTATAAACTAAGTAGATTAATTACTAAAGAGTAAAGGCTAACTAATCTATCTAAGTAGAGATAATAGTCTTATATACTAGGTTACTCTTCATAGCTCACTTAGCTTATTATAGTGATCCAAGTGATTTAAAACACTAGGCTTACTATAATAATCCAGGTAATCCTTCCTGATTAGCTAAACATCTATATAGATGCTTAAGGCATTTATTAAGGGTTCTGCCCTTACTAACTACTAGCCCTAAGCACAAGGCCTTATAAGTAGTCACAGGAAGGTAGCTAATACCTTAATCATAACATTTAAGCTATAATAAGAACTAAAAATAAGAGTGTTTAAAAGAGATCTACTTAGAAAAGATCTACCTAGGTTAGTTAATAGTTTTTATTAAGACTAGGTTGTTAAATACTTTCTTTATACTTTTTTTTTCCTTATTAAAGTTAAGTTTAATAATTTATTTAATAAGTTTCTTTTTATTAGGGTTCTTTATATTATTTATTTATTTTTTAATCTTATTAAAAGAAAGATAAGTATATAAAGGCTGTTAATAATATCTCTTAAATATTTATAATTAATCCTTTTATAATACTCTTTCTTATATCTTTTAAAGTTATTAATTAAATATAAATAGATAAGATTTAAAAGGTATTAATACTTTAACTAAAGGATAAGATCTTTTATATTATATCTTTAACTTTAACTAGGATTAAACTAGTGTTTTTATAGCTTTTATTATAAATAAGTTACTTATTTATTTAATATAATATTATAAATATCTTTTATTATAAAGTTATATTTATAAAAAAAAACACCCTAGTAAATTTAATAACTAATAAGCTATAAGTCTAACTAATTAAATATTAATTATAAAATAAGGCTAAGAATTTATAGTTATTAATATTAATCTTATATTATTATTAATATATAACCCATTATTAAAAATAGATCTTAAAATATATATTATAAAACGCACGGACCATATACCTCTAGGGCAGGCAAGAAAGCCCTATACTTATAAAAGATCCACGCGAGTAAAAACGACTACACGCCTCAAAGTATCTACGATTCCACACAATAGCTACCTCCTATATAAAACAGTTATACTATATGAAAACGCTAAAAACAGACTAAAATATACGCTAAGCCCTTTTAATATATATCCACTAGTAAGGGTATAAAACGCGTAAGAAGATAAAGCGTTTTAAATACAAGCGAGCGTTTTATATGCTGGTCTTTACGAGTATACTAATATGGTAAAAGATGGGCCATCTTAATATGGTAATTAGTGGGGCTATGTGGTCTATATATACGTAGCTTTGCTCCCTGATTTAAATCTTAGATCTTTATCCTTTTACACACCCACTCAAATACACTTACACTTCCACCTTAAAAGATCCGCTGGCCGGACCCACTTTTCATGTACATTCCATTGCTTACATCATCAATTGATTACTCATCATACCTTTTAACAATTATTATAGTTATTTTAAATAAGATCTCAAATAGGTATTTAAATTAGGTATTAAGGCTTTTAATAAGCTAAAAAATAATAATAAAGGCTTTTATTTATAATTAAAAGTAAGAAGTAGTTAATATTATTATAAATAAGAAGTAAAAATAATTACTTATTTAAAAGATAAGCTAATAGACTTAAAGATACTTAGTTAATTATATATAATAAGATTTATACTTTATTTTATAAGTTTATAGTAACTTATTATTCTTTTAGCTTTTTCAAGTATTAAACTAGGCTAATTATATATTAATAAGCTTATCTTAATAGACTTATATAAAGAATATTATTTATAAGTTAAAAATACTTATAATTATATTTAAATAAATAGGTTTAATTATATTAAGCTATATCTTTTTAAAACTATTTATAAGTAATACTTAAATATCTTAAATAATATTATTAAAGCTAAAAAATAATAATTAAGCTTTTTCTAGAAATGTTTTAGGTATATAGTCTTTTAAAATAATAATTATTATAATAATTATTGCCCTTATTTAATACTTAATACTTTATATTAACTAGTTATAATTATTACCTTAATTTATTATATTTTAATTAAAGAGGAAAAGATAAAGAAAAGGGGTATTTTTAAGCAATAAAAAAGAGAAGTAAAAGAATTATTAATAATTAAATAAAGGATTATATATTAAAGTATAAATAAGGTTATATTTAAATATAATTATTAAGGTAGTAAAGGTAAAAGAAATTAAGATTTTAAGTAAATACTAGCTTTAATTATAACAAGTAGCTATTAAAGTTATTTATAAGTAATAGTTAAGTTAAAAATAGTTAAAAGTTAATAAATAAGAAAGAGTAAAGATATTATTAAGGGTAAGAGTAAAAAAGGTTAAATAATTAAGAGATATAACTAAGCTTATTTTAAAAGTAATAATATTTTTTTTTACTTCTTTTTATTTTTAATAAACTATTTAGTTTAATTAAAGTAAAAAAGAAATTATTTTAACAATTATTATATTTAATATTTATATTATTTCTTAAATAAGAAGTAATTACTTCTCTTCTTAATAAAAATAAAGTAACTACTTAATTTATTATTAATATTTTCCCTTTAATTAAGCTTTTATTAAATCTACCCATAAAAAGGGATAAGTTTCTTTATCTCTCTTTAATATCTTAACTCTTTTCTCTTTTTATACTATTTTTTTTATCTTTCTTAATTAATACTTTTTATAATCTTTACCTTTACAATTTATTTTTTAAAAATTAGCTTAACTATAATATTAAACACTTATTAAATATCTTTTAATAATAAAAACTAATAATTAGCCTTTTTAAAGACTGTTTAAATAAATAAGAGCTTTTTAACCTAAGTATTAATAAAAAGAAGAATAATATTATTTTAAACCTTTAAAAATACCTTTTATATAATAATAATACTCTTAAAGACTTTTAAATTAAGTATTAGATAAAACTATTAAAGATAAAGTGTTTTATTTATATTAAGGCTTTAAATAATAGTTCTTTTAAAAATACTTTGATAAGATTGTATTTATTATATTTATTATATTTATTATATTTATTATATTTATTATATTTATTATATTTATTATATTTATTATATTTATTATATTTATTATATTTATTATATTTATTATATTTATTATAGTATACTAATTTAATACTCTAGTTATAAGTTAATAGTATAATCCTATACTAATACTAGTTTATACTATAGTACTTATATAAAATACTAGTGTAAATACTAGTGAAATAGCTTCTAAAATAACTAATCTTCTTCTTCCTCTTTATCTAACCCTTTTAACTCATCTATATCTTTAATTTTCCAGCTTTTTAGTAAAATAAGCTTTTTAACTATTTCTAAATCGAGCTAATTCCTAGCTTTAGTAATAATATTAATAACCCCTTATACTAAAAGTGCTTTCTATAGCCCCTAAAGTAGCTAGTATAGCTAAATATTATCTAGCTAATATAAGTAGTATAGGAAACTAATTACTATTAGCTTTCCACTATATAAGTGGCTCTATTTTAAAGTTCTTATTATACTCTTTGAAATATAGTGTATATTTCTTCTTAATACTTTTAGGCTATATGTATAGCTTATTTTTTAAGCTAGATTCTTTATTTAAAATGCTATATATATCTAGATTATCTATATTTAGCTTATTAAAGGATAGATTTATATTTATAGTATTTTTAGCTTTAATATCTTATTTTAACTATAAATGTTATAATTTAAATAAGCCACATATATATTCTTTAAAAAAAGTAGAGTAAAAATATAATAATCTATTATCTTTAAAGTTTAATAACTTAAACCTAGAGTCTTGTATTGTACTAAAAAAAAGTATGGGTTAAAATCTTTAAAAGTAGTTATTATAAGTCATTTAGGAAAATATTTTTCTAGATAATAGAGGGGGTAGCTAGTAAAGTAAGGCTATAAGATCTATTAGAGGCTATTTTTATATTTAACTAGTGTAAGTAGTGTAAGTAGTAGTGGATAAGAAAAAAGTAAAAGATAGTAAAGTAAAGGAGAAGCGTTCTTTATATAGTTTTATTATATATATCTAAAGATTCTAGTAAGATCGAGCTAATTAGTAATAATATATATTATTACTATATATATATATATTATATTTTAACTTATAATGCTTTAAATATTATTTTATAAGTATTAAGAAGTGTCACGCTCTTAGTTAATGGAAGGAGTGGTCAAAAAGCCACCTTAAATCAGTCAATTGAGGCTATCTCAAGGTGAGGAAAAAAGAGGAGGAGAGCGCACAGCGCGAAGCGTTGCGCAGCTATTTACAGGTGGGGTGGGCGCACAGGTCGCTGAGCCCCGCGAAGTGGGGCTTTGGAAAAAGCTCGGCGCGGGCGCGCGCCAGCAAACGGACCGTGACAATAAGTAAATAAAAGCTTAAAGAAACTCATAAAATCTTCTAGATATCTCTCGCTTTTTCCTTATAATTACTTATCTAATTAGCTTACTATATACTATATTATATAATTAAGCTATATATATTATAGGACTAATATTTTAGTATACTCTAGTATAATATATACTAGCCCTATACTAGTATAGTATAGCTTTATACTAATACTAGTCTAGTATAGTATAACCCTTATACTAGTACTATAGTATACTATAGTATTAAATCACAACCCTAATAGTAATTAATAACTTTTTAAAGCTAAGATTATTCTATTATAAAATAACTTTGTAAAGCTTAGTATAAGTTATCTATAAAGATAAGATATTTTAAGCCCTTTAACTATAATATTTTAAATCTTAAAATAATATTATAATAAGTATTACTAAGTTGATAATAAAGTTAGTTAACTATACTTTAATAAGTAACTAAAAGACTCTAGGATAAAAATTAGGGAAAAAGAAGTAGTATAACTACTTTTTAACTTTAATTAAGAGTATATCTAAAAGCTAAGGCATTTAAGTACTTATAACTCATTTACTATCTACAATCCTAATATATATAGTTATATAGATATTAATATCTAGGTAATTACTAAGCAACTATAACTATTTATTTATTTATAAAGCTTATAATAAATAGTCTAATCTATATAATTAGGGTTAATAGTTATAATAGTTAGTAATTAGTTAAATTATTAAGGTTATTAATAAGTAAAAAGGTTTTAAAGAGAATATACTATAATCTAATTAGGTAGAGTAATTTATTATATATTAAGTCCCCTTAAAAGGGATAAATTAATATTATAGAATAGTAGACTAGATAAATATATAAAAATTAATAAATAATTAAAATATAAAGTTGAAAATTATACACACTTATCATATTAAAAACAAACTAAAACCCCTAGTTAAATAAATAAGATATAATACTAGAGAAATATATAAAAATCTAATAAATACTAAAAGAACTTATAAAAACTTATCTATTAGTTCTACCCTTAAAATCCTAACTAGCTTATATTAAACTATAATTAGCTAATATAAAAAGGTTTAAATTAAACTTAAACTAAAAAAATCTCTTATATTAAGCTTACCTAGGTAATTAAAAGCCTAAAACTTTATTCACTCTTTAACTTCTAAATTTAAACAACTATAAATAAATAAATCTATACCTTTTATTTTTAAAGCTTTATACTACTTTGTTACGCCCGGAGGGAACTGGTGGTTATAGCTAGGCGGGACTGATCTCGTAGAGAATCTCTAGGGAACTATTCCTTGGGGATTCTCTGTGAAATTACTGGCATTTCTATGGTAGATTTATCCAAGGAGTTCCTAGGGAATTTTAGATATATTCTCTAGGGGAATATATTGTGAATTCCTAGGGGATTCCCAGTAAATTCTCTGATGGAATATATAATAAATTCCTAGGGAATTTCTAATAAATACTCCTAATAGAAAGGATTATCCTAGGAATAGATTATAAGTGGTATATATATATATAGACCTTAGATAATAGTTAATAGGGTATTGATTTACCTGGACAAGACTTTTAATATTTTATACTTTTTTTCTAGTTATACCTTAACAAGGCATAATAATTAATAGGACGAGGAAACTTAATAAATAGATTTAATAATTCCTTTTAAAAGCCTTACTCTTTACTACTAGCTAATAAAGAATTATTTTATTTATTAGTGGGAAACTAGTAAAAGATTATTAAACTACTAGACTAATTTATTAGACCTTATCTAGTAGTTTTTATACTATTAGATGTTATTAAAGCCCTAAAGAATAAAATAACAGCTAGTAGTAAATAAATATATTATTTTCTAAGTCTAATAAGTTATTTAGTAATAGATAGATATTTAGAACTTATTTACTAAAGAAGAATAGATTAAAGTTAATTAACTAGTAATAAAGGCCTTTAATATGTTTAAATAGTCTCTTATTAGGAACTTATTAAGCTTAACCTCTAGCTATAGGATTAGTCTTTTTATTATCTTAATCTAATAAGCTAAAAATCTTAGATATACTTAAACCACCTTAAAATACTAGACTAAGGCATTTAGACTATAAGAGGAAACTTCTACTTAGAGTATTAACTTAATAACTGCCTTATAAAAAATCAGAGTATTAAATTAGTGTAGTATTTTGTAGTTTGTAGTATTTTGTATTGTAGTATTTTGTAGTTTGTATTGTATTGTATTGTAGTATATACTACAAAATACTACACTACAAAATACTACAATACAAAATACTACAATACAATACATGTAGTATTTGTAGTATTTCAATTAAATATAATAATAATAATAATAATAATAATAATAATAATAATAATAATAATAATAATAATAATAATAATAATAATAATAATAATAATAATAATAATAAT
>MU270070.1:212717-459043 GCA_021432635.1 Thozetella sp. PMI_491 | reverse complement strand
AATTTTAGTATATACTAAATTAATATTAATTAGTATAAGCCTGTACTAAAATTAAATTAATTTTCAAAATCCCATACTAAAATTAATTAATTAAAATTAATTAAATTAATACTAAAAATACTAAATTAATTTCACAGCCCTGGCTCCCAGATCGCCAGCAGCTGCGACGGCGGCCGCAGGAAGCGGCACTGTAATTTCTCCACACGATATAAAACCGTCCGCCGATGGCACGGAACACCATGCTTCTTTAACTCTATAATCGCTTCCCATCTTCCCATCTTCGCGGTACACCACAGGCGCTCAGGCACATCGAGACATCACGAACTATTACACCCGCTTAGATGTCGACCAAGATGAACTTGCTGCATCTAGTGGCATTTGCTGCTGGCATCAGTGCTGCCGATCTGTCCGGACTGACGATAATAGGGGACCCGTCCAACCCTGGCCACTTGAACCAAAGTGAGGTGAACCAAATCCGCAAGGCTCAACAAAATCCCGACGCGACGAGGTCTGTGGGCTTCAATCTGACTGGGGATGTAAAATGGACATGGCGTAAGCAACTACTTCCTACATCCTAAACCCTGTGTATAGCAGCCAAAGCAGTCTGGTTAACCTTCCGACTTTCGCAGGGGTCAATGTCACCAACTTCGCAGCTCCCGACGGAATTGATGCGGACCAAGGCGTGACAGACCCTCACTACATCACGACCACACACGATCTTTCTTGGGACGGCAAATACAACTTTTCAGAGGCGCTTGGTGGGGACAGGAACAACTTCTGCTTCTATGTCGTTGACCCCATTGATTACCCGGTCAACATTACAGATACCTACACCGACGATCAAGCCGACAGTTCCGACTGCACGCCGGTGTTAGGGGAGGCATGCGTGTCGGCCATCCTATCTAGGGCCAAGAACGCCATCGTGCCAAAACAATGTAGCTCGGTAGGCTTCTGGTCCGAGTTTCCGGAGTGCGCCGGCACACTTGGGTATGCGCGGCAAGTGACAGGAGTCTTCGCCACCTCTGGATCCGGCTGGGATCTTTCCAACACCACATCCCAGATGCACGAGAATGGGAAAGGCTTTTTCGGCTACTGGAGCGACCAGCAGAGCGGTACAAACGAGACCAAATACCTGCAGCAGACCAACCAGCTGCAGATGGTGCTGCTGTACGGCCAGCTACCAACCGGGAAGGTTGCCGAGCTTCTCTGCACTCGCGTGAACTCCACGAAGCTCGCAGAGTCCTCGGATCTGAACAATGACGGGGTCACGCTGACCAGCGAGGCGCTGTTTGCCCAGGGTTCCAGCTCTTCGACACCTTCCTCTACTTCCTCTTCCCCGTCTGCATCCCACAGTACTCCTTCATCAGGGTCCTCTGTCCGCGTGTCGGCGGCGCTTGCGGCTGCCTGTTTGGCGGTCTTTACCTTTATTTCGCTGTAATTTTGTGTTGGCTGGACAAAGGGGGTGTAAGGAATCCACGGTTGTAACATGGCGTTGTGTTTCAAGTTAAACATCTTAGAACTCATACTCATACCCCCAACATGCTAGTAAAGGTTGTACGCATAGTGACGAGGTGTGCAGTGCCTTCCGAACAATCTGCTACTGGGAATGACATTGCGGTAGTGTTGTTACTGCGTTACGGATACTTTTACGTAACTGTATTTACTGGGCGCATTACACCTGCAAGCGCCTGCGATGGCGTTTAAGGATTCGATAATGGAGAGTTCAAAGCTTCCATTTCTGGAACCCAACGCACCCCCAGTAAGTACATTTCTATAGAGTAGCAGGGCATACGTACTGTACTATACTTCGCGGAATCCACTGTACATGCGCGGTTTCCTTCCCACGTGACACTGCCAAGGCGGCATGTCTTGGGTAATTGCTGTATCGGAGGGTAATAGCATAAGGATCAATTGGTATGGAGGGGAGAAACTAGCCAGCTTATACAGGCTAGGAGGCCCCTAGCTCCCTAGGGCTAAGCCCGCACTGAGGCTATACAGCAGTAATTACCTAATACTCCTGTCGGACTTTCTTCTATTACGAAACGGCGCTTTTAACAAACGCCTAGCAAGATGGATCTCCAGGGTCTATCTGCTGAGTTGCTGCTCATGATATTTGAATTCTCTAGCCCTTATGATTTCGAGAATTTTGCATTGACGTGCAAGCGATTCTACGCCGTTGCGGCACCTCTCGTCAAACACCACAACAAGCTTCGCAGAAAGTATCATCGCTTCAGCTTCCTCAGCTCTTCTTCCCCCGATGATCTGTCAGCTACCCAAACAGTCGTCGAGCTCCTCGCTGAAATTGCGGAAGAACCCATCATTGCTTCTTATATTGTCCACGCAGATCTAGGAAACCGGACATGCACCAGTGAGCTGCGGTCGGATGATGACGAAGAAGAAGAACATGAAAGAGCTTTGAGGAAGATTAAGGCCGCATCGGACAAAATCGCTACAATGGTCATACAATCAGAGCACTTAGCCTTGCTCAGCGACGACCCTCGGTTCCTCAGCACATGGGTTGACCGTATTATCGCAGATGAAGATGAATACACGACACCAATGGACTTCCCTGTCGCATTTCTCCTCAGCCTTCTGCCCAATATCGAGTCTCTGACCTTATCAAAAGAATGGCGTGCGGCTTCCGCCGTGACAATGCTGCCTCAAGAGTGGGAGGAAGATCTGGATGACTTAGATCAGACTGTACCGCTTTTTGTCCAATCAGTCATCACCCGCGCAAACGACAATGCTTCAGAAAACCAGCCGCTGCAGAAACTCCGTATACTTCACCCAACCCAGGATATCGAAACGCAGTTCGGCACACGTTTGGCGAGCATATTTCCATTTCTAGCGCTGGACTCCCTGCGCGAGGCTTACCATTCGTCCGGAAAATACCAGCCTGATCATGATGACATAGAGAATGGTGTTTGCAGCCAGTATCCCACCATTGGACGGCAACTCGAAGTGGTTGAGCTAACCGACTGTGTGATGAATGCGGAGGGATGCCGCGCGTTCTTTAAAGGCATGCAAAACTTGAAGACCTTGACTTTTGAATATGCCACAAAAGACGAGATTGGTTACTACTGGGATATCGATGCGTTCTTCTACAACTTAGTGGATGCTGTAGGCGGCACTCTCGAAAAGCTTAGTGTGACCACCGGGATACTTGGTAATGACAGCACTCTGCTCCGAATGGACCTGCATGGTTTCAAGGCCCTGTTACATCTGGAACTCGACACCACCTTGTTCATATACAGCAGTGCATTGATGGGAGAAATGCCAAATGATGAACTCGATTCCATCGAGCCCCTTGTGGACTCACTTCCGTCCTCCTTAATCACGCTTTCAATTTATGCATATGCGACGGCAGAGGATATCGAATGCCTTAAGACACTCTTCGATGAGTTTCAAGAAAGAAGAGATGAACAGCTGCCCAGCTTGGGAGTCATTAAGATAATCATGAGAAAAGCAAATATTTGGGGCCATCTCTTACCAGATTGTGACAAGTATAAGGCGCAGGCGGAGGCGTACTGTTCAGAGTCCGGATTTATCAGCTTTCAGTTAGTGTAAATAGAGAAACCCATTGAAGAGAAATGGTAACCTATAATTAAGTTATTTATATATCGTATATCTTGTGTGCTTTGATAGCTGCATCCAACATGTTAATCATAGATGAAGTATTGGTCATGCTTTGCTGTGGTTATGAGGCCACCGGCGGTCCAGACCCCTAACCGCGCGACCAAAGACATTAGCAGATAGAGTAATATTTTTGTTCAAAGTAAATCGAGTTAGAAATAAATAAATAAAAGGAATATTTAAAAGGGGGGAAGTAGATTAAGGAACCAGGGCATAAAGTATATATTTTCAAGAGTTCAAGTCGAGATGAAGCATCTTTTACCTTTTGACTTTCGAGACACTAGCAGAGTAGGCCTAGCTAGAAACTTTTAATTTGATGAGAATAACTAGTGTATTATGGTGGGTCGTTGCAGGGCGCTCAGGTGCGAGCGAAGCAATCAGAAAACGGAACTGCTAACATCGACACGGGCATTTCATAACCGACTACCTGCCCATCTTTACTTGGCGCACTAGAGAAACTACTTAGTTAGTGAATGTGACAGTCAGAGCTGCAACTGTGGCAGACTCGACGTTGTACTTCATATGGCCCTACTATCGTGGACCCATGGCTCCATATAATTCCGTCGCTCATGTTTTAATCGTGGGACTATGGCTGGAAAAGGAGGAAGAAAGGATAAGAAACACGCGTTTGCGTAGTTACCTAGCGGTGGGTTGCTCATTCTTGGTTACACAACCCTATGACTCGGTTCCCTTTCCGATCAACTAAACGGCTTGGGCTGGCAGCCAGGGGCACATGAGAGCTGCTGAGATGCCGTCATCAACATCAAGCTGGCTAAAGCATTGCAACGCATCCCCGAGCCCGGCCAGGACTACTTCGCTCTTACAGCAAGAGTTCAGCCGATTGTGTAAGTGTATCTTGATTGAGAGGATTCAAAGCCAAGCGTCTCTGCTGCATGGTAGCTCCTGCTGGTTACAGTCAGCAACCAAGGCGCGTTGGCGCAGAGAAATGGATGCCAAGCGCTCGGTTCACAGGGGCGGCCGTTCACAACCAGCCACCACCAACCGGGTGACCGGTTCGTCGCATCGCGTCTTACCTCGAAGTAAGATTGAACCAAACTTTTTTGTTGCTTGGGATATCGAATCGCGTGGTTCCCATGGGACATGAGGCTTTGGCATGCTGACCACCTTCCATCGGCGCGAGTCCCGAGAATCCGGACCGTTCCCAGGGCTGAGACTAATTACAGGTTACCGCTTTGGAAATGTATTTCTTCTCCCTCGGTGTAACTCAGTTACTAACCAGAGAGCCTTTGCCTTTAGAATGAGCTGCATCCAGTTCCTAACTCGGCAGATTGAGCGTTGTTCTATCCATTGAAACGGAGTAGGTTCACCACGCCCTAAAGGGGGTGGCTTTCGCTAAGCTGTCACAACTAGGACAGAACCAGCCTGTGCCGTAGGCTAGGCGCCCTGCATTGAATCTTCTACGGCTATGCTTACCGTGGAAAAGGTGTAAACTCGGCCCTTCTACTTGATATGTCTTCTTTTGGCAGTGACATGCCTTGTTTTGGCAGTCAAAGGCCGAATGCATGAGCCAAGACTGGCAACATTGTTGAGTGGTTTGGCCACAGATGTACCTTCAACGAAATAGAGACTCGGCCAAGCTGCTAGAGAAGCATTTCATGACACAGTACTATGACTTAGAGGCAGTGGAAAGGGGGTGCTTTATTTATAAAAGGCTGAAGGCTCCTATCGTTCTTTGCTCTTCAAATTCTTCAATTTCACTACTCTCTATCTATACCAAGATCTTAGGAAAAGAAAACAGAACTCTTTCGTTCAGAAAACCGTTTGAATCAGCCACAATGGTCTACTTCGCTACCTCTGCTCTGGCCCTCCTGGCTGCCATCTCGGGCGCCTCTGCCGCTACCTGCGTGCAGAATACTCTCTACTGCGGTTGGACTCTTGAAACCCCCCCTAGTATGTTGCAGCCATGACTAGTTACTGCCCAGCTCCTCAGTTCCTTGATAATTGTCACAACCACGGCTGATCCTGACCTTTGACTTTAGCACCCTATGCGGAGCGCACCCTTACCGACGCCGCGGCAGCGCAAGGCGTGATCTTGACCGGCGCCAATAACGGCACTGTAGCAAGCGATAGCCTTTTCCTCTGCCTTGCTAACAATGCTGTCAAGTGGGACTCTTACTGCGGCCGTGGCGGATGCAATGCGGCCAGCGCCGAGAATCATACCCCAGCTCTGTGCCGAAATGGACCCCAGAGTGTTCCTCCCCAGAAACGCTTCGTGGCCTGAGCTACGCACTCGAGAGCTAGAGTATACCAGTAGGGGTAGAGTACACGCTTGCGATGGTGGGGGGAGGAGGCTCGCAAGATGTGCCGGGGACGGGGATCTGTGGCTTCATTTCATTCCTTTAGCTGGCCAGCTATTCGTTCTTTACAGACAAAAAACAAGTTTTCTTGCACAACAAGCCCATTGAGGGAATGCAGTGAAGCGTTTAAACCGCAGTAGCCGTAACTCTGGATCATCTTCAGTTCGGCACCTAGGTTGGTCAAACGGAGTCAGTGAAGGGCTACGGTCTCACTCGGACAGGTAAACAAACTTTCCATTCTACCAGCCGTAGGTTGACTATGACTACCTCGTGTTGCCTCGTGCCGTATTTCCCACAATACCTAAGAGCCGGTTCGTTGTTAGGACTTCCCGAGCGTTCGGAGTCTGAACAGCCAAGTCTAAGTTAAGGATTCACACCCCAGTTTGCATTACGCGCATGAATCGAGCCTACTTGAAGGGGTTTGTCAGGATATTCCTATCCATTTATATGCTTCTACTGTCCTTCAACCTCTATTTCCAGACAAACTTCCCCTTTGCGACGCATGCTCTATGGAACTCGATCACACCAACCAGTTCCCTGCCTCATCCTCCCATCCATAGTCCACATACGACCAGCCCTGGAGGGTCTGCTTCCCATCCATCTCTACCAGCATTGACTGGATTCTGTTTGCCAGTCGGTCTAACCCAATGGTCTCGTGGGCTTTGTTGATCACGGCAATTTCGTCATCTGTCAGCGTGACCAAGCGTATGTTCTCATCGATGCGGGACTGAGAGCTGCTCTTGGGGATGACGGTGACGCCGCGCTGTACGGACCAGGACAGCGACACGACGGCCGTTGAGCATCCGTGGGCCTCAGCAATGCCGGTGAAGATTGGGTGGTGGAGAATGGGGTTAGTGGTAGCGTTCTTATCCCCCAGGGTGCTAATTCTGGGTCAGTAGATGTTGCCAAGAGTCTCCTACCAACACACTCACCTCCAGCCCATTACGTGAATGCCCTTAGATTGGCAGTATGGCACAAGTTTGAGGTTCGGGTTGCGGGCGTGCAGCTCAACCTGGTTGACGGCGGGCACGACGCGAGCGCTGGCGAGCAGCGTGTCCAGCGTCTTCTGCGTGAAGTTGCTGACGCCAATGGAGCGGCAGCGCGGCCCGACGAGATCCTCCATCTTCTTCCACGTCTCCACGAAGGTCGGACTCTCGTTGATGCGCAACGGCCGCTTCTCTGGCTCGGGGGTGGTAGCCCACGGCCAGTGCATCAAGAAGACGTCGACGTACTCGAGGTCCAGGGCTTTGAGCGACACCTCCAGTGCTGCGGCAGGATCGTGATGCCAGTGGCCCCAGAACTTGGTTACGACGGTGATCTCAGACCGCGGCACGCCGCTGGCGCGGACGGCGCGCCCCACGACCGGCTCAACTTGGTAGCTCTGCGCCGTATCAATGAGGCGGTAGCCGCTGCGGAGGGCCGCAATGATAGATTCTTCGAGGGCCTTATCGTCGTCGGTTCCCGGACGGCCTGGAGGACAGTCAACAGGTTTTCGATTAGGCTCACGGAGTGACGCTTACCTTGCCAAGTGCCCAGACCGACAGCGGGGAACTGAGTTCCTGTGGGAAGCTGCGTCAACAAGGGCTCCCTCGAACCCCAACAAGATATCTACTAACCGTTGTTCAGCTGGAACGTCTTGAGGCACGCGGGGCGATTTTCCGACATGTTCGAAGTCTTCAACAGAAGTAGCTGAGGTTGTGATGGGAAGTGAAGCGGGGAGGAGGCGTGATACAAAAGGCCCAAGAACCTCCAGTAGTTGCAGTACTATTTCGTGACTTGTGGAGACCGTCGGTCTTCGTGCCGTGCAAGTTACGTCATGCTGGGGGTTCAAATTTTGCATAACCCCCTCTCTCGGACATTGGCTACAGCCCGGCTGCTATTGAAAACCGAACTGGACAATTCGCCGTGTATCGGTAGCTACAAACATGGTACTTTTGGCGAACGTAATCAAGAATAAATATTTGCAACAGGGGTTAGTAGTCAGTAGGAGCTCCCCGCCCCAGTTCAATGTCGTCATGTACCTGAGCTTTGTGGGCCTGGCAAGTGTCGGAGCTATTCGCCGAAGGCTCGGGGAAACCTGGGAATCCACCCATTGGGCTCGGCGCCCATGCACGTGACGCTTTATCACTGCGAGAGCCAAATGTGAACGTGTTCCGTCGCTGTGACATAAGGTAGTTGGGTATTGTTGTCTTGGTTGCTTGACCCGTATCCAGGGCTCCAGAAGTACGACTAGCAGCGGATGTTGAAGGGCTGAGGAAGGCCGGCTCACCCAGCTACATACCTTAGGCTATCGTCAATATAAACTTCTTGCACAATATCACATGGCTATGTCTAGAAACAGCGTCCGGATTTTATATAAACCCTATAACAACGGAAAACTTCCAAGTACCCTTTCACCCCCGGTACCAGCACACTTTCCTCCCCCAAGGTTTAATCCAAACTTAGTTATTGAGGAACCATTCTGCACAGTGATATTCTTATAGAAACGGAAGAGCGCGATGCAAGAAGCCAACTTCCCCATTTATTCATGGTTAAATCTTCTCCCACCTGATCATAGTAAGATTTCTTGTGCTCATCCCCGTCGACATGGGCTACCGACACCAGCTATTCGTCGTGGCCAATGTCAGAGGAGCCTATCGCACCCTCGCGGTTGCTCACTGCCAAAACAAAGGCGACGCTGAAGTGGTGGAGGCCTGCTGGCGGCTGCTTAACATATTTACCGCCTCAGCTAACCAGGCGCTCATACGACATGATCTCGAGCACGCAGCTAGACAAGGAGACTCACGGTGGATATCGCGCTTTCCAAAGGACGAAGTCATCTGCCCCTTTATTGAAACTTGTTTAATACTCGGCGCAGCCTGCGACTCGCTTCACGAATCGCTTTTCTTCTATCCCGTCAAGCCTTATCCCCGTCACAGTACGCCGATGCGGAATCTCAACAACAATCAAGCAGGCAGTACCATTATTGACCTTACGGATCAAGGCGATCCGAAGTATTGTTTTATGTTTTATCCACCGCGACCACCAAGCCCTTGGACGAGCACTCATCCCCTCGATCTAGAAGACATCCAGAAGGAAAGAAAATGTGAAACGCTACGATGCAGGCCTCTGACAATTACCGAGTACTTTGAATGGCCTTATCTCAGCCGTTACAAGATTCCGGAGGTCGACCTCAGCAGCTGGCGCATGGTCACAGCCGACATCCTTCACGAGGTGTGGCCGGATTTGCCGTGGCCGTCTCCTTCATCGCCCATAGCTCCAAAAGCAGACCAAGTCGGGAGGAAGCGCAAAAGAAGCGAGACCGACAACATTATTGAGCCTACGGGTGCCAGATCGCTAGTTGATATCACCCTGCAGGCGCTGCTAGAAATACGCCTAGATGAGACTCAACTTGCTGCCCTGGAGCAGCTATGGCACTTTTTCGACCGCCTGCACAGTTTGCTGTGCACCTTGCCCAGCTGCTCCCGTCTTCCGAGCGCAGTCGACTTACTCCGCCTCGCCATATCACGCGCAGGATATACTAGTCTTGACTTTTCCCCATACTCACGGCTTACACAGGAGGTTATCCTAGACGTCCTTCGAAGCATGGAAGCCAATGCGCGGCTACAAATTGAGTCAATTGACCTATCCGGCGTCAAGGCTGTCGATCCCTCTATTTTGCAAGAGTTGATCGAGCTTTGCCCTAGAGTCACAACATTGTGTCTGATGCACCCGCACCAGAAGCGAATGTCACTGAAAAACGTGTCCAAAGCGCTTGCTGGGAAGCAACAGGTC
This sequence comes from Thozetella sp. PMI_491, assembly GCA_021432635.1. Classification (NCBI taxonomy): domain Eukaryota; kingdom Fungi; phylum Ascomycota; class Sordariomycetes; order Chaetosphaeriales; family Chaetosphaeriaceae; genus Thozetella; species Thozetella sp. PMI_491. The sequence goes on along the minus strand of MU270070.1, from coordinate 449,318 downwards.
CACTTCTACCATTCGGAACTATTTCAGTCTAATTTTGGACTCGACCCTGCTGAAACGTGGCCGGAGTCGCTGAACTCGAAGGTTGCCTCCATACCGAACCACGCAGCATCTTCCGGAACACTGCACCAGATCATGTATCTGTCAACTAGGCAGGACATCTTGGAAAACGACCCGCTTCGTCTGCCGAGTGGCGGCTTGAAATGGAGCCAACTCTCCCCAGATACTCGCTACCCTCATCCACTCAACCGAGAGGCATTTTACTGCACTATGGTGCGGCTGCAAGATGCGTATCTTAACCCTTCACGATTCGGGACATGGTTTCCGCGACTTCTGCGGTTCTTTTCTACCAGCAGCGCTACTCTCGATCTTCGAACTAGGAGAGAAGGCCATACGACCATGGCCTGCGCGTGCGCGTTGGCAATTGATGCGCGGGTAAGTTGTAACGGAACAGAAATTCGGCCTTCCTTCTCTACCCTACTAATATAGCCATGTTGAACTGGTTCACAAGCATTTGGGAATGCGGATATGAAGGCTAACGGACTTGCAACACTAAGGACGGCTGGAGAGTAAACCCTATTCCAGCTCTGGCTTACAACTCGGCGCCGTACCGCACATCCGAGATACCAAAACTGGAAAACGTCAAGGCAGGCGAATGGACGTTGCTTATAGTATCAGAGGAAGACCCTGAGTCCAGGTGGTATACCCGACACTGCAAGGCGCTACGTAGTATCTTCTTAACGCGGGATGTTGAAACCAATATCTTGGTGGCTTGTCGGGCCGAGGAATTCTACCAACGGGTCACCAATACGCCGCTTGATAACACTCTATCAGAAGTACCCTTCCAAGGTACGTATACCCTATGCCTGCACCCCAAGCCCGTAATCGTACATATATGTACTCATTTAATCCCGTAATCGCTGATCTCCTTTGCTTCTATAAAACCCAGGCCAAATATGCGAAATTGAAGAAAGAGAGGAAATAATGGGACCATTCCTAGAGAAATGGATGGCAATGGCTTGAAGATCCGGAGGCGAGGACCCCAACAGAGACGAAGCATGGATGCTACCTTCTCGATGCAGGAGCTTATTTCTTGCAAGGCGGCACGGATAAACGCAACAGGTAGAAAGGGCTCTATCACTGAATACAAGCACATCGCTGGCGTATAGGGATGCAACTGTTAGAAGACGAAACGCGAGGTTCTATGTGCGATAGTTCTACATAGTGTGGCATAGGTCAGTTGCTACTGGACAAATAGCTCATATCGAGTCAATAGAATCCGCGATTCTCGTAATAAATAATATATTACAAACCAGGTAGGGGGGCCGCAATGCGCCTCCCATTCATAGTCATGGTCGAACCTTTCGTTGAGTGACTAGGGAGTCGTTGTAGTTCTCCCTATCAATATGGCTTCCAGGGTCGGCACGTGACGCCTTATCCCCCAAGGACCGGAGCTGGATGTATTCTATCGCCGCGTCGTAGTCAGCCATTATTATTTGAGTCGCTTAGCCCACATTCCCCGTGGTACAAGGCTCCGAGCTCCGAGGCGGGGGGCCTGGACTGCCTCAGCTGAGCAGCTGCGCCCCCTGCCATCGGGTAGCTGCCCAACTTTACAATCAAGGCAAATTGAAACAAAACTTCCTAGATCGCGGACTTTCTTTAGAGACTCAAGAATCGACTGGGCGAAGAAGACGGGGCTGTCGTGATGGATCCGCTGTCTGCTACTGCCACAATCGTCGGACTTGCGGCGAGCCTCGTTACGCTCGTAGATTTGGCGGTCGAGAGCTCGAAACTCTTGCATCGCCTGCGATCCAGCCTCAGAGATGCACCAGCTGAAATACTAGACCTGTGCCGTCGCCTGGTAGAGGTGGAAGGTGTCTTGCGGGAGCTGCAGGCTCAAGCTGGGGAAGGTGACCGCCTGTTCAGTCCGTCCATCCGTACCTTGCTCTCGGCATCGACAGCTGCATTACAGTTAGATCTGGAGAAGCTTCACACGCGCGTGAGAAAGTTAAAGGCGCCCCTCGAACCTGCCGGCGGTCACGGGAAGCTGGTCGGCACGCGAATCCGATATCTTATCCGCCAGGACGAGATCAAGGAGCACGAGAGGCGGTTAGGCGCGCACTTGATGCAGCTAAGTCTAATCCTTGCCCTCTCTAATAGGTACCGATCTCTCAGATACGCCAGATATGCATTCAACAAACTGACTAGGCTGAAGTTATAAGCTTGATGCGATATGGAGTCAAACGAGGCTGGCGGTGGCGCACCGAGCGCCGCAACGAGAGATTCCGCGTAGAAGAATGCAAAACGTTCGGCCGTTGCAGGGGCGTGTTGGGAAACGCAAACTCTCTAGTCGGAAGTTTTTGTTGCCATTCGGCACCGTCTTGGTCGTGTCCAACATAGCAGATCATGCGCCGACTGGGAGTTCCTCTCGAATTCGCTATCACTTCGTGCCGCCCCGCTGGCTCGGAAACACGTCGCTCGAATGGGACTTTCGCCTGCAACAGGTGCAGGGCCAATGGCCCTCGCTCAGCGCAGGACTGACGCCGATAACCTACAACCCCCACCCGGAGCTGCGTTCAGCGGTCAAGAAATTCGATGCGGAAAAGCTCAGGGGACTGATGCGCCATGGCCTGGTGCGGCCGTCGGACTACGCCTTGATTGACAAGCGTCCTGTGACGCTTTTGGCTGTGAGTCTGGCCGACGTACATTCTCAAATCCAAGCTTACCATAGTTAGGCCATCGCCGAACGGGCCCAAGGTCAGCCCGTCGAGAAGGTGTTGAAGATGTACGAGCTGGTGCTCCAAAGCTGCGAGGAAGCTGTGAACCCTAGGTATGTAGCTCGGCACGGCTTGCTAAATTGCTGCTCACATCCCCTGAAGCCAGGCTGCCTCCCACTCGAGGATTCTTATCCAAATAGGTTCTAGATCTACTTCGGCCATTCGGTCTGCTGCCGCCGCCTTCGTGCGAAATGGCGGGTCGCTGTTTTGGGAGACAAGCGCGTCGTGTTCCATCCTGACCTTACTGATGAGGCACGGCGATGGATTCTCAGTGCTCGAAGACTGCCTCTTCCATCAATCGGAGCCCTGGGCGGTGGAGGAGCTTGTGCCGATCAACAGATGGGATATTGGGGCGCTATCACACTCCAGCCCTCGCTTCAAAGGGGCGCTAACGCACTACCTGGATTCCTTTCGGTCCGTATTCGCGCAGTCGGCGAATGATGGTCTGATGGGAGCGTTGGAGATATCAACGCTGGCGAGCGAGATAGCTTCAGCGCCGTTCAAGCACCGCATCGAGTTCTACAAGGGCCTCAGTAAGTGGGGTACTCGTAGGATGCTGCTCCCCTTCCTCGACGGGCTGCAAGATATCAACGAGAGACGGTCTAACTTCGCCTCTCCGTCCCTGCGTCTCAGCTACCTCAGCAAAGCGGTCAAGTGGGGGAACGAAGAGACCTTCCAGGCACTGCTCAACGCGGGAGCGTGCCCGACGCAGGCTCTGCTGCTCCTCTCCCGGCACCAGAGGGATGTCGAGCCGGCGCTCTATGCAGTTCGGAAGAAGATGGTCCTGGCTCTGGTGGATATGGTCAGTCTGGAAGCGATCGACGGGGACCACGAGACGCTACTATCGCTTCTGCTACGCAGTGATGAAGTACGGCAGTACAGTTCTGCCGCCGCCGATTCACTCATACAGCGGTTTATACTCTGCCCACAGGGAGCACTCGATCCACAGCTGCCATCGCCGTTGCTCCACACATATCTCTTCCTTGCCGTGGTTTTGGATCAGCCCCATCTCTTGCGGGAGCTCACAAAGTTTCACGGGCTGGGGAAGGCGCTGGCCCAGAAAATTCCGCCTCTCCTCGATTCGCAAAGAGTGGTAATTAGGTCGAATTTCACACAGACATCGACCTACCTAGACGTTGCGGTGGCTTTAGGTAGCACCGCGACGCTGCAGTGCTGCCTGAACATGCTTGAGCCATCCGCAGAGGCTTCAAGGGCAGTACTAGATGCCTACGATAGTGCAATTGCGCACGCAAAGAGGAAGTATCCTAGGCTAGGGTATCCTGGGAAAATATGGCCATGCCAGCCGCGACAACACTCTATTTCATCCGATGTCGACGTCGAAATCTGCACCGCGATCCTGGATGCGCTAAGAGACATGGGACTAGAGCCGAGAGGCAAGGAGACGAGCCAGGAGGTCCAGCCTCGAAAGCGGAGCCGATACCGCGTCGCATCGCGACGCCTGTGGAAGACCATCGTGGCTCTCTGGCGGCTCACAATCCTGGAGGCACTCTTATTGCGCGTGGTGCTGGCCGCAAGCCTAGTCGTCACGCTTGCTTTCGCAACTGGGGAGCTCGGTATGCGAATTGTGCATTAAACCCCGGCTTGGGGTATCCGAGACGGGCAGCTCGCTCGCTTCTTCTCTTGGCCCTTTTGGCCATCTGGTCGCGAGGCGGAGCGAGACGGATCCTTCATCGGCAACGGCCGTACCCCTGAGGATTGCGCGCGTTCCCCTCTTTTAGATTCGCTAAAACGGCAAATATTAGGAGATGCCATTCGCTCCCCCATCTTCTAAGTAGCATTGTCGCCTCGCAATGACGAGCTGAAGGGGGGGCTGCATCACACAATACCGCGCGCGTAGGCCCGACACAGCATAGTGCAGAGATTCCAACGGCAGCACGCTTGGACTGAGCCCATCCTGTCGGTTTGTGCCAGCCATTCATGCTCCACCAAGGAGCGCGGGCCTAGCACATCGCTTCTGTTTTGGTATCGGCCTGGGCCAGATTCGACAAACCGTCAACACGAGCCTCACAATGCGCCCCGCGCAATATCTTACTATTGACCGAAGCGGAGGGGCTTGGTGTAGCATCCCCGATCGGGCCCAACCCCGCCTGCCAGGGGGCTCCCCCCGTTCCATCTCGGTACACTAAAGGATCTAGGCAGTTGTGTGCATGGGACCAGGATGCAACTGCCATTCTCTGCCAAGCCCGCACAAGCGTAGGTTGAGCCAGGGGGAAGCAATTTTAAGCTGCCACGTTCTGCCCTGAAGCGCGCCGGTGCCTGCCTGGGTACGGTAGCACGGCCAGGACTTTTGGCGGCGGCCGTGAGATTAGCCCCAGCCGAGCGGACCTAAAAATAAAGGGCTTGCACGGTGTTTACTGGAGAATCTACGGCAATTAATGTAGAGCTATAGACGCATCGTTTCAAGTCGTTCTGCTCTGTGTACCATGAGTGGCTGCATAGGTCGTACTGTGCCAGAGCCAGAGTTGCCTAGGTGTATAGAATTATGGAATACTTACCTCGTCGCTAAGATCCTATGTAGTTCAATTAGTAGAGTGAGGGAGGGTCCAAGCCTTAACTTAACTGCTGGCGATGCAACTCGGCTCATTAGAACCACGCCATTGACTCCCCAGTTTAGGTTATTGTCGCGCTACAATGCGGTTTACACGCTTGCTCATCACGTGTTCGCTAGAGCGTTGTATGCCGCAAACTCCCATGCTCGCGCTGGAGTGACGTGCGCGTAATTGGCCGATGCTTGCTCTAACCTTGGTTTCGAAAGTCCTCGCGGACTTGGGCCTTGGGGGCCAGTAGTCTGGTTCGTCGGCACGCTTACTCAGTAGTAGGCACTGCGCACGCCCCGGACTAGGCCAGGCTTGGCGTGGGCGTCGCAGTGTGGGAGCGAGCACCTTTCTGAACGACCCAGAGCCGCAGCCTCAGCTGCAACGCTTCTTGGCTTTATTCTGCTCCGTAGTGATCCTAAGGACGGGTCGCGGGGCGAAGCAGTGCAACATCGGGGTCGGAGCGAAGAACGCACGCACGAAGGGGGGGGTTACCGGCACTACACGTGCGGTGGTACCACCTGGCGGACGGGATTTCGTGGAGACCTCGTCTTCTTTGGGTGCGTAGGCGCGAATATTATGTACGACTGTTAGGCTGGCACCTTAGGTGGGTAGTCCGGGCCTATTTGGTAGTGCCGTAGGAATATTGGTCTCTGGTGCGACAAGGCGGGCCCTGGTCAGCTGGGATCCGGATCCCATGCGTTGCCGGTATTGGACGAGTGGGTGCTACTGGAGGTGTTATTTCATTCGAAAACAGGCAACCCCAGACTCTTTGCTCTTTCGAGGAGGGAGTGCGAAAGCCGTCAAGGTGAAGGCCAGGAGACTCCCGGCCAAACTAGACATTGACAGCGGGCAAGGGAAAGAGAGGGCGGCCGCTTTCCCAGGTTTTCCTCGAAATTGGTTCCTGGTGAGCTAGGCTACGCTTCTGGGCTGGAAGCTGGGGTTTTTATCATCGCAAGTTACCAAGACGCCTCGTCCGGCAATGTCCCAGTCGATAGCCGCCGCGCAGAGCACGTTTACTATGTAGTTGCCACAACGCTGCTAGAGCTGAGTACTAGACTGAGGACTTTCGTCCAACAGCGTCGGGTCGAGCCTCCAAAGACGGAAAGCAGGAGCGGTGCAACCCAGCTACTATTAGCGACTAGCTCCCAATGGGCCCAGCCTACGTAGTATGTCTTGGTCGAATCCTTCATAGGCCTTCCACGCTCCGCTGCCAGGGCTGCCACCACTCCGGCCCGAGCGCCTGGCATGGGATGGAAAGATGACGCCGCCTTACTCCCTCCAATCTCCTCCCCTTGCGCCTAGATGCAAAGTGTATATATATGTCGAGCCGCCGGCGATGGGCAGTTGATCTTTCCTGATCCAGCAGCAGCAACTTGACGTTCGCGCCTAGCCAAGCAAGCCCTTCGAGCATCACTCCTTATACTCGTCCGGGCTCTTTATGATCTACTAGCTCGTGCATACACGCCTGCATATACACGTTCCCTGCAACCAAGTCCCACCTTTTGACCATCGACATGGCTCTCCTTCTCGCCACGGCCTTTGCCGGCCTCGCAGCTGCGCTGCCCACTGAGCTCAACAGCACCCTGGTGACCCGCACCGATGCACCTTTCGGCATCAAGAAGGGTCTTGCCTACAACAACGGCGCCATCACCGACATCCTGTCGCGCCCGAACTCGGCCACATGGTCCTACAACTGGGGCACGGCGCTGAACGCCCCCAAGTTCCAGCAGATCCCCATGTTCTTCTCGCCTTCCACTGGCGACACCAACGGTGTCATTGCCAAGATCAAGGCCGGTGATACCCCTTACGTTCTCGGCTACAACGAGCCCGATGAGATCTGGGGCAACGGTGGCTGCCAGGCCACCCCCGAGCAGGCCTACGACGCCTGGGGCAACGACATGTTCAAGTTCCAGGAGATGGGTGCTAAGTTGGTCTGCCCGGCCATCACGTCTTGGGATACCACTGTGGGTCACACCGGCGGCCCGGCCGGCTTGACCTGGCTGCGCCAGTTCGCCCGCAACTTTAACAAGAACCCCTCCGCCTCCGGCCCGGGTCAGTTCCGCTGCTCGGCCCAGGCCCTCCACTGGTACGGCCCGGTGACCACCCCTACCACCCCTGCTGCGACCCAGGCTCAGCTTTTCATCGACTACATCGCCTACGCCCACACCCAGGTCGATGACATCTTCCAGACAACCAACATGGACATCTGGATCACCGAATTCTCCCCCTGGCCCGTCCATGACGCTCAGCTCATGAGCGATTTCCTGAAGATTGTCATCCCCTGGATGGATGCCCAGTCCTGGATTGCCCGCTACAGCCCCTTCATGGCTGAGGATCTCGTCAGCGGATCCAGCCTGAACGTCGCCGGCAACACCTTCGTCAACACCATGTAGACAATGCCCATACCTAACGCCTGATCCTTCGGCACTCGGAGAGAAAGAGGATCGACATTCGCTTCCTTGTCCATACTTCGTATTTTCTTGTTTATATAAACTTCTTGTCCATACTTGCTTCTTGTCGTGTATAGGTTTGGAGTTGGCATTGTACATGCTATCTGGAGGGAGGGAAACAGGCAGGCAGACAAAATAAAGTCGTTCGCTTCGATGCGAGAATGCATCGCTTCCTCACAAAATTTGAACTCTAGTCGATTCTATGTGTGACAAACGTGCTTGCTAAAGGTTTTGCTGGGAAAATGGCGCATTAGCAGACCTCTTTCGGAGACTGTAAGCCGTCTATCCAGGAGCTGAGGCTGGAGTAGCCGCGAGTCAGAACCCTCCGGAACGGCTAGGCTCGCGCGGCCGGCTTCGGGCAAATGCTAAGGCCGGGAGAGGGGATTTTTCTAGCCAGTTCTACGATGAACAGCCTCCGTGCCTATGAAAGATTAGGCCCTACCCGTTCCGGAGGGGCAACGAGGTCCGGCCCGTCGGCGCTCGACCGCCCCGCGGTCCGCTCAGGCGAGCCTCGTGGCAGAAGCGGGATGCATTGCGCGATTGGCGCATTTCCAGCCACGGTCTTGGCAGTCGCATCTACTTCCTAGCTTTCCATACACATCCAGAGTTTTCCCGGCTCACGATACTATACGCTCCGTGACCCCGTCTCCGGCGGGGCCCCAGATCCCGACCGATATGAAGTGTTGCAAGCACATGAATACTTATACGATGGCTGCCAGAGCGTGGCAGCTAAAATCAAATCACTTTGGACTATCAGCGAGTCGATCAACCCCAGACTAGACACTACCTACACATAGCAACGCACACTCTCTCTAGCCTCGAAGAGATGGCAGGCTTCGACCTCTCCTTCGTTAAGTCCCACCTCTTCTTTAAGCCTCCGGTGCCAACCAAGAAGTTCACCGGCCAGACTATCATCGTCACGGGGTCCAACACCGGCATGGGTCTCGAAGCCGCGCGACACATAGTTCGACTCGACGCTGCGCGGGTGATCCTTGCGGTGCGAAACACCGAGAAGGGCGAAGCTGCCCGCAAAGACATCGAGAAGACAACGGGCAGACATGGCGTGATCGAGGTGTGGGAGCTGGACCAGTGCCATTATGCCTCTGTCCAGGCGTTCGCGAGGCGCGCGGCGGAGCTGGATCGTCTCGACGTCGTCATCCAAAACGCTGGCGTGTTTCTCTTTGAACACACGATGTCGGAAGACAACGAGACCACCATCACTGTGAACGTCATCAACAGTATGTTCCTGGTGCTCTTGCTCCTGCCCAAGCTCCAAGAGACGTCAGTGCAGTACGACAAGGATGTCGTGGCCACCTTTACTGGCTCCTTCACCCATGCCATGACACAGTTCGAAGAGCGGCGGGCGGAGAAAATCTTCGCGCGCGTCGCCGACAAGAAATTGTCAGATATGAAGCCGGGGAACGAGGAGAGGCATGTTTCCCTGCCCAGGGTCGCCAGCCCCTAGTCTATCGTGTGCTAACTCCAGGTCTCCAGATACCGGGTCTCGAAAATCATGCAGCATCTCCTCGCACTGGAGCTCGCGGCGAGACTCTCAGCCTCGGAGCGTCCCGGCGCGAGCCGTGTCATAGTGTCCGTGGTGAATCCCGGCTGGGTCCTGACGGATATCATGCGTTCAGCCTCGCGATCATTTCAGCGTATGAACTCCACGGTCGGTAAGGCGGTAGCCCGCACGCCGGATGAAGGCGGCCGTATACTCGTCGCCGCAGCACAAGGGGGCAAAGAAACGCACGGTCGCTACCTGAACAACTGCAAGCCTGGAAGGTGGGTTGAGTCTGATGAAGACAGGAGATACGTTCGTGCGCTGATCTTCTTGCAGAGCCTCGGCTTGGAGTACGAGCTCGGAGGGTCTTCAAACACAGAAAAGACTGTGGGACGAGCTTGCTGTTACCCTAGAAACCGTTCAGCCTAGCACTATGGAGTGCCTCTGATGAACCTCATGGCTTGGGATGAGCCTGATGAGCTACAATAATGGATTTGGAGTTAGGTGGGCAAGGGCAAATACTGGCACAGTCAAAGGGAGGGAAAACGAGTTTAGCATTTGGGATAGATTTCATAGTGTAGCCATTCCGGCGGTACTACAACAGCTATATGTAGAACTTCACGAGCCACACGTCAATATATTAGAACCACTTTCTCCCTGTATTACGAGGCATACTTGAACTGCTCGTATATGGCATTCCCCTTGTACTGAGGGCCCCCGACAATCCCTCCCGTGATAGGGCCAACGTACCGCCCGTAGATAAAATTGTCCGATGGAATGACGACCACCTTTGTCGTGATATTGGCTACTAGCTTTCCTTCCTTGCCGAGGTCGAACTCGACCTTCAACCCTTCCGGCACCCCGCTGGTAGGCTGCGGTGGGAAGTCGCTGTTCTTCCCAAACGGCCGCGCCTTCACGGCGCCCTTCTGGCACGATCCGAGCAAGATCTTACCGTCGCGGGCTACGTACGCCGAGACATACTCGTCCTTCGACCGGCTCAGGGTGTCCACCCACAGCAGGGAGTATGGACCGAGCTGGGCGTGGCCCCAGTACCATGACTGCACCACGTTGCGGAAGGGCTGCACCCCCCAGCTCTTGTCGTGGTAACCCCGACCCGTGAAGGAGAGGCGGCGGCCGTTGATAGTGAAGTCGATCTTGGCCACTGAGTCCGCGACCGCGTTGGCCAGGTAGACTGTGGGCATGATGAGCTCGGTTGAGCCCGGGACGTTGGGCCCGCAGGGGAAATGGGCAGGCGCGGCCACGTCCATGGTCATGGATCCGGATACATTGTAGGCAGGATTGTGGCCCTCGATCTTGTACTTGCTCAAGCCGTGCGTTCCCTCGAATGAGAACCCCGTTGTGTGCCACTTCCCGCACACACTTCCCTTGCCCGCTTCGATGGTGGCATTTGCGGAAGGCGCGACGTCAACCTGGAAACCAAACCGGCTGCCGTCGGCGAACGTCCCCTGGAACACTACTGACAAAAGCGAGTCACCAACGACGAGGTCGAAGGCCCTCGGTGTAGTCTCTACGAAGACCACCGTTAGAGATTCGTTGGCCGACGAGGTCGACACGGCATCAAAGTACCACCTGCAGAAGATTAGCTGGGGCACACAAGACGGTGACACGAAAGAATCTATCGGTGCTTGCCACTCGTAAGAACTAGCATTGGGCCACGGGGTCACTTTCTGTCCATCGAATGTGCTGCCGGTCGAGAAAGCCTCGGGTGTGGAAGGGCCTTGGAAGAGAACATTCGGCACACTCCAGGACTTGGCCAGACCTTGGCCGACCAAGGAAGCTATGAGCGTGGCGAGAAAGACATGCATGATTATTGCTAGAGCATGTATAGATTAGCTACTATGCGTTTGGGACCTGCAGATTGTCTTGCCACGGCCCCAAGCGGGCGAGAGCTCGAGCGACTATTTATCTTTGACCGAAGATAAGTACCTACATATTGGCTGCTCGTATCTAAGGTGTGCTAAGGTGTACTCAAGCCTTGAAAGTTAGAACGCCTCGGCGATACACATAGAGAAGCGAGGAGTCGCCATGGCGTTATTTTAGACAATGATCAGCGCCACTTCCCTCCCTCGTCCGTCTTTCTCGATGTCTTATTCGGCCTCGTATTTGTCACGTCCACATGCAATATGCCCTTTAGATCCCGGATCTTGAGTGGGGGACGTCGTCCTTGTCACTAGTATCTCCTAGCGGGCATTTGAGAGCAGCGCCGAGGCGCCAACGGGCCAATCAGGGTCGGCATAGCGCCTTTTACACCACAGCCTCGGGGGCAGTTCAGCTTTGCAGGCGATATTGGAGGCAGCTCCTCTTGGCGCAGGCACTCGCCCTGCTGCATCGGGGCATTACGGCTGCCGCTCGCTAGCGAGCCTCGTCGATCGATACCCTTTCAGACAGCATTGTCTGCTTGGCTTGGTGTGCTGGCTCGGTCGTGGTCAGGGCTTGGGTGAGGTAGGGCTGCTTCGAGGAGCACCGGGTGGCTTGTGGACGTCACGCGGACTCAAAACAAGCGCGGAACGGCACGGGAGGGTTGTCAGAGCTGAGACAGGCCGATCCTCATCGGGGTTTGTCTAACCCTCGGGAAGCGCCTTTGACATCGTGGGTGGTATAGACGCACTTTCCGACTAGATAAGTCCGTGCCTGCGCAGTACTAACCACCATACCCTCGAGGTGAGGGTGCAGGAAGAGTACTATGTACATACAAGCTGCCCACATTGAAATCCGGCAAGGCCCGTGCCTAGACTCGGGATGCTCCGAGCGTGGGCTGACTCCCCTACCGAGGTCGAAAGGGGCCCACACCCCGCCCGCAGGCCAGGCTCTCTATCCAAGGAGACAAAACCAACAGAAAGGTCGAATGTTGGGCCTAAACCACAATTGCGTTGCATTGCGCCGACTAAAGCAGTCGCTGAATCCGAAGCTTTCGGATGTCCGGCGTCTTCTTTGAGGAAGCGCTGAACCCCTGGCAGCCTGTGGTTGCATCGCCGCTGTCGTTGGCACTGTTGGCGGCGTGCAGATGCCCCTTTGAGCAGCTGCAGCTGCCTGGCTCGCCCTGAATTCGAAAGAGCTCAAGTGCTCTTCCGTATGGGCTTAGCTCAAGCCACCAGCCAACATGGTTCCCTCCGATTCCCTCGCAACTCTCAGAGTCAAATGTCCCTTTCACAAGGCCCCCTTGTCCACGGTAAGGTTGTATTGCGGCGAAGATGAGGGTAGAGAATAGACAGTGCATGCAGCTGCACGAGGGGATCCAATATCTTTCGCACTTCTTGGTCAGAAACCCAGGGCTCCGCTGATCTACTGCCAAGCACTGGGGGATCTGCTGGGACCGAATTGCGTGACCCTGGCCCGTTGTTGGCCTCAAGTGGCGCCTGCAGTGTGACCTGTCAGGCGAGCCGGACAGGCTCCAGCTCGGAGGATGCCACTCCCGAGCTGTGACCGAAAATGCTAATCGAAGCAGAAGCAATGTCCTGGCGATAGGGTTTTCTTGGGCTCAAGAGACCACCCGCTCACCGTGGGACGGTTTGCAGAATCGATTCGAGGCCGAACGGACGTTAGTACCAAATGATTCCACACGCAAAACGCCGAGCACTTCGCGGTATGCGCCGCTGTGAAAGCCGTGACATCAACACGGCAGGGGTCACTAGAGCTGAGCTGCCCTCGGCGGCCGTCGGCTCTCGGTCGCTTCACGCGCCAACCTGGTTGCCATCAGCACTAGACGCTAGAAGCCCTTGTCTGAGACATTATTACTGCGTCTTCAGCGCGCACAAATGGGCGAGCAAGGAGGCCCCAGTACTGTACCTGTCAGAGAGGAGCTGAGCTGCACCATCTGTACGCGTCCACACCGTCGTTCTTGGGGGTGGCGACGACTAGCAATACCATTGCAGAATCTCGCATTTTCATGGAACACACGGACTGGTAGCCTTCTCTCTTCCGTACTCGACTCTAGACTCTACGAAGCCCTTCCGCTTGGTGTGGCTGCACGTCATCGCCAAGAAAAGGGGCCAAAGGGATTATTGCGCGGGGTGCCGTAGATCCGCATCCATGCGCCTGCGGCCTGGGGACCAAGGTCTCACACACACCCAAAAGGCCAGAACTAATAGCAACGCGAACAACCCCTCCAACGCACGTTTAGACCGCGCATACCGCATCGAATGCATCACGTTGAATGGCTGCGGTCCTAAAATACCACGCATGTTGGGGGGTTGCAGCAGCGTATTGTTCCGAGTTAAGATGATTGCCTGCATAATAACGAAACACTTACCCCAACCTCCTACCTTCTATTCATTACCTGCCGGCAGATACTCCAGTCAGGCAGCGCTACCCTACCACGCACGATGCTGTCCTACCACACATCCTTGGGGTAGACTAGAAAATTGAAGTTATTGCTCATCACAACCCGTCGGCACGGGAGTATGTATTAGGTCCTGGGTATGCACGGTTTGAGTAATAGATAACTGGGTGAGGTCGGCGACATGTCGAAGCCCACGATACAGCCGTAACTATGCCATCTCGACTACATATGGGAGATATACGATGGATTAGAGGGCATTTGCTTATGATAGAGGATGGTCATAGATATAGTCGAGCCGACTGCTCTTTTAGCTGCACTCTCGGATTTCCTAGGTACCGTTGTAGAGATGCAAACTACTAACCATTCAGTCGATTCAACCTACCTTGAGAACTAGTCCTTCTACAATGCCCAAGACCAGGAAAGCCCCCATCCTAGACCCGTCCAATAAGACCATTCAGGTCGAAACGCCTCCTATCCCAACCCTAACACCTTCTACTCTGCTGGTGCGTGTCCATGCCTTAGCAGTCAATCCCGCCGATGCGCTTTTTACCGGAAGGCCGATCGCTATACAGAAACGCATTCATGGGCTCTGACTTCGCGGGTGAGGTTGTGATTGTTCTAGATGCCCTCCGAGACTCCGCGGATCCGCGCTGTCGCGTCGGTGAGCGTGTCGCTGGTTTCTTGCGGGGTGCCACGAGCGCCATTGAGCGGCCCGGTGCTTTCACAGAATACGTTACCCCTGAGCACGACCTCGTCTGGCTCATCCCTGCGCCTTTGACCTACGAGCAGGCAGCATGTGCTCCCTGACGGCGGCGCAGTCTATCTTCTTCCGCCTTGGAATGGCCGCTCCCCTCCCTTTGCTGACACCAAGACTGACCCGGCGGCTAGTCGCAAGAGCCTCACCGTACTCATATATGGAAGCTCCACATCTATAGCGCTCTACGCAACCCAGATGGTGCGACTCTCTGATCAGTTTACTGGAAAGAAAACTACTCTCGTTGGAGTTGCGGGTGCAGGCAAACACGCCTTGCTGAAAGCCGACCCGTACGGCTATAATGAGGTTCTAGACTACAGAGACGAACATTGGGCGGAGAAGGCGATGAAGCTAACAGGAGGAAGTGGGTTCGCCCTTGGGGTAGACTCTATCACTGAAGGAAAGACAGTCTATACGATGGACAGCCTTTTGAAAGATGATGGGAGGCTTTCCGTCTTCAGAGCTCCTGGCGCCGCTCACTATAACCCGGATGAGCTTCGGATCAAGCTAGAATATGGCAATGCCTGGGATGCTTTTGGAGTCGAGCTTCAGTACTACTATGGTAAGTTAATGAAAACTATGACAAAGTGGCTGGAGCTAATGTAGGGCCAGGAGTCACCATACCAGCAAACCCGAAGGCGAAGGACTTTGCCATACAGTTTTACAAGTACCTTACTGGCGCGGCCACGAAGAATAAGGTCTTAATTGAACCCAACCCAGTCCGCCTTATGCCTGGAGGGCTCGAAAGGATCGCTCCGGATGCCTTTTATCTTCTCCGTCCCAAGGACATGGGAGCTCTCTTAGCGGTTGAAGGTCAGAGAACAGAAGATTACATGCGGCCTGTCAGTGGGGAGAAGCTAGTATATACCATTGTCTAATATGTGCCGCACGGTTAATGATCACCAGCTTGCCTCAACGACCAATTGCAAGTGTTTTCGTAATTCAGGATCAATTAAATGCCACCTATGTACAGCTAGTCTGCGGCGATTTTGGGTAGGCCCGAACAAGAATGCGACACAATCCCGAGGTACCTTTTCCATCCCCAACTACCACCCTCCGCTCTATGCGCGACAAAGCCGGCCGTTCTGCGTGGGGATCCACTGGACCTGGCCAGTAACGACCCAGTCCTCGGAGCCAACACCCGTCGGCGTATAGAAGAGGCCGTTGGGATCGTACTGCTGCTTGAGGCTGTAGAGGCGGTCGTAGTTCGACCCGAAGAAGGACTGCTGGAAGTTGGGCTCGTTGATGTCGGCCTCGGCCATGTAAGCACCGGCGCCGGGGGACACGGCGCGCCACTTTGCGCCCCAGTCGGTCGTCAGCGTCTTGCTGGCCGCCTGGATCTGGGCGATGGTGGCGTTCTGGTCCCAGATGGCCGGAAGGATGAAGTGCGTGACCGTCTTGCGCCACGCCGGGTTGACGCTGTTGCTCTGGTTGACGCTGGGGTTCACGCCGGCCTTGATGTTGTAGCCGACGAGGAGACCGCCGGCGCTGATGGCGTACCGCACAGCCCCGAGCGTCGCATTGAGCTTGGACTGGTCGACAAAGTTCTCGCGGGGGAACAGCCGCCCACCGGCGTGGTTGGTGTATCCACCAACGTTCTCCGGCGGGAAGGATGCGTTCCACGCGGGCCAGAAGCTGCTGTACTGCGTGTATTCGGGGGTCACGCTAATCCCCAGCTTGGCCAAGTCGTTCAGGAACGGCGTCACGAGCGTCTTCAACTGCGGAATGGTGTGGTTGAGGCCCCAGAAAGGGTCGAAGACGAACTGGAAGGAGTTGGTGCCAGTGTTCTCAACTAGGAAGTACGAGTACGTCCCAGCGTCGACGAACGTGGTGTAGTACGTGAAGAAGGCTCGGATGCCAGCCCAGAAGGTGTCGGCCGAGACCGTGGCGCTGGTCCCGAAGCTGAAGGTCATGGTCGTCACAATGACCTTGGGGTATGCCTTCATCACGACCGAGGTGACAACGCCGAAGGTGCCTAGGAAACGAATTAGCAACAGCTCGCCAATTGCCTGCAGTACGGGCCAACCAGGGAAAGGAAAACACTTACCACCACCGCCGCCGCGCAGGGCCCAGTAGAGGTCCGGGTTGTGCGTGGCGTCGACCGTGACGAACTTGCCACACGGCAGAACGACCTCGAGTGACAGGATCTGGTCTGCAGCCATACCCACGACACTCGACAGAGGCGAGTGGCCGCCACCGGCGGTGTACCCACCGGCGACGCCGACGGTACGGCACTCGCCGCCGATCGCGGTGATGCCATTGGCCTCGGCCGACTTGTAGACATCCTCGGTCAGGACGCCGCTTCCGAGCTTGTAGGCGGGGCCGTTACCGGCAGGCCCGTAGCTCGGAAGGTACTGCAGCGTGTTGAGCTTGTGCGTCCAGATGGACAGCGCGCCGGCGCCGAGGCCCTTGTCGGCGAAGTCATGGCCCGTGTTGCGCACGTTCAGGCGGATGTTGTACTTTTGCACGAAGGCGAGCGTAGTCTGGATCTGTGCCACGGTGGTGACGCCGACCGAGTAGGCTGCGAAGCCGCCCAGCGTGCAGTTCCCGCTGAGACCGAGGGGATCCTCGGCGGGCGGGAGGCAGGTCCGGCCCTGGAAGAGGGGCCAGTCCGTCGAGGTAGGGTCGCTCACGCTGCGAGCCTCGTCAGTGCCTGTCCAGGGCTGTCGGGGAAGAGGGCTGGGAGGTTGAGAGTTTGGGGGGGGGGCTTACTGCAGGTGCGGGTCGTGCCAGTTCGCCGTGACCTGGGCGCACTTGACCGGGTCATACTGGGGCCAGTTCTTGTAGCACGGGGCCGCGAGCGGGACCGTCTTGATCAGAGCGCCGCCGACGGAGGCATTGAAGTTGCTCCACACGGCATCCGAGGGCCAGGCGGCGTCTCCCGGGAACACCTTGCACTGCTGGCCGCCCTTGGCGGCAGCTGGGGCTACCGTCGGCGCGAAGGCTGCGGCCAGCTGGGCGTCGCTCAGCTGTTGCGTCTCCCAGTCAAAGTAGGGGACGCTCGAGTTCGAGCTCGTGGACTGCCTCGGGCCTTGGCAGCAGCTGTCAGCGCTGAGGCTCCAAGGCCGTGCGGGATGCTGGGCGGGGTGGACTCACCAATTGGTACGGTTACGGCATTGGCGCAGCGGGCCAGGGTTAGGCCCGCGAGGGTCAAGGCGGCCGTGGCGATCATGGCGGGCAGATCGGCGGGCCGGGCGGCTTCGAGAAGGCGGGAGGGGTGGTAGTCTGTTGCACTTGAGCGCCGAGCCCCTAATGTAGTGCGGAACAACGAGCTGAGTCCAAGGACGAGCGATCTCTGGTTGCGAGGTCCCGCCGAGGAAAGGTCGGGACGGCTGGCGGTATAAATACGCCCATGACACTATACCGTTTTGTTTTGGGGGCCCTTATTTATAGCAGACCCCAACCATTCGGGGATCCCCTCACGGGCGCACCTCCCACCCTCCATTTCCCCATTTCCCGTGCTGGTAGGGAGGGGTGGTAGGGGTAGGGGTGGGAAGGCATAAATACGACGCTGCATTAAGCTTCCGGGATGGCCACCGGCGAGATGTCACCTTGGGCGCCCCCCCCCCGGCCGTCCAGGCAAGTATGTACGCCAGCAGCCTTCTCCCGCCTGCAGGACTCCTGCAGATTATTGGTAACTCGCACCAATCGGAACGCCGGGGCGCTGGCACCTCCCCCGATGCACCCAGCAATGGAGCCGGCCGGGGAGGGGAGGGGGAGCCGCGCCATCCAGACTTTCTGGTACCGGCAGAGCATATACGGCGTTGGTTGGCCTTACCTGGTCGACCCCATGCCAAGAGCTCGTGGTTCTGCTGCAAGCCCCTACCCTTGCGCAATCTTGCGCGCCCCTTTCTCTCTCTAGTCTTCCCAGGGCTCGGTGCGCTCCGGCCTAGCTCCCTGGCTCCCTGGCTCGGCCACCAAACAACGGCGGTAATTGCTCCGTGGAAGGACGACATTACGATGCAGCCTTTGATACCAACGTCTTTCTATCACCCCTCCCCTGCCCCCCTCTCCCACCTCCCAGGTCGGGGAATAGCCTCGTGATGTGGGAGCCGGGGAGTCATGTTGCTCCTGCATGACAACCTTACGTCAACACTTGTCGGCATGTCTCTATCCAGGCGGGCGGGCGCCACGGACATGGCACGCCAACGCAAGCCCTCAATAGTCAGGCGGGGGAAGCTCTGAAAGGGGAATGATCAGTCCGGGCCAGAACCAGACCTCGTACTGGGGCTTCTTCAGCTCGCCAGCGATGGTTGAGGTTCTTCAGGCTCTGGCCGGGCCGCCGGGTGCGGGCGCGCTCTGAAATGGGCAGGTCTATCGCCCCCAATCCGAACAGGCTAGGCGCCACTTCCATTTGGGGGCCGCCATCGAGTAAGATCTGCCTTCCAGGAAAGGTCTCCGGCCCCGGAATGCCAGATGGACCACCCATATGGCTGCAGTCATGGCCTGCATGTTGTAGTCGAGCGGGGACGCTGCGGCGCCTGCTGCGAGGAAGCCCATCTCAGCTCAGTCCGCGTGGTCTCGCGTGGTCGTGAGGTGCCGGCTGTGCTCGCATCTGCCCATGCATAGAACCATGAGATTATTCCTTGACCAGGTTGGCAGGATTACGCCCTAGCAGGCGGGCCGCAGAGGGCCCCCGGCTGCTGACACAAAACATGGGGCATGCTCCGTAAAAGACGCCATAATAATATGCCTCCATTCTATGTGATTTCTTACCGAGGACCCCTACCCGCATGGGCCCGCGATCGTTCCCTGCCCGCTGCCTGTCGCGAGCCGCGAGGTTCTCACTCGCTCCCCCTTCGACGGCTACTCTCCTGTCTCTCTCTGCCAATTAGCCTTCGGCCGCCTCTTAAAGTCGAACGAGGCCCCGCCGCCAGGGCAGAAACAAGAGGCGGGATTGCCTTCAGCCGAGTAAACTTGGCATCTCGCTTCCGGGACCCAGCCTTGGCCTGGCGATGCATGCTAGCAATTATTGCCATGTTAGCTGCAGGAACCATGTCGACATCTGCAGGCGAAGATGGCTTCCAAATAGCTGGTGCCTCGCACTCCGGCTCTCGCCAGTGGCCCGGGGCTAGCCTCCCTCGCAGCGTCTAGGGGGACCTTTTGTCCCGGTGCTGCGTATAGGCAGATACGCCTCACACGCTCGGCAGCAACTCCCATTGGGCCTGCCATCGCCAGCCACTATGGGGGAATGCCGCACCCTCTAAAATGGTGCCGACCTCACACACGCGCAGAGTTCTCCTTTTTAGGGCGGCTGGGCGGCGCATCTTGCACCTGTTCAGTCGAACGAAGGGCTTTCCCCAGCCGGCCCGGGGCCCGGTAGTTTGGCTTCCTTGGCCTCTCTCGCTCTCGGCTGGGCAATGGGCGGCTGGCCATCCACCAACGGTCACGCACGGGGGGTTCGCGACAGGCTCTGCCCGCACCCGCCAGCCCGGTAGCAGCCGCAGGCGGCTATACATGCGCGCCGCTTGATTTCCTGTCGCCACAGCCACGGCCTTTCGTCCCGTTCTAGCCAGCCTCCGCCTCTCACTGTCTGCTCTTCCTTCTCTTCTCTTCTTTTCCTAACGGCGACATCCTGCTCGGACTAGTGTTATCGTCGCCGTCTGCTTGGCCTCTATATGCTCTATTGCCAGTGTGTCGAGAGGTCGGCCAAGTGTTGAGAGATGTGGAGTGTGGGGAAGGAGGTGAGGACAAGGTTTGAGCAAACGGCCCCGGGCTGAGCAAGGTGCCTATAAACAAAGCCTAGCCTTCTGTTAGACTAGTACATATGGCGGGCCATGTTTCCCTTGTTCCCCGCACTGTAGGCGAGGCTTGGTTCCCTGCGGACCCAGCCAAGTTTCGTGCCAAGCTCTGTGCAAGTGGGTATCCGATCGGAGCGAGAGCGAGCCAGAGCCCCAAGAAGATGCATCACCATCTGCTATTTGTGTAGAGCGACACCCGAAAGCAAAGGCTCAAAGGGAATCGATATATAGACGGCTTTGTCTTGATTCCCTCGCCGTCTTGTGGCGCGCGCGAGCAGCTCGGTTCGATGGCCGGAGGCCCAATACCTATGCAGCTGTCCTGAAACGGATGCGAGCAGAAACTGCGCACCTTCTATCAACATCGCTGCACTTAGATCCTTACTAGTGGCTTATCGTGCTCCACGCGGCCGCCATGTGGAGATGTTCCCCGAAGGGCGCACCGTCGCAAAATTCTGCTTCGGCCCGCTGTGGTCGGTGACTATTTTACCAAACAGGAGCCCGCGTATCCTTCAGCTGGGACGCCATCCATGCTGAAAATGGCTCTCCCCAAGCTCCCCACTTCCCAATTAGTGATGATCGAGCCCGAGGCGTCGGGTCTCAGCTACGCCCGCCGCGAACGAACCACCCATTCCGCCTGGCCGGCCTCCTTCTGGCCGAAGAAGCCCCTCCGTGCCCTGCCGCGACTATTGGCGAGACGCAGCCTCGCTCCTGTACAGCCTGCAGCTACCCCGGAGAATGGGCTGCACGCCAGCGATGGCGAGATGCACGACGGCCTCGTGGTCGTGGAGCCCGAGGCCGGCGGTGCGCCGCCGGACCTCTCCCTGGTCAGCTCGATGTCGATCATTGGCATGCTGACGGGCGTCATGTTCGTCGGTAGCATGAGCACGGGTGTCGTGACGATTGGCCTGCCCCGGATCGCCGAGGACCTCGCATTGCCACAGAACCTGCTCTTGTGGTACGTATCCTGACCTCTTCCCCTGTCCACGCGCCCGGGGTCGTTCCACTAGGTCAGCACTGACTTGTCACAGGCCCGCTTCTGTCTATCCGTATGCCATGTTCCCATCCGTGCCTCGGCCTCGTGTGTACTCTAACCCACTGCTCTAGGCTCGCCAGCGGCTGCCTCCTCGTCTTGTCTGGCTGCCTCGCCGACTTCCTGGGGAACCGCTCGATCAACCTGGTAGGATGTCTTCTGCTCTCGCTCTCCACCCTCGCCGTTGGCCTCTCCCGCAATGGAATCGAGGTCATTCTCTTCCGCGCCTTCCAGGGCATTGCCGTGTCGCTCTGCCTGCCCACCGCCTTCAGCATTCTCACTAGTACCTTCGCCCCCGGCCGAGTCCGGAACATTGGCTTCTCCTGCCTCGGGCTCGGCCAGCCCCTTGGCTTTTCGGTAGGCCTGGTGCTCGGCGGTACCGTGATTGACTCCTCGCTGACGTGGCGCTTCGCCATGTATCTAACCGCCGGCCTGGTCTTTGGCCTCTTCTTGGCCGGGCTCTGGAAGCTGCCGCGGGACAAGCCCAAGGAGCCTTTCTCATGGCCCAGGCTCGCGCGTGAGATCGATTGGATGGGAGCTCTGATCATCTCGTGCGCTCTAGGACTTGCCTCCTATGTCTTCGCGTGCGTGTGCTCCCCGGCCACCTATCATCCTGAGTATCGGGCTTGCTGACTGTCTAACAGCGTCATCACGGCCGATACGGCGGAGATCCGGGCGCCGCTGAACATCGGGCTTATTGTTCTCGCAGGTGTGCTGGTTGCGTCCTTTGGGTTCTGGATGCACTACCAAGAGAAGTCTGGCCGCATGCCACTCATCCCGAACTCGCTATGGAGCAATGCTGCCTTCACGACCATCTGCATCATGGTCCTGCTGGCGTGGGCGGTGATGAACAGCCTGGAATTCTTCTTCAGCTTGTTGTATGCTCTCCCCCCGGGTCCAACCCTGCTGTGCTCGCCTTCTAACGCACGGATACAGCTTCCAGGAGGTCCAGCACCTAACTGCTCTGGAGGCCGCCATTCGCTTCTTGCCCAACATCGTCCTCGGCGTCGCTCTCAATTTTGCCACTGGGATGCTGGTCCACAAGATCAGAGCAGACTATCTTGTCCTCATCACCACCTTCCTTAGCGCAGCATCCCCGCTTCTGATGGCGGTGATCGACCCCGGGTGGTCTTTCTGGTACTGTGCCTTCTGGGCGGTGCTCGCCAGCCCTCTCAGCGCCGATGGTAAGCTGTCTTTCAAGCCCAAGCGCGGCGCAAGACTAATTCTCCATAGTTATCTTCACGGTGGCTAATCTGATCATTACGGATGCCTTCTCGCCCAAGACCCAAGCGCTGGCCGGCGCCGTGTTTAACACGGTAGCTCAGTTCGGAGTGTCTCTCGGCCTCATGCTGATGGCTATTATCTCGTCGAGCGTCACCATGAAATCCTCGAACCCGGAGAAGGCATCTCCAGATGCCCTCATGGACGGCTACCGGGCTGTCTTTTGGGCGTGTTTTGCCATGATGGTCCTGGCCTGTGTCGTCGGTGTATTCGGTCTGCGGAGGGTCGGCAAGGTAGGCCTCAAGCGCGAGTAGAGGCTACCTCCGCAGGATGGGCCAAATGTGCATATAACTCCGAGTCGGTGCAGCCGGTTATCACGGCATTGGATGTTGCTGCCAAGAGCGGGGAGGTGTTGGTGCCGGACTCGAGGGGAACACTTAACCAAGTGCCTGACTCTCTGCATCCGCCCGATGACGTACCACTCCGGCCAGATAGCATAGGGCGCCTGTTCTTAAAGATGTGGATCCCAAGAACTTGGTAATTACGCATAGAAACTTCCCCAGACGTTTCCCATAAGATCCGCCGGCTAAAGCATGGGATGTTCGGAATGGCTCTGCCTGCCGCAGCTGGGCAGTGCCTATGAATGGCCAATCCAAGAGTTTCCCTTAGCTAACCCTTCTTTCGTAAAGTGTGCCGTTTACCGTTAATATAATTGCGCCAAGCTCCGTTTCCGCGTTCCGCGTTAGTACTCGGGATGCGGCGGCCAGCCACGTCAGGTGAACCATATGGTTGCCGATATCGTGTAGAACAGAAGAGAGGCCTCTGCTTGGACTCTGCGCGGTTATAGACCAGCAGAAATCCGATTCCCGCGGGGCCGGGCTTGCATTCTCCCGCATCACCTCATTCACCATGGCAAGCCGACTCGGATCGCGAGCGAAGTCCCGCGACCGGAGGCGCATGCGAGCCTTCGGGCCATGCTCCATCGCTCTCGTGCTCGCCTCAGCACTAGCTCTTCCCAGTGCCCTGGCTATTCAGTCGAGTAAGCCCATCGTGCTGGACCGCTCGGGCGGATTTGCCATCGGAGGCAGGGTCATGACCAACCCCAACAACACCAAACAGTCGCTCTCCTGCGACCACGGCTACGTCGAGTATTTCATCCCCTGGACTCCCCGGGAGACGAGCCTTGTCATGTGGCATAGTTCTAGCACCCAAGTCTGGCAGAACCGATGGGACGGCGGCGAGGGGTTTAAAGACATGTTTCTCCGCCGAGACTACCCAGTGTATCTCTGGGATGGACCGCGGGTCGGTCGTGCAAACTGGGGCTGCGCCGCCCAGACGTACCGGCCTGGATACCGCGACCAGGGCAACTTCTTTGCCTGGAACTTCGGCAACGGATACCCCAAATGGTGGCCTGACGTGCAGTTCCCAACAAACAGCACCAGCGCATGGGATCAGGCGGTGCGCGCGCGCTACGAAGAGTTCGACACGGCTGAGAACGCCCAGCTGCAGACCGACGCCGCCGCCGTGGCTGCGGACTCGGGGAAGCTCGGGAACCAGATTGTGTACCTCACGAACTCGGCCGGGGGGATGCGAGCGCTGATGACGGCGGTCAAGAGCAACTCCACTAACATCAAGGGCATCGTTGCGTACGAGTGCATCGGCAGCGTATTCCCCGACAACTACACCTCTAGCCAGCCGGGATTCCCAGCCGGGGGCTTTGGCCCGTTCCTGTTCCCGGTTGAGGCTTACAAAAAGCTCGCTCGGCTCACTAGCATCCAATTCGTGTGGGGTGATCACCGAGACGAGACGTGGAGTTCATTAGCGGACTCCCGCAAGATGGCGGAGATCATCAACAGCTACGGCGGAAATGCCGAGGTGGTGAGCCTGAGCCACGACTACGGACTGCACGGAAACACGCACATTGCCTTTGCCGACATGAACAACCAGGACATTGGTGCCATATTGGAGAGCTATCTGGCGAACAACAAGCTAGATCGCTACGCGTAGAAGCTATGATAATATCCAGTGTACATAATATCAGGGGGATATACCACTCCAAGAAAGGGGCCTTGCTCCAGACATATATCCGTCATTCTTTCTTCATCATATATCCAATCCTCATCCAAATCAGTTCATTTCAACGGAGTTTCAACCAAATCAGCGGATCATTCAACGTTAATGCGCCCATTCTCGCCTCTATAGACGCGTTGTCTGACGCATTATCGGATGCATCATCTTCCTTGAAATCTTCTAGATATGTTGATGTCTCGCTTAGTCCGCTGTCCGTAGGCTGTTTTGTATCTTCCCCGAGCTGGACGCGGATCATCTGCGCCGCCTCTAGGTACGCTTCCGCATCTGCTACTGCTGCGAACGACTTGTGGTTCGCGTGGCTAACACTCTTCACCCGCGGCTCTGCCTCCGTGCTGCGTTTTTATGAGGTTAGTGAGGACTCTACCCGCGCTGTAACTTGTAGCAGCCTCACCTGTAATCAAAAAAGATTCCCTCCTCCTTTCCCTGGGAAACTGCATAACATGTCGGCGCGTCTGGCTGTGTAGGTGTGGTCTTCGGCCCGTCGGCTGGGCCTTCCAGAAAATGAAAATGTTGGCAGGATTTGCCCTCCAGGTATTTCCTGGCCTCAGGAAACGTCGCGAAGCCTTTGTATACGTTGCCCTTGAATCCACTAACTAGTTGCCCAGCAACTCCCCTATCGCGCCTCCGTTAGCGTAGTGGATTGGAGGCCAGGGGGATGTCCTACCAGCATTGCGTGACGGCCGGGGCCACCTTGCCTCGAGCAATCGCATAGTAGTGTTTTCTCGGCGAGCTTTTCGTCATCCTCCGAGCGGGATGTAGCCTATTTCGTGGATTCAGCGACGGAAGCCCGAGCTCGGAGGAGAAGCTCGAGAAGATTGAGAGCCTGGCCCTCGCCGAACGAGCAAGTCGTCCCAAGCCCTCAACCTTTATACGGCCCCAGGCTCGCCATAGCACTGCATAATGCAGTCAGTCTCGGGTTTTGGCGTTTCACAAGGCGAGAACGCCTAGTCGGGCACTGGGGTAGTGGCCGACTGACGCATTCCGGTATGGAGGCTTATCTGAGTTGGTTGGGGGGGACGGAACCGGATTGGTTGACGGGACCTGCATGAGGCCTTCCAGCAAGGCTCCCTCGACCCCAGCGCTTCGTGATTCGCCAATGTCTGGTGGCGCACGGTCACACAGCGCAGCCTGCATGCTCTGGGGCTAAGTTCAACGGAGATGCCTTCAGCCTCTGCCTCCATTGGCCTAGAGGGGGTGCGAGGAGGCCTTGCAACACAAAGTGCTTCTTTTTACTCTCCCTCACGGTATCGAGCCCAATCTGCTGTTTCTGTACCACCCACGCTTTTGAAGAGGGGAGATGGGCAAGAAAACACCCTATCGGAAGGAGAAGACGAATGTAGGCCCAATTCGCTGCTTACCGTTCTTGACCCTCGGTCACAGGTACTTGAGGCCGGGGAGAGTTCTACGGCCTGTCTCTATGGATTAATCCATGGCCGTGAAAATGACAAGACAATGTCGACAAAGCAGCAGTTGCTAAATTACAAAAATCTTAGCTAATATCTTATCAAGCTCTACAATTTGAACCGTCGCAGAAGCTCAACGAAGAAGATGCTAAGTAGCGAGCGACATCAGAAGAGACAAGGTAGGCAAGCTAGATCCCTCAAGCCAGCCCTTAGTTCGTCAAACCGGCCAACATCCAGCACAGCGTCCTTCTCCATGCCGTGCACAGCGAGCCTAGTAGTAGATGGGGTGGTTGGGGTCCGATAGATCGAAAATGACCGAGGAGTGAGGGCGTGCACCGCCCCGGCTCTGCGTGAAGATCTTCTCGAAGTCGATGGTGCGGTTAAAACTAAGCCCCCCACTGGGCAAGATATCAATCCAGTGGCCCTTGTAGTCACCAGGGGTGTTGAGGACCGAGATCTGCATAGGAACTATCAGCGATTTGCGAGCGAGAAAGGGAATAGGAGCGCATACATCGCCTGCCTGGACAAAGTAGCCGGTAACTAGCAGGTTCTTCTTGTCCGGCGAGATCTTCACATAGTGCGGCCCCACGATGGGCTGGTCCTCATTCGGATCATCCAACCGCTTAACATTCTTGAGGTCCGAGATATCCAGAGCCGCAACATGGTTGCCGAGCGTGAGGGTGAAGTAGGCGAACTTGCCATCGTCGGAGATGTCCGAGTAGATGGCCACCGAATTCTTCGCCTTGTCACCGAGGTCATACAAAAGCTCGGCAACACCCTGCTTACCATTGGCATCCTTGCGGAATGGATAGATGATCCACACCTGGCCAGGGCCAACAGCGCTGCCCTTCTTGTTAGATGTCTGGTCAAAGATGGCAGGGGAACGCTGAAAAGACACTCACGTGGCAAGAGCGGCACTCTCAGGGTTGCCGGGAATAAACTTCACGTCTTGGATTCCCTGGCCCTGTTTCCTTTGTTAGCCCTCTCTACGCTGTATGTTTTGGCTCGCTTCTTACATTCGGGATTGTAATGGTCGAGAGGATAGTGCGACTGTTGAGATCCCATAGTCTGAGGGTATTGGCCTTTTGGATGCCCAAAGTTGGCTTCAAGATCGTGATGGGGACCACGAAGTCACTCGTAAGGATGATATTCTTCTTGAAGTCAACGGTGAGACCATGGGGAGAAAACTGCTCGCCCAGGATATTGAGAGTTCCGGCAACATCCTCGGGCCACTCGTGAATGATGTTGAAGTTGGCATCCGTCTCCACTAGGCGGCCCGGGGAGGTACCGACAGCACTGCCCATGTAGGTGATGAAAAAGCCCCTGCCCGTTCAATCAGAAACGACCTCAATGGCATTTTATGGAGACAAAAGTATCTTACCCATCAGGTTTGGCACGAATCTCATCCACAATCGAACCGAGGATACCCCGATTGCTCTTGAGGAACTTGGGGCTGTAAGGGTTCGACACGTCAAAATAGAAAGCAGTGTCTTGGGTCTTAAGGAGGGACAAGAGGCCTCCGCCTACAAGCGTCTTTCCATCCAGGGACGAACCAAGATGGTGAGGCGAGTTCCCACTCGTGGGAACGTCCGTTATCCCTATGATAGTCCCGAAGGTATCCTGTGACAGTGTGAGCACCGTGTCTTGGTCAGGTTAGAGGGAAGGATGGTACCCACATCGTCAAGGCTAGTAGTGACCAGAAAGTCTGCATGGATGTTGTCGCCCGCACCGGTCCAGAAATATCCGATCTTCTTGGGCTTAATATTGGACACCGCGAAAGGGGGGCTTGGGAGCGGGGGGGTAGGCAGCTGAAGGATGGGCAGCGGCGGGGCATTGGAAGCTAAAGGCTCAGTGACGCCTGGGATGGACGGTATGAGAGGCGGCAAGCTGATGCCTAGAGGGCTTCTCTTCACGCTGTCGCCGGTCGTCGGCGTGGTAGACACGAGAGTAATAAGCTGGCCCAGGAGGGCCGCCGACACAATAGACGAGTGCATTGCTGCGGTGGATGGGCGAAGAACTGCTGTGAGGGAGTGTGGCTAGATGCTGGCATGTTCTTCAGCATGGAAGGGAGACACCACACGGATACTTATACATCACGGCATCGTAGGCGCGACGGCGAGACTCCAGGACTTCCACGACATATCCCATCTTGGTCATACTCGTGTCCGTAACAACCTCGTGAGGTCAAATATCGGCGACAATATGGTATCATCCAGCCCGCTGAAGACGGCATCGTGTTGAGGCGATCCAGTTGAAGGCAGGATCTTCATGGAGGCGTCAAGGGAGAGCCCATACGACATTCGCAACCAAGGCCAGCCCATCATACGCAGAAGCTAATAAGAGATGAGGTGCATCGTGCTATACACTGGATGGTAACGATCGTCGTTGCGGTTTCCTGTTCTGTAGACGCCTGATATGAGTTTTTCCACGGCACCTCCAGCCTAGCAAAGAACGTGTTCTCCAGCTAGAGCCTTTCGAGGCTAGAAAGTTCGAAGTACGGCCGCCTTATGCCTGCCAAGCCCAACCTAGCGCTACCCTGACGGGAGAGGCATCAAAACAGGTATCTGCCGCCTCGGAAACAAACTTCCGAGGCGCTATCGTGAGCCTCGCCTTGGTCGGCGACACCGACTTCAACGTCGGCGAGGTGGCGGTGTCTACAAATCAAGGGGTTAGGGTGAGGGCCGCCGCTAACGCCCTCTTCCCCCCCTTCCTCTAAACGCGGGCTGGTGTCCCCGTGCTTCAAGTCTATCATCAACGGGAAGACGGCGCGCTTGACATACTTTGGGTGCCTTGAGAAGCTGAGGTAGGAATTCATTGGGACGCCTCAGAGCGGGATATCGCGATAGTTCCGGGTAGCTCCACCATGAGAGGCTAGACTGGTGACAGAATCGCGCCGCTACCCTCCGTCCTGGTGTACATGATAGTCATGTTCCCTACCAGTTCGGCATCGAGTCTCCATGCCTCTGCAGCATCCATCCGTGCGTATGTGGTCTGGGTAAGATTATCGGTCATTCTGCATGGCGGTCAAGGTACGGCAGGGTCTAGATTATTCAACTCCGCCGACTACTAAATGCAGGGCATGATTGACGTCGGCACATGCAAGCGATGCAAACAAACCCCTGACAATTGTCAATTGACATCAAGGAGTCCGCAGCGCCGGTAACCAGGCGTGTCGATCCTATCTGCAAGAAAGCAGACTATTTGGAGGTGCCTATTTCGCCTCCTGCCGTACCGGGTCACAACTGTGGCCATCGCACTTTGGCGGAACGACCCAAACCGTTACTTCTCGTCACATCACGTCGAGCTAGGACGAGCCGTCAAGCTTCGGGGGCGCGATGGTCTATGCGATTGGTCGCGCATACTAGCTCTTGTTCCTTTCGAGGCAGATCTGGGGATGTCGTGATCGTGGGGGGTTGCTTGGGGTATAAGCGCCACCAAGCACGTTATCCTGCGCTCGACTGTCGACTTCACCGTGCGACATGCACCCCTTCCTCTTAGGGCCGTCTCTCACCTCTTCCCGCGCCGCAATAAGGTCGGCAGCCATCGCGGGCTACGGCCCCATCGGGCAAGTCGGCGGGAGATCCCTCCCTTAAATGCAGCGCACACTGGGGCTGGCATGGGTGCTCGCTGGCGTCGAGAGCACTGCCAAGACATTTCGTCATCGCGACCCAGCATCTCCAACGAATGGCTTCATCTCGGCGACCGCAGATGCCAATATGCCCTACCTACACGTGCGCGCGCGAGGTCGCTTTACTTTCCCGGTCGGTGATGTTTCCCCGCGCCAGCCGTCCCTGGGACGCCACCCTACCTTGCCATAGCTCCATGTGCAGTACTTAGGCAGAATCTATTAAACCTCGACGCCCAGCGCGTCCCGGCGGTACCGTGTCTCTCGCCAATCGCGAATCTCGCTGTCTCCTGACAAGCAGCCCCCGCCTGGCTCCAAGACCTATACGAACGTGGCTTTATTTTTTTCGTTACATAAAAGCTGCCCCCCCTCTCCAGGTGGCTTTGGCCCGAGTATAGCCCCCTTCCCCGTCCGTCTCCCCCCGCGCCTTGTCTCTACGCCCATCTGCCACCGCCGCCCGTTTCTCTTAGCGCGACCAAAATCGCCGCCATGAAGCTCCCCCTGCAGTTGACGTGTGTCTGCCTGTCCCTGGCTGTGGGCACGCACGCGCTCCCGGACGGCCTAGAGAAGCGCGGCACCCCTGGCTTCTCCCAGGGCCAGCCCTTCGACGGCAATGGCAAGGGCGCCCCCATTCTGGGTGAGTCTTCTGACATCCTGTGTCTCTCCGCCCGCCGGACCGCGGCGTAATAGCCGAGCCGCCAAAGCTGACTTGCCTGTAGGAGGTACCAATCATGAGCTTGACGTGCAGAATCCGGACAATCTGGGCCAGCAGAGCACCGATAACGGAGTCGTGCCCAACCTGAAATGGAGCTTCTCCGACTCCAAGACGAGGCTGCTCCCGGGCGGTTGGGTACGCGAGCAGGTGATTCAGGACTTACCGCAGAGTCACGACATTGCCGCGGCCCAGCAGCACCTTAAGAAGGGGGCAATTCGCGAACTCCATTGGCATCGTGTGGTACGTCACTGGATGGGTTACAGTGCCAGCTCTAGAAAGATGAAAATGCTGACCATGGCGCGCAGGCGGAATGGGGTTTTGTGTACTCGGGCTCCATCATCATCTCGGCCGTCGACGAGCTCGGCCGCTATCAGGTCGAGAAGCTGAATTACGGGGATATCTGGTACTTCCCCAAGGGCGTAGCGCACACCGTCCAGGGCCTGGAGGACGAAAATGAGTATCTCCTCGTTTTCGACGAAGCCGATTTCGATAAAATCGGGTGAGTATCGGCCACGGAAACCCCTCCGAGATGATGGCGGCATGGCTGACTTGTGGAAGAACTACCTTCAATGTCGACGACTGGCTTGCCCACACGCCCAAGAGTATCCTCGCTAAGAATTTTGGCGTCAATGAGTCGGTCTTTAGCACCCTCCCATCGCCAAACCCATACATCCAGAACGCGACTATCAGCACCAAGAACGTCACTGGTCCGGCGGGCGCCCTGACCGGGAATGCATCGTTCGTGTATCGGACCCTCCAGCACACGCCTGAGAAGGTACCTGGTAGCGGTGGCGAGTTCCACAAGATCGACTCGACAAACTTTCCAGCCAGCAAGACCATTGCCGCCACCTTTGTGACACTTAAGCCGAAGGGACTGCGGGAGCTTCACTGGCACCCTAACGTGAGCCTAGCGGACCTTCTTCCTTCCCCCGGCAATAGATTTGCTAATGTGAGCTGCAGGCGGAGGAGTGGCTATATTTCCACAAGGGCCAGGCCCGCGCGACCGTGTTCATTGGCAACGCCAACGCGCGCACCTTTGACTTCCGCGCGGGCGATACGGCCGCGTTCCCCGACAACTCCGGGTAAGATACCACTCCCCAACTTCGCCAACATCACCAGCAGCTGACCAAACCATAGGCACTATATTGAGAACACATCCGACACGGAAGACCTGGTGTGGATTGAGATCTACAAGTCCGACCGCGTCGCGGACATTCCCCTGTCTCAGTGGCTGGCCCTCACGCCTTCTGACATCGTGGCCGCCGTGCTGAAGCTGCCGATCGACGTGGTGGAGAATATTAAGAAGGAGAAGCAGGTTTTGATTGCTTAGACTGTTCAATTGCCGCATAAGCTCAGCCAGCCTCACGGCTTTTCGTATCGCTTCATTGTGGCTGAGGAATTTAGTTCTGTACCCCCTAATGATTAATCTCCCGTTGTCTAGACTGTGAACAGCGCCACCAAGCTGGCGTCGGTTCTCAGACATCTGCGTTTGTTCTATGAAACCTGCAGGGGCACATG
This sequence comes from Thozetella sp. PMI_491, assembly GCA_021432635.1. Taxonomy (NCBI): domain Eukaryota; kingdom Fungi; phylum Ascomycota; class Sordariomycetes; order Chaetosphaeriales; family Chaetosphaeriaceae; genus Thozetella; species Thozetella sp. PMI_491. The sequence goes on along the minus strand of MU270070.1, from coordinate 417,637 downwards.
AGGGCATCTCGGATGTTCCCGTAACGATGCCGGAGCTATCCGAGGAAGAGTGCCTGGTTACTTTATGAATGTTTCGCAGGTCTCAAGCGATATTCTTTCACAGTTTCTGATGCAACTCTGCGGTGTAAGGCCACATTCATGGAAGAGCAGATCCAAGAAAGGCATATCATTAGAATTATAACACAAAATAGCAGATGACTCAAGCGCTGGCTTAGCTATTCTTCGTCTGAGGTGGAGATTGGTGATTCTAGGGTTTCTACCGGAGGTTGAGTTGTAGGAATAGTATTGCTCTCTTGGCACAAGTTGTAACTCTTTGACTGACGGCCTACTTAAACCCTCAGCGATAATGAAGAGCGTAAAATCTGTTAGAAGTCATACGAGGCAAGTAGCGGATAAGGTCTGCGCGTGTATTGTGAGCTATCCAGACAAGGTGCTAGGCAGCCTCGATAAATAGTATTTGTTTAAGCCTAGAGCTTGGTTTTGAAGAGAAAAGTAAATGCTATTGGAAAGAGACACCACTTTGCCAGCGATAATTCATTAACTTTCATCTCCCGCTCCTGCACCTCTAGAGCATGCGGCTATTACGGAGTCCAACCTTGTTACCTCTTGCGTGAGAGTTAGCATCGGATCCTGTTACGGCGGATCTACGTCTTCAAATATGCTGTTTGCATCGCTAGGAGGTAATGGAAACCCAAGTGGCACGTTAGATGCTCGCCCAAGATAGCTCTCCCATGGGAAGCTCTGGGTCCGTCCCGCATTGGTTGGCCGAGCGGTGCTGGCTCACCCCATTGGTCAGGATGGCACCCCTTCGTCAGGCTCGACTGGCTCGACTGGCTGAAGGCTGTGGATGGAAGAATCTCGTGGGCGCTAGCGAAATACATAGCGTGACGAAGGAGCAGCGTGCACGCGGTCGCCCAGCGGCAGTCACATGACGGACACGTATGGGTGCATCCGAACTTGGGCAGCACAGCCCTTAGTCGAGGACAGACGAGCTAACTTCTTTTGGAGCTCCTTTCAAGCTGTCTCATGTGCAGTTCCTCTTTGCCGCGTTTTCATGCACGTCTTCCTCTTCCTTTCCTGGCGATGACACAATGACAAAGCACACGATCTTTACGAACAAAAGTTCGCGCTGGATGCCCCTGATATAAACAGTGTGGAAGCCCCACTTGGCCTGCAGATTGCTCGATACCTCTAGAGCTTTCTCTTTGCCATGGCAGGGGCCAGGGAAGGCAGCATGGCAGGGCATGGGTTTGGTCTGCGCACAAGCAAGCCGGCATCTGCTCAATCTCTCGGCATGGACGTCCGGTTGGGACGGGTATTGGATGGGACAGTGGCGGATCCACCGGTAACGGCCACGGCACCGCAAGGTGGTGTGGAGCGCGCAGCCCCCCTCTCCCTTTCTCGCTGGGTTCCTGTTTCAGTGGGCACGAGTCCATACCGCAGCCAAACTGGGCTTGGGCAGCTTTCAGCAACATATGACCTCAGAGGCGGCGGTGAAGAAACAAGTTTGGGGTGCCCCGGCCGACCCACGAGACAAGGTCAGGGTCCAAATCGCATCGCAACAGCTCTGCACCGCTGCAACTGCGCCGACTGCCCCGAGTGTGCCGACTGCAGGCCGGTAGCGGGGGGATCTGGAGGGTGGGCTTGTGCAGCCCTGGTGTTCTAGCTAGTCCTGCGGAAGGGCTGAAGTGTACATAAGAAAACAGCACAATCCACGCATGAGCATAGAGAGGCAGAAAGGGCAGAAGGAGCAGAAAGGGCAGAGAAGGGGGAAACAACCCGTCCCCGCGCGCTCGTCCGTCCACGGGCGGCGAGTGAGAGCACGCCAGAAAGCCAGGCGCCTGCTGCGGAACCAGTCGATCCCGGCTTGCAGGCTGGAGCCAACCTCACGCAATAGCAGCGGAGGCCCCTCTGTTATAGCCACGAGGGCGCGTGCAAGCACCTGTTATCAGGGCTGCCCAGGGCCTTATCGATAATTTTAACGATGGCCCGTGCTCTAGCCGCCCCCCCTCGGTCCGCCCCTCCCTCCACCTGCGAGTCGCTGGTGACGCTGGGCTTCGATGGCGTGCAGGGGTTCCGTCACTGGCCAGTCAATGCCCCGTCACGTTGGCTCCGTCGGGTTGCTGAGTCGAAAAAAAAAATAGAGGTGCTCCGTACTGGGGCAACTCTTTTTTGCCGCTGCCCCACGCAGCCGCCGTCAAGCTGCGCTATTGACGTTGACGGGGAGGCTCATCAACAACCACCATCACACGTCAACCTCCTGGATTTTTCCTCCATCTCCATCTCATTCCCAGCCCCGACGGCTATCTGCCGACCACTAGCTAGCCCTTCGCGCCTCACCAGGCCTGCACTTGCTGCCTCGCAAGAGCCTGTCCGCCGCCGGCGCTGTCGCTTGTTTTCCAACCCCCCACTAATCCTATCTATGTCGCTCCCACCTATTATCGCACGACCCTGCCGCGAGATCCCGGCTGCGCTCTGAACAGCACCAGCAACGCCCACCCCAGGGAGAAGAAAGAAGCCAACGAGACAAAGTGAGAAGGGCAGAAAAAGCAGACACGACTTCTTCCCATCTACCATCTTTACCTGTGCACATCGCGACACAGCCCGCGCTTGAGCAGAGAAACCCAGTGCGCTTCTGGGTAAGCACCGCCGCGAGACAAGCCTTGCCCCCCGCTCCCCCCCCATTTGGCAGAGCTCGCGAGGGATCCGTCGCAAGCCGCCAGTAATTCCATCAACGCCCCGAGCTGCGAATCCGAGCCTGACAACAGTCTAGTTTTCGCTGTATTGTCGCCAAGCAGCTGGCACGCAGTTGGATCTGTGCCTCCGTCGTTGGTTCCTCTAGGTGAGTCGCTATCAGAGTTTGTTATTCCATCTACCTGCCTTGCAAGGTGCAGCACACTGTGATTTCGCATCCCGCATCGTGTCTTGCTGCACCTAGCCGCGCAACCCCCCCCCAGGCGCATCCTCGGTCGCAGTCCTCTCGAGCACGCCGACACTCCGGAGCATGCTGGGAATGGAGGAGCGGCCAGGTGGCGATTCTCAACCTTGCCGCCCGGCCGCCTCCGCTCGCCGGCAGTTCCGTGCGCGCGCCGCGAAACTCTCTCTTGTTCTTCGCCGTCGACTTGGTCAGCTTTCCCTCGAGCCATCTCTAACCCGACCCACAGGGAGCAGGAGCCTCGAGCCTACCCAGCGCGCACCTGAACGAGCAGTCGTCATCGTTATCGCAGCTACGCGTTCCGTTCGACGCCGACATCCCAGCCCCCTTCTCCTCTCCTTCCCGACCGATTCGATAGAACAAACACGATGAACGGCACATCACAACAACAGAACAGGGAGGGCGAGGCGCGACAACCGCCACAGCCTGCGGTGGAAGTAACGAGCGCGAACGGAAATTCGAGCCTGAAGAAGAGGAAGAAAGACGGCCTGAAGCCCATCATCACAACTGAGAACCCAGGGTAGGTTCCTCCCGCTGCGTCTGGGCGCTGCGTCTCCTATTATCATTTTTTTTTCGCCTCTTTATTTTCGTCGTTTCTTTTTCTTCCTACCCTTGGCGTTTTTTTCCGGGACGCGTCCGCCTCTCAAGTGATGAGACAGCCGCCGGGCGTCATGATCCGAGCGCTCGATGATGTACATCGACCAGGCCTCCCACGGGAGTAGGCGGGTTGGCGGGGTGCCGGCGGGTGCCCTGCTGCTTGCCTGCCCAAGCGGAGCCCGAGGGGGGGGGGCCCAAAAAAGTCAGTGCGCTACGGGGGCAGTCGCAGGTCGGAGTTGTGCATGGCGGCATCTAAGGGCGGGCGGTCAGCATGCGTCCAGTGCGTGCCCTGCACCCGCCAGCCATTGCAGCCAGTGGTGAGCACAGCTGGAGGCGAGAGGAGAAGGCCCGAAACACACCTTCTCATTCAGCTGGCTGGGCAGAGAGAGGGGGAGGAGGGACTTGCCTCTCTCTCCGCACTCCCCTCCCGCACAGCCTACCTACCTACCTTACCTACCTTACCTACCGCCCGCCGCCCCTCGCCTTACCCGGCTCTGCCTGCGCTTAGCACAACCGGGTGGTCCCCTCTTTCCCACTCCCCTGGTCTTTTTAGCCTTCCCTCATCAACAAAGAAAGTCAGCTGGCGCTGCATTGGGGCCGAATCGCCCAATTCACCACACCTTATCCTATTCATTCCGTCACCAAGGCGCCGCGTGGCCCGCGACGATGAAGACCATGTTGAAATCAAGGTCGTGTCCCCCTCCATTGAATCCAATGCGTCCCCTTCCCGGCGCGCAGTTGCACGTCTTGCCCTCGTGGATTGTTCCTGTCAGCGCGGGACTCCCACCCCCCCCTAGTCTAGGCAAACCGGACCCCGCCATCACCGCAACTTTGGAAAATCGCGCCCCTCCGTCGTCGAAATCCACACGCCCCCCCTCCTCAGGCCCTGCTACCCCCTAATCGCGTGTTTCTTTGGCCGCTGGCTGGACTGATTGCTGAGACGTGTCTACAGAGCCGCGCACTTGCAGTCGACGATGAACCAATCGCCCACGTCGTCCTCGTCCGCGGACGACGCCGCCGAGAACACGGCCGACGAGGAGGATTCGGAGGATTACTGCAAGGGAGGATACCACCCGGTCACAGTTGGCGAGAAGTTCAAGGACGGCAAGTACACGGTGGTCCGGAAGCTAGGATGGGGCCACTTCTCGACGGTCTGGCTGTCGCGGGACAACACCACCGGCAAGCACGTTGCGCTCAAGGTGGTGCGCTCAGCCGCCCATTACACCGAAACGGCCATCGACGAGATCAAGCTGCTCAACAAGATCGTGCAAGCGAACCCGAACCACCCTGGCCGCAAGCATGTCGTCAGCCTGCTCGACTCGTTTGAGCATGCGGGCCCCAACGGCACTCACGTCTGCATGGTCTTCGAGGTGCTGGGCGAGAACCTGCTGGGCCTGATCAAGAGATGGAACCACCGGGGCATCCCCACCCAGCTGGTCAAGCAAATAACGAAGCAGGTCCTGCTGGGCTTGGATTATCTGCACCGGGAGTGCGGTATCATCCACACCGATCTCAAGCCCGAGAACGTCCTGATCGAGATCGGCGATGTCGAGCAAATCGTCAAAAAGGTGGTCAAGAGCGAGCCTAATGACAAGGAGAACAATAGGAATGGCCGTAGGAGGCGTCGCACTCTCATCACCGGCAGCCAGCCGCTACCCTCGCCCCTCAACGCGAGCTTCAACCACTCCGCCCTGTTTCCCTCCACCAACTCCCACTCCAGCCTCGGCCAGATGCTCCACGAAGGTACGTAAATTTTTCCAACTTCTGCCCCCTCCCTCCTGGGAGGGAAGGGAAGTGAGTGAGGACGAGCATGGGCCGGGAGGGGCAACCCCTGGTCCATGCTCGTATTCTGCATGCATTGCTGACCGAACGGCAGGAGGCAAGAAGGAGTCATCACCCCGCGGCGACAAGCAGTCCCAGAGGGAGAAGACAGCGGACCTCCTCACCAAGGAGGTTTCGGGAATTTCCTTGGACCGAGCCAGCCCGTCGTCCAACTTGACGGGCGAGAAGCGTAAGGCGGAGGAGTTCGATATTATTAGTGTCAAGATCGCGGATCTGGGCAATGCCTGCTGGGTAAACCACCACTTCACCAACGACATCCAGACGAGGCAGTACCGGTCTCCTGAGGTCATCCTGGGAGCCAAATGGGGAGCCAGCACCGATGTGTGGAGCATGGCCGCAATGGTATGTTCTCCTTGTTTTCCAGAACCCTTTCCGGGCAGGCCGGACGCTGACAACCTCCCCCCCACTCCCGCAGGTCTTCGAGCTCATTACTGGTGATTACTTGTTCGACCCGCAGTCCGGTACCAAATACGGCAAGGACGACGACCACATCGCCCAGATCATCGAGCTGATGGGCCCCTTCCCCAAATCACTATGTCTATCAGGCAAGTGGTCGCAGGAAATCTTCAATAGGAAAGGAGAGCTCCGGAACATCCACCGGCTCCGGCACTGGGCCCTGCCCGACGTGCTCAGGGAAAAATACCACTTCAAGGAGGACGAGGCCAAGCGCATCTCAGAGTTTCTGACCCCGATGCTGGAGCTGGTGCCCGAGAAGCGCGCCAACGCCGGCGGCATGGCCGGACACTTGTGGCTCGACGACACCCCCGGCATGAAAGGCGTCCGCATCGACGGCCTCGAGGTCGGCAGCCGCGGCGAGGGCATCGAGGGCTGGGCGAGCGAGGTTAGGAAGCGGTAGATCGGCAGCCGCCACCGGTGGAGGCGTCACGAACCCTGGCGCGCGCATTTAACACGAGCGGGCGTTCCCAGGCCTTTTTATTTTCTCCGAGCGAACGCAGTCGGCCACCGAGATGCCGGGGACGAGAAAGACAGACAGTTGGACCGGTTGGCCGGGCTTACTATACGAGACGGAGGGCGAAAGAGCGCGGAGAAGGAGGGAGAAGAGAAGATGGAATAGACAAGCGGTTGTGCTGGCGGTTCAGTCGTTTTCCCCAGCGGACGTTTTGGCTGCTCCATGTTTCCTGCATTCTCGGGCCTCGGGCCACGGCGTCTTCTGCACCCTGTGGCCCCGTCCCCGTATCTGGGCGCCGGGATTGCATGGGATGGGGTACCGAGTGGTAAGAGAGGAGAAGGCGAGTCTCGGGCACCGGCCCCTTGTTTGTGGGCCACGATCACGCTGTGTGAACTTTCGAGCTCCATCTCTGCTTTGCATATTCGGGTATGCCGCCCTAGACTTATGAAACGATCTCTGTTGCCTGTCAAGAATGCATCCTAAAAGCATCCTATTCGTGCCTTGCACTCCATTCTGCTCGATATGCTATCCTACTAATTCAGCCTAGAGCACTCTGGACATGGCGGTTGGGCCAGCTTGCTTTGGGAGGCAAGCTTGCTCCTCGGACGCCAAGTGGCTGAACCCTTGAATTAACTAACGTTACGATCAAAAAATAAGCCTCGTACTGCTAGTCGAGTCATTGTCTTCCCTCTCATCCCGACCATCGGTCCTGTCCCGGGGTGCTCACTGCAGCTCCCGAGCTTCCCAAGCTCTGGGCTACCATCGGGCACCACTGATCGCCGCACCCCACCACAGGGACCTGGGCGGCCAAGAATGTGGAAGCACCGCACTTCGTGCACACACCGCACACGGATGCGGCGAGACCCGGCGGCCAATCGTTTGACTGTGCTTCGCCGAAGCCACCACAAGTCGGTGCATCCTCACAAACTCGGTGACGGAGCGCCAAAAACATAGGGTCCCGGGAAGGACGAATCACCAAATGCACCGTCGAACACCGGCACGTGGGTCTCAGAGGTAAAGTATGATTAGGCTACCTATCACCTTGCTGCCTCGGGTAGATATCGAGGCCGCCCGGTTGCCAGTTTCCCAGGCCCCATGACCCCCTTACCAGGGCTCCAAGTCCGCGCCCCTTACAGCATACAAGCCAGTCTTGCGCGCCCCTAGTGCGCCGTTTGTGCAGTCTACACACACGCTCGTGCGCTAGCACCTCCCCGTGCCACGCGACCAGAATCAAATCCTATGCCGACCCACCTCACCGCTTGCCCTTCTTCTGCGTCATCCGGCGGAACGCCTCCGTAGCTGCCGCACCGATGGGCCGGAAGTCGCCGCCGCTGCGACCGTCGAACGTGCTCTTCGGGGCCACCGTGTAGGTCGCCGGTAGCCCGGGCGCCTGCGCGCGGTTCGAGTTGGCGACCTCGGGCGCGAGGATGCGCTGCCGCTCGATCTCGTGCCGAGGGAGGCTGCGCTGCGTGAGGGTTAGCTGCGACCCGCCGGTGGCGGCCTCTTGGCGCTGGGCCAGCTTGGCAGCACTGTGGTGACGTTAGTTCACTATGAGTTGTTGAAATCATCAGGAGAGGTAGGGGCTTACGAGTAGTTGAACTCGCGCGTCTCAATGTGGCGCTTCTTGTAGTCGTCGGTCCGCTTCAGGGCCATGCGACTCCACTCGCCGACAAGACGCTCCGCCATACGCTTGATCTCAAGCTGAGGCTGTGTGCTGCGGGTGTAGAATAGGACGATCTTGCCGATTCCGCTGCTGACAAGTGTATCTTTGGTGACAGGGAGCCGCATGAGCGCGCGGAAGATGTCGCGTTGGATGCTGTAGGCCGGGAGGCTGGCGTCGTTCAGCGGCTCGAGGAAAAACCGCACCGTCTGGAGGAAGTTGGTATCTGGGTCTAGAACCGAGTCCTGCGCATCCGTCCGGTTTAAGAGTGCCGTCACCTGCGGCAAGATCGAGAGCTTGTGCACAGCCGGTTCATCCTTGTCTCGCGCCGCGTTATCGGCCTCGCACGCCTTTTCCATCTTGACCTTAAGCTGGGCGATGTGCTCATCGAGTTCCTCCTCGAGATCCTATGCATCCCGCTCGTTAGTGCCATGCTACAGCGACAGGAGAGAGGTGCCGGTGTAAGACAAGGGCGCCTACAATTTCGTCCTTCTTCCGCCGTCGCTTGATGGGATTCTTGATCGCCGCATCCATGGCCCGGTCCAGAGCGCGCCGCCGCCGCTCCTCGGGTGGTAGGTCCTCCTCATTCTCCTCTGGTTCCTCCGGCCGTGGAGCCGGAGCCCGACGTTCGCCCTCAGCTCGTGGCTTGCGTTGCCGGCGCTCGGTTGGCTCTACATCGCCCATGTCCGCATCGTCTTCGTTGTCCCGCGTCCGCTTCTTCGGCCGTCTGGTCTCTTTGGGCTTCCGCGGGCCATCACCGTCAACCTTCTTCCGCTTCGCGGCCTTCAGTGTGCTGGCGACGTTCGAGTCGATCTCGACGGGCTCGACGAACTGGTCCTCGTCGATTTCCGACAGGACGTCCGAGTCCTTGTCCGAGTCATCACCGTCGTCGTGGCGGGTCTCATCGATCTCATCGATATCGCCGTTGTCAGGACGATCCTGAGGCGACTCGGCGTCAGACATGACAGGCGCGCTGTGGTGGATTGAGCGGCCAAAGGGTGGTTTGGAAGGCGGTCTGCGGCGACGATTTAAGCTCCAACGACAAATATGGGTGACTGTGCCAGGTTCAATCGATCGATTCAGCACTGACTTTGGGAGGACAGTCTGCGGAGTTTGGGGATGGGAATGGCGAAGGGTTTTGGATAGCCAGCGACGGATCTCTTTGTCGATGTCACCAGAGCCTCAAGAGCGAGAGGCAAAAAATAGTGGACCGTGCGTCACTCTTCGTTGGTGTGTGGGGCCCGGAGTTCAGCCGGATGATCCCTGCTCATGGGTGTGGCGTGGCTGCTTGTTTACTTGGGGGCACTGGTTGCCACCGACGACGTCTACTGATTTTCCCGTTAGCGGCTACAAATCGACCGCCACGAGCCACGGATCTCCTGCCATCCCTGCGGTCGCGACTACACACACGCACCACCTACGGCTCCCGTGTCTGACTCTCAAGATGAATCGCCGTACCTTTGAAGGTCCCATGGACTGGGAGTACCAAAACCAACCCCCAGTGGACATGTCGAGCCCGTTTGCCAAACTGTCGCAGCAGCGGCCACCAAGTAAGTCCGATTCCACGCATACGCAACCTCGGCGCTCTTGCGCCATCTCTTAGCCCTCCCTAGATCGATCTACCATTCCCAAGGCGCGAGGATAGATGCTAATAATGCTTCCTTCTCCGCAGCATCGTTCGACTCGCCATTCAAGTTCGGCCGCCAGCATCCCAACCCGTTCGCCGCCGCAGGTGCAAAAAGTTCGCCGTTGAAGCCGTCGTCGTCCCAGCAGCAACCCGAAAGCCCGCCTCCGCATACTTCATACTTCAATCCCCAGGTCCCGCGGCCATCGGCACCTTCGTTTAGAAACCCAGCCTTCACGACACCGCAGAAGCGGATCGACGAGCTCCAATTCTCCGAAATGTCTGGCGCTGAGTCCAGCCCTGCTATGACAGACACGTCCGAGATGCCGCCCGACACCCCTGACGTCGACCGGGACGATGATTATGGGATGACCATTACGCAGCACACGGCCAACCGGGCGCTTTTCTCAAAGAGTGCCGTGCGGAGCCGGACGCCAGGGCGCGGAGAGGTGCCGAGGGGAAACCGCGACAAGGTGCGCAAGAGGAAGCGACTGCAGGGCGACCGCGACGTCGGCAGCGTGCGCCCCAGATTGCCCCACGAATCGGATGAATCGGACAGCGATGTGGATGGTGCGTCCCAGGACAGACGGGCAGGCGGGAAGAAGGGCCCACGCCAGGGCTGGTTCGGGGGCTTCCTCACCGCCATTGGCAACCACCCCAGTGCGCCGACGATCCTCGCCCGGTGGCTGCAACTTAGCATCAACCTGTTGCTCGTGGGTGTGCTTCTATGGGTCGGGCTTGCCGTCCTCAACACGGTGCGGTCCGACCTCGCCCACGCCACGGAGAAGGCGCGCAGCGAGCTGCTGAACCAGATGTCACAGTGCAAGGATCACTACCAGGTGAACAGGTGCTTCCCCAAGGCCGAGCGGCTCCCCGCCATTGCTGAAGACTGCGAGCGGTGGGAGGCATGCATGAACCAAGACCAGGACGCCGTCATGCGCATCCAAGTTTCGGCCAAGAACTTCGCCGAGGTCCTGAACGAGTTTGTAGGCGTTATCAGCGTCAAAGCTTGGGTAAGCAGCACTTCCCATTCTCTCTATCGCTGCATACGAATTGTCGTTCGCTAACCTGCCACTAGGTCTTTGTGATCTCCCTCTTCGGGGTCATGGTCCTGGCCAACAACGTCGGCTTCGGCCACCTCCGCGACTCCCACATGCACGAGCCGATCAAGCCGGCGCCGGCATTCCCTTCGCAGCCGGCCGGGGGGCCGCCGCACATGCTTACGAGCCCCCAGCACGACCCGCACCAGGCGTACATCTGGGCGCCCATCAGCCAGACGCCGCGCCACATCCGCCGCGACCTCCTGGCGGCCGACACCGACACGGACAACTCACCCCCGCACTTCCGGGCAATCATGCCGCCACAGACGCCATCAAGGAGAAGCCCGAGCAAGGGGGACCGGGGGCGCAGTCCAACGAAGGCCAACCGGAGCCCAAGCAAGGGATATTGATCTAATGCGCGATGCGCCTTGCGCGCCACAACAATCCTATTTATTTTGTATCTCTTTACCTGCAGAGCGGGAGAAAACTGTCTGGGCGAGCAAGCGAGCGAGGCTTCAGGCGATCGTTACGAAAGGCTAGTTTTGTACATAGGGTGGCGATGGAGTGGCATGGGGAACCTGGCGTTTGAAAGGCTCGCTGTAATGTTTAGGTGCTGGATCGCTCTGTCAGGGGGGCCGGTCATTACAAGAGAGATTTGGTTTGTTCCGTCAGCAGCCAGCCAGTCAATGTGCACGGCAAGTTCTCCTGTGTGAGGTATTGATGGGATCGCTGTGGTGTTACTCCGTAGCGGCACAGTCCCCTTCTAGAGCACGGCCCGGTAAGTACCGGATTTTGGGCGCTTCTGGACCTTTTGCGAGTTTGCAATGCTTGGCCAATGTGCGGTGTCCCTGTCCCCTGTCTCAGATACGCTTACCTAGCCCGCTATATTATTTATATTATGTGGTGACCGTGTCTCTGCTTCCTGAGAGCCTGCTCCCTGTCGCAAATGCCGCTCTCTGCTGCATTGCGCCCCGTGGGATCGGGAAATAAGCTCATCTCGGCGGCAGACGACCAGAACGACCAAGAGCCCGTCCTTGTCCAGCTCCGGGTGCTGGGTCGGCTCGGGCGGGAGCTCGGCGCTGCCAGCAAACGGCGCGCGGAGGAGACAATCTTAGGGTGGGACAATCTTAGGGTGCAGCTTCATTTCTGGCCTGCCCTCGCTCGCCAGTGGTCCGGCCGTGGTAGTCTCGCAGTCGAACCCTGGTCGTTCCGCTCCCGCTTGTGGCCTTTGGGAGGCTGCCGCGCTCCCAGGGCACCAAGTGCACCCGAGCTTACCAACCCAAGCGGGCCTAGCTGAACCGCGGGGAACTTCCTCCGGCCGCAAACCAAACCTGCTGCGGGGTCGAAAGAGCTGCAGTGGGAGGGGGGGAGCTTTGAGGCACCTGAGGGTGCTGAACGACAGCTCGTGCCACAGACCCAGCCCCTCAAGGAACCAAGACAGCTTGCGGCGCCACGATCCGACACCGCGAGCCGGAGGGTGGTGATGGATAGTTGACAGGGCTCGCCATAATAAGATCCCCCAAATCTGGCACTCACTGGGCCATGGGCACAGGGCAGGCGGCTCCATGCTATAACCTGTTGACACATTAAGGAACCAGCACTTGCGGGACAGAAGGCCCCCCCCCCCCCCCCCCCCCTCCCCACCTCTTCAAGCCTGACCGGCCGTTGTCTCGGAATCCATCCCAGTGCGTGGAGCTTGGAGTCTGGCCCATCAATGCGGCGACGGCTCTCTCCTTTCCTTCCCTTATGCCGCCCCTCCCCCCAGCCACTCGCATGCGCCACGAGAGCCGGGCGATGGTGCGCGGGCAGACGCTAGAGAGCTCCAAACACCCACTCCAACCCATCGGCCCCGGGTAGCGGTTGCCATTTTCTCCATTCCTTCAGCCCTTTGATTTTGCCTCCCGCGTGGCTATCAGGCCCGCCCCCGTGTTCTGGCTGCCTTCTGTCTCTCTCTCTTTTCTCCTGTCCGTCTCATCTACCCGAGCTGAATGAATGCTCCCGTCATGTCGCAGCCTTAAACCGGGGTGCCCAAGTTCCTTCTCCGCCAGCCCCTCCCTCCCTCCCCGCCTTGTCGGCTTTTTCGCGGGCAATCGTGACGCATGGGAATCTTTGCCGTCCCGCACACTTTCCCATAGCTTCCAGAAGATTGGCACCCTACAGCACAGGTAGCGCTCCAGGCCGTATCCACCCCAAAAAAACTGAATCTCAGTCCCCCCAGCCCTCGGTTTCCCCCTGTAATTCAATTGATGGTTTTATTCCGGCACAACGACCCTTCTCGGCCCCCTCGCAAGGCCCTCGAGCATGTTTGCGCGCGCCGGCCGCCACGAGACTCGAGTGTGTTGTGCGGTCTCCCAATAAGGAGCTGCGCGCGAGAGCCACCAGCCATCTGCCGATCCGAGCAGACCGGCCACTGACGCGATGGATCCCATGGACGAGGATCCTCCCGCGATGGCCTCCGCCGACGACAATCCTCCGCCGGCCTCGTCTTCGACGCCCGCGCCCTCGGGCGCATCCGGGAAGCATCATGCCTCCACACCCCTCGCCCCGGGCGCCTCCTCGAACAACCCGTCCGCCGCGCCTTCGTCCTCGTCGTCGCAGGCTGCTTCGCAAAATGCCCTGAACATCTCCAAGCGAAGGCGGGGCTTAGGCATCGTGACGCCCAACGCCTGCACCGAGTGCCGCAAGAAACGCGCAAAGGTACGGCTCCGCGCCGCGTACAGCCAACCTCGCCTCCTCCCCGTCGCCCCCCGCCTTATCCACCCTGCCCACACTCCTCCACCCCCTCCATTATCCTATCGCCTCCCTTGAACGGGCCGTAGCCGTCATCTGTGCTGCGCCTTACTGACTAGGGACCGTGCAGTGCGACGGACAGAAGCCCTGTGGCAGATGCAAGGTGCAAAAGGACGCCGACTGCGTCTACGAAGTACCGGTCCGTCAGTCCAAAGATACCCTTCGCCATGAGATCGAGCTGCTACGGCGTCAGCAGCGATCCAACGAGCAGGTCTTCTCTGCGCTCGTGCGCCCGGATGTCTGGGAGGAGGTGCTCACCCGCCTGCGAGGTGGACAAAGCATCGAGACCATATCAGACTGGCTGGGCGGCACCTTGCCCTCGGGCGGCGGCGCAATGCCCAACCTGGCAGGGCGCTCCCACGGCCCTGGCGGGGCTAACATCCCTCCCGTGTCTGGCTTCGCCGGCGGTGGTCAGGCGAGCTACTCCGGGATGGCCCCTGGTCTGAGCGCCGCCGTGAGCCCCGTGTCCAGCCAGCACCCGGGGGTCAAGTACGAGACGGACCAGCCTAGCCCGTGGGGCGGTCAGTTCTCGTCGCAGAGCCAGACGGTCTCGACAAGAAGCGACTCGCACCCGGATATCATGAACTGGAGCTCGGATACGATCCGGGGGCCTTCACAGTCCCGCGTCGGGTCTTGGGTATCGGAGACGGCCGACAGCTCCTCGGAGGGTCACCGCTTCCAGGGAATGGACCAGATCCTGGCCCCTGAGGTCCCAGAGATACGCATACCGCCTGGGACCTGGACAGACATCACGTCGGACTCGCAGCTGGTGCAGCACCTACTCGCGCTGTACTTTTGCTGGGAGTATCCCACCTTCGCCTCGCTGAGCAAAGAGCACTTTATCCGCGACTTCCAAGACGGCCGGGCCCGCTTCTGCTCGCCCATCCTCGTCAACGCCCTGCTGGCACTGGGGTGCCGGTTCTCGAGCAAGCCGACCACGCGGGCCATCCCCAACGACCCACACACGTCTGGGGACCACTTCTTCAAAGAGTGCCAGCGCCTCTTCAATGAGGAAGATAACCACCACACGCTAACGACCATCCAGGCCCTGGGGATAATGTCCATCAGGGAGGCGAGCTGCGGGCGCGACTCCGAGAGTTGGTACTACGCCGGCCAAAGCATCCGATTGGCCATCGAGATGGGCCTGCATCGAATTCACGATGATGGATACGACGACGACGAGGCAGCGGTCCAAGCCGCCACGTTTTGGGGCGCCTTCGCTCTGGACCAGTGAGTATCGAGCTGCTCCGCCCTCCCGTAGATTCCACCCTCTGACACACCCCAGCGCGTGGTCTCTAGCCACCGGGTCGCTTCCACAGTGTTCTTGCTTTCCCCGCCTGCCTCCGAAGCCTGCGATCATTGACGACATCGAGGCCTCGCTCTGGATTCCCTACACGGATGATGGTGAGAACACGAGAAGCTTGCGTGCCGAGAGGAGGGGGACTAACTTCAACTAGGCGTGCCTCTGCAACGGTCCTGCGAGCAACCATCCAACGTACGGTCGGTGTACAAGTGCTTCTGCGAGCTGAGCGAGCTCGTTCACCAGTCCCTGTATATCCTTCACTCGCCGGGCCGGCCACTCACCAGCCGAGACCTGCTCAGCATATACACGCAGTACCTGAACTGGTATGACCGCATCCCCGGCGTGCTGCGACTCGGGCACAATTTCACCCCGGCCGTCCTGTTTGCACAGTAAGTCGCATCCCTTCCGGCGTCGCTCTTGCGCCGGCCGTCCTTGCTCTCCTGCGCCTGTTGACCCAGGAATCAGCATGTACTACCACTTCGCCATCCTCCTCCTCTTCCGCCCTCTCATCAAGCTCCGCATCCTTGGCTCCAAAGTCTCACCCCGCGACGTGTGCATCCAGGCGGCCGACGCGATCCAGGGTCTTTTACGGTCGTACTCCCAGCTGTACACCCTGCGGCGCACGCCCTCCTTCGTTCCTTATTTCGTTCTTACGTCCTCCATCGTGCACCTCGCCATCGGCGCCTCGCCTCCCTCGGCGGAAACGCCCGAGGCGAGCGGCGCATCCTCGCAGAAGGGGCCACCATCTCCCACGCAGCAACGCCGGCGTCCGTCCAAGATCGAGCCGCGCGTTGCCGAGGCCATCAGCCAAGGCATCGCGGATCTCACGGAGATGGCGCCCTGCCATCATTTTGCCGAACAAGCGTTGAACATCTTGCGCTACCTCGCCAAGAAATGGGACATTGAGGTAGAAATCAAGAGGGGGACAGGAGACGAAGGTGCAGTGCTCGACAGTGACGACGAAGACGATGGCACCACACGTCCCGTCACTAGCAGCCTCAACTTCTTCGCTCCTAACGTCCAGGAGTCGGACTTCATCAGCTCCTTCACGACAGGGGCCCCTCCTGATGGGAGCGTCGGGGCGGAATCGCGAGCAGGCGTCGCCACGGGAGGCCTCCGATCTATGGGAAATGCGATGGAGAACCCGTTATTCTGGCCATTCCCCATGCAGGGAAGGCCACTGCTGCCGACGGGTCAGATGCTCAAGGAGGCGGGCTTTGAGCTCCTCTAGGTCGCGCACACCTAGGATGGCTCGCTCACGATTGAAACTGCGAGTCCTCTCTCGCGGGAACGCGAAGTTGGTACACTCAGGCAGGACGAAGTACACGAACGGTCCATGGGGAGGAGGCTTGGGATTATGAGGGAGAGGACGAGGAAAGGAAAGGCAAATCCAGGAACCGGTATACAGGCCATCTAATACTAGAGCCTGAGGTATACATCATTTACCTGCCCAACGAGCCGCAAGGCATCTCATTCGGAGAAACGATGGCACCGAGGCAAAACGGTCGTTCTGTACCTTGCATGTGAAGACGGCGGTCTGAACAAGGGAGGTGGGACACCACACCTGCGTTCTATGGTATAGCTTATGTACGGCACGGCTTGGTTCTCTGATACCCCGATAGAAGATGCAATGAACGGGATTGCTGGCGGAAACCGGATTCATGCTGGGCGGCTCTCGGTCCTAGACTCCCGACACATCGGCGAGATTGGAATCGGCGGGGTGCAATTTCCGACTCTTGATGCCGCCGGCTTCCCTATTGCACCCGGGAGAGCCTGTCGGGCATAGCATCGGTAGACACGCAGCGCGGTTTTCAGACGACTTATCTTCACCAGCTTTGCCACCGACCACCACGGCCCAGCGCAACGCGTTTAGCCGGTGTCGAGAACCCGGGAAATATCGTAGGAATGCCAGGGCAGGCACACCACGAGTCAGCTGTCTTAGCAATCGCGCCAGGCGACCCGAATACAAGGCCTGCAACATGCTGTAAGGTGAGTACGTACTGCATTGCGGTGTAGCACTGATATGCTCGGCTCCCGCAGCAACCGGGGCGTTCTGCTATCGAGGCACTAAGGCGAAGTGGCGCGGGACGGGCCGTGGTCCGTCATGGGCCTCAACTCCGAGTCTCAGCGCCTTTGCCGACTAGATATCGAAACTCAAAGGCTGCTGGATAGTAGACACGCATTTCTGGTCTCCTTGGCTAATTGTTGGGGAAGCACGCTTTCAGGAGACAGGCGCAGTCCCTAGTATCTCCCGTGCGCCTTCTTGCAAGCGTAAACGAGACCCTTGAAACCGCCCATGTGGGGGCTTTGGGATCTTGAAATACGAGCGAAGCAACCGCGGAGGCCACAAATCGCTGGAGACAAGCTACAAAATGACTCGGGTCTCCCCTCTCAACAACGAGCTGCTGAGAATCAGCAGAATATCTAGCAAGCGGACCTCACCTCATCAGGATCTGAACCACCGCTGGAGCATGCGAGACAGCATCCGCCCTCTGTAAGATGTAATGTCATTGTCAGGCAGCCTGCCCCTTCTCTCCACATTTCTTCAGTACCGCGTATGCTCTGTTTGTAACAACCCTAGCCATCATCTCACTTGTCACCCACAAGTGCTAGCCAATGCCAAAGTTCTCGATAACTTTTCATATCTACTTTATGGTCTACGGAGAATGCCCTCCCCATACCTCTCCGCCTCATGCCCTACGTAGTTGGGAATGAGAGACTGGAGTAGGGGGGTGCGAGGAACGAATAACCCAAGAGCGAGTCACAAGGGGGTTATAACTCAGCAAGCCCTCGAAGGGCAGTCCAAGGAACGACTACAATACATGCAACATGGTCACAGACAGAGTTCTGGGTTCAAGAGTTGACCCCAGCTCTCATGCGCATCTTGCAAGTACCGCTAGACCCTCAGAGGCGTCTCATCCAACAGCCAGCAGAAGGTTAAAGGACACAGATGGGGCACAAAGGGCCGACTAACAGCGCAGCTGAAGGCGTGTGGAGTCTGGAGGGAGGGAGTGTGGCATCAACACATAGCGCGGAGCAGTCCCGGAGTAGCTGCAAAGCTAGTCGTACGCCACATCCGCGCTGCCGTTCCGGCGCCTTTGCAGCTTGGGTTGGTCTGGTAAACGCCCGTGATTGGCCGCAGCATGGCTCTTTTCTGCTCGCTCCTTCTTGGCATTCCTCGTTGAGTATCGCTGCTCCATTAGAGGGCATCGCGATGGCGCAAGATGGCCCTTATTGTACCAGATCCGAACGTTGGTCTGCAGGCTGCGCCCAACTCCGCAACGCCGTTCCACCTGCGAGGTGGGGAAGCTGGGGCCTAACCGAACATGTTCCACATTGGAGAAGGCCGTTATTGGAGC
Source organism: Thozetella sp. PMI_491 (assembly GCA_021432635.1). Lineage (NCBI taxonomy): Eukaryota > Fungi > Ascomycota > Sordariomycetes > Chaetosphaeriales > Chaetosphaeriaceae > Thozetella > Thozetella sp. PMI_491. The sequence goes on along the minus strand of MU270070.1, from coordinate 399,577 downwards.
CTACGAATGCAGGAGGTCTCAAACTGGTGCTATGTACTACTACCCCCAGGATGCAGACTGCAAATGCAAAGGGAGGCGAGACCAAGACGAGGCTGGCATGATCTGCTTGAGCCGAAGGAGGGCTCTATGAGTGCGTCAAGCCGATTGGTTGTCCAGATTAGAACTGAAAACCAACGTCCGCCGCAGGGAATACGAAAGTGAGGCGGCACGTCAGCGCCTCGGCTCCCTCGGTGGAAGGGGCCGCAAGCCTCCGCTCACGCAGCTCCATTCGCATCGAAATGGAGCTTACGCCATCATGGCGCGAGGCCTGGGGGCCTGGGCCCTGGGGCTGGGCTAGCACCAGCTTGCTTTGGCCGCCACCTGTCCACGCTGATCAGACCACAGCGGCAGGAGACGATGCCGATATAACTAGAGGGAAGCACCCCGGGGCCAGCAGGATGCCACGGCCAGTCAACTGCGGCAGAAGCGCAGGAGAGCGGACGCGGAGGCGCCCGGCAGGACACCTGTGATGGGCGATGAGGGAATTTCACTTCACCGAAGGATGCAGCCAGCCAAGTACGAGAGACGCCGGGCCAGGGCGCGGACGGGCTTAATAGGGAATCGTAGCGCAAGGTGTACGTAGGTATGTAGGTAGTGCCAACAATAGCCATCGCGGGCCAGCACCGGCGACATGCCGAAGCCAGGGACGAGACGAGGGGCGCGGTCCCCCGGCGCTAGCTGGGTGCGCAGGCCGTGCCGCGCTCCTTGCTGACGGCAGCGCGCAATTTGGTGCACTGTCAGGCAAAAAATCGCCCGGCCGGCCCGTCGTGGGCGTGCCGTCCACCTGGCAGAGTTGGCCCTGAAACATCGGTTCCTGGAACGGCGTTGCCATAGCCTGGATTTTTTTCATGATAGTTGGCGTCCCAAGTGGGGCCGAGCTTGCGCGAGCCCGTGTTCGATCCCATTTCATCTCCCGCAGGGGGGCGCTTGCCAAGGGGGGCGGGGATGGCGGCCACGAGCGGATGAAGAATAGCAAAACAGGACTGCCGGGCAAAATGCCGTCGCACTATGCGGGGCAGACCATGTCGTCACCTCGCCGCGGGATGCAAAGGAGATTTTATCTCGTATGGTACATACCCGATGCGATGTGCTGGGTTGCAGATCCGGAGTTGATGTGACGCCCTATTTCGCTCTCGCATCTCATCTTGTTGGGAAGTCTGTTCGCCGGGCGGCGGCAGCAGGGAAGAGGCGGGGGGGAAAGAGGCAAGAAAAAGGGGGGGGTATCCGATGCGAAGGAAGCTCTACCCTACCTCTGTGTAGCTCCACCAAGCTGTCATCCAATGTCCCTGGCAGCCCAGACGGCAGGAAAAGAAACAGGGCCAGAGAGAGAGAGAGAGAAGGCTCAAATAGGGTCGAAAACGAGAAAAGAAAAACAAGGCCCGTTCTCGGCACAGTGTGTATGGACATGGACACCGCGTCCAGGCTCCAGCAGCTGCAAGCTACATCTCGATCAGGCGATCCGCAAAGCCCCCTCAGCGCGCAACACAAACCGCCGAGGTGCCGCATCGGGACGGGAGCCGAGTGCCTAGTGCCTAGGTAATAAGCTGGCGGACGCGGGTGCGGAGCAGTGGCAGCAAGCAGCAGCAGAAACACCAGACAAGAGATATGGAGAAGGTGGGAAAAAAGGCGCCCAACATCGTCTTTATCTGGGCGAGGGAAACAAATGACGAACCACGTCGCGCGGTCGCGCTGCGAGGGCGCCATGCCTGCGGCCCGTGATTGGCCCGTTAGGGTCCCAGCCATGCAGGTTGTCGTGTTTCGAAACGTTGGGCCAGTCCTCTGAGCAGTGACGGCCCCTGGCTTGTTTCAGGTGGGCCGCCTCTCTCAGCCCACCCTCCCACGCTTCTCCCCCAAGCCGCCGCGTCGCTCGCACCAATCCCGACCGCTACCTCGAGAATCGTTGTGATCGGCGCCAGGACAGGACCGTGGACCCGCGCGCATCATCAGCAAACACCCCCCCCCCCCCCTTCGAGCTGTCTGCCATCTTGGGATGACGTCCTCCACACCGTGCTGTTTGCTGCGAGGTTGCCCTGTGCGCCCGCGGGCTCTGCGGAGGATCGACCTCAATCTGCTAGGGGGAGGCCTCGAGGATCACGGATCAGGCATCATGGATCGTGCATCGTTGTCTTTTTTTATTTGGGTTTGTTGTTGGCACTAACTAGGTGGCTTACATGGCGCTGGGCGGCACCGACAGCCGCGTGCCTAGCCTCCGTCGTCCCTCTCTATCTGAGGGCGCGGCGCGCCGTCAGTCGTCAGTGCGCGTTGCTGTGCTGTGTGTGCTGTACGTGCTGTGCTTAGCAACCATGGGGGCCAGCAGCAGCCCCCCCCCCCTTCTCCCGGCAGCGGAATAGGTAGTGTGTAATTAGAAGTTGGAGCGTGGGAGAGTGGGAGAGGAGGCGGTTGGCGGGCAATTGGAAGGAACGAGAAAAAAAAACAAGGGCCCAAGGCGCTCTTGCCCCTGCTCGCACCCCTCCCCACTCACCCCCTGCTAGGCCGCTGCCCTTTTTGGGATTCCCTACTGGGAACGCCAAGACGCATGCGCTTGCCTTTCCCTACCGGGGTCAGTACGATTGAACCACTGACCTACTTCGCACCCTCGTCGGCCAGCGCTGATGGCCCGGTCTTACAGGCCCAGCATCCACCAGGGGCCGGGATCCTTCCCTCTCCACCAACCCCGTCTCCTTCCCTCCCTCTTCCTCTCGCCGACTTGAGCCTAACTTCCTTTTGCAACCGCCCGCTCGTTCGTCCCGAACCTGATGCTGCCATCCTGTCGTGCCCCGATTAGCATGGCATGACCACACACGCTTGCTCGCTGCACCATCGCTCTCGCTCCGTCGATTGACCCTCCTCCACGCTCGTTTTGACCACAAACCACCTTTCCGCAGCGCTGCCGAACCTGCCCCCCTTCCGGTGGACGACGACGCTCGACCGACGACGATAACCGCGCCGATTGAGCGTCCCTCCCCCGGCCCAGTTCCCCCCGAACCTCCCCCCTCCGCCGCCGCCGTCCATGGATCCCATGGACCCCTTCCGGAACCCTCCCGGCGACACCATGGCCGCGGCCCGCCTCCACGTCCAGGCCCTCACCGACTGCGGCCTGTCGAGAGAGGCTCTGCTGCGAGCCTTGCTCGAGGACTATCCGGACCAAGGTCTCGTCTTCGGTGAGTTCAGCACGCTTCATCTGTCCCTCTCTTGTCGCACACGCGCCGCTGCAGAAGAGGCAGCCCCCTTCTCGGCCCTCGCTAACCACCGCCAGCCAACGAAGACGGAGGCGATGACAGGAGCTTCGTCAGCGCTCCGTCTACGTTCGGCGGAGCCTCGGACCACGGCCTGCGGCTCTCGCTCTCGACGGCCAGCTCCCGGTCCTCAGCCCGCGCCAGCGTCCTCTCGACGTCGACTGCAGCCTCGATGGCGTCGTCTTTGTCCTCCGTTACCTCCCCGACCCAGCACCTCGCCAGCCACCCGTCGCTGCCGTCGCAGGCACCTATGAAGAGCAACATCATCCGCTCGCCCTCGACGACGCGCGCCTACTGGTGCAGCTTCTGCGACACCAAGTTCCAGCGCAAGTTCGACTGGAAGCGACACGAGGACGAATTCCACGAGCGCTACAAGAAGTACCCTTGCCCGAGCTGCAACCGCGTTTTCTGGGGTGCCAACACGTTCAACCAGCACCACCGGCAAGCCCACGGCTGCACCACGTGCCCCCACGCCGACCGTGTGGTACAGTATACGAAGCGCAAGACAGCCTGGGCCTGCGGCTTCTGCGCAGCCTTCCTGCCGACGCGGGACCGTTACTTCGATCACGTTGCCCACCACTACGAAGCCGGCGGCACTAAGGCGCACTGGAGCCACTCCAACACCATCTATGGACTGCTGCACCAGGCAACGCTGCATCACGCGTGGAAGGAGCTGATTGGGATGCTGTACGGGCACCTCCCACGGGATCAACAGCCCATGTTTGAGTGGGATATGGAGGCGACGGGACACCAGCAGGGCTTCCTCGAAAACGAGAGCCCAGGCAAGCTGCAGGATCTACTGGAGTTCTTCGACGAGGCCCGGGACGAGCCCCGCTTCTTGGCCAAGCTGGCCCACGACCAGGCGAGGATAGTGTGTCGCCAGGACCTAGCAATGGCAACGAATGGGTTGACGAACAAGCGCCCCGTGTCCGAGATGCCACAGCAGATAAGGGGTGTGTCCCGGAAACCGTCCATGAAGCACCTCTCGGCGCCGGTGCGGTCGAGGTCGTCAGCAATGCGGCTCCATGAGCAGTTCAACGCCATGGCGCTGCCACTTGGTCTGCAGCCGCCGCCTCCATCCCATACCCACATTCCAGAACCACAACGACAACCGCCGCCCCCGCCACAACAACATCAGCAGCAGCCGCCGCCGCCGCCGCCGCAGCAACATCCAATGTCTCCACATGCGATGCCTCACCCACAACAACCGCCGCCGCCGCCGCCCGGCCCGGCACAGCACCAGTCTCCTGTGGTCTCGGAGCTGCCGTCCGATGCCCAGCAGCTCAACTTCAGCGGGCCGCCGCCGCCGCTTAGCCACACGAGCATGCTATACCAGCAGCCAATCGTCGAAGGGACGCAGGCTGATTTCTTTAACCTGACGAGCACCGCCAACCTCAGCTCGTCTACGCTCCACCACGGTCTATACGAAGACTGGAGCAGCTTTACCACGACCATCGTGGACGAACAATTTCATATGTCAGGGGGGTGGGAACACGGTCTTCCGGCGCAGAATCATGGGCCGAATCACATACAGAATCATGGACAGGGCCATTCTATGGGAGGTTGAGATCCGATTCGACAGGGAGGACTCGAAGACAGCACTGTGAAGCGAGACGAGAGCCGCCGAAGCTGAGATATACGCGCACGGTACAGACTCCGCTACACAGGATGGAAGGTTGGCCTACGAACGGGGAATCCGGCGGTCATTGTGCGTTGCTCACACAGCTCACTTCTCTTGTCATCATTGGCTCTCAAGGCGGTTTGATCATGAGGCTCATCTCATTTCTCGGGAGGTAAAAAGGAATAACGGGGCGGCACGGTCAGCGGATTATCTAACGGGACACTGGCGTCTGGGAGCCTCGCAATTTGGTAATGTCTATATACTCACGGCCTGGCCAAGCGGCCGTAACCTAGCTAGCACGTTCGGAGAACGAGAATTTAAAAAATCATTGCACAGCATCAACATCGCGCGTTCGGTTTGCAGTCCACAGTGTGTTCCAGCTCCCCTTCGAGCGTAGTGGCGCCAGCGCCCAGCCAATTAGACGGAGGCTTCACGGCCCTATTATGGTGGGATCGGCCGAAGCTTGCGTGCTCGCGAGGCTATCTCTGCAACAGCCTATAGCGCGACCTAGGGAGGCTTACCTCCTGTCAACACCACCGCCGGCCTACCTGAAACACGATATCTCAGGTGGCCCCAGCCGCCTTTTGGGGCTAGAGCCACCCGCTCCGCCCCCCGTGCCGTCAAACGGTGGGGTCCTGGTCAGCACCGGTGTCAGTTGACGTCGGACAGCATATACGGGGCGGCTCTGGGTGAGAGGGCGTCCGGATCTAGGGTTCGCTCGCTGGCAAGGAACAATTTACCAATGAGAAGGTATGGTGCGCTGTTGTATGGCAGCCAGACAGTTTACTCTCCTGAGCATGCATCTATTCTGAGAGTGAGGCCGCCCCCTATATAGAGGGGTTTATGTCGTTAGTTATGGGTGGTGACGGACTGTCTGTGGTATTTGTTTCTTTCAGGTGCTGGTTTCTCTTACTCTATTCACGTCTCAAGCGGTGCATGAGTATCGTATATCTAGGTAGGGAGGCATCGAGCATCCCGGCTGCGGCAAGCGTCCGCTAACTGCGCCCCCTTAAGCAGATGGTCGACCAACGGGTGGTACCGCCGGCCGACGACACGGGGCCACACACCTCTCAGGACGACTCCGCGGCCTACTCCCTCGATCGATGGCTAAGCGAGACACCACATGACGAACCTTGGCGAGAGGCCCATCCTCGCGGCCACGAGAAGCCGCCGCCAGCCAACCGGGCAGAAACACGCGCCGACGCAGTTTCAAAATAATTCATCTAGAGCGCCTGATTCTCCTCAAAATGGGCTATAGCACAGAGAATTTGGAATAGCGTTGAGTTTCACTTCAAGTATAGGTAATAGCCTCAGGGTCGGCGTGTGGAGTCGGCGTCCGGAGGTCGAGTTTCGCACTTGGGTAATTTCCGCACCTAGTTGCGGTGGGTAATCCGGGGTATGTGTTAATAGGGATATTGAATACGATACCGAAAGAGGCGGTGCAGAGCGTGTTAGTCTTCTTATATCCAGGACTTGTTCTTCGATTTATGGACTGAATAGAATTTAAAGTATTTCAAAGATCCAGCATGGAAGTAGTAACGTTGCTCCCATGGTCCAGTGTCAATATCGCAACCTGCTACTTTCTCAACTCCGTGTTAAAATCTAAACGCTTTGGCTTCACGGAGTAGGGATGCATCCAGATGACCTTCTCGGCTTGGGCGCCTAACATGGTGCAGAGTTATCTAAGTGAAACTAGGCTAACTGTGGTACATACATTTTAAAAACACCCTAGCCACCGTGGCCTGCGAGGTCTCCTCGTGCCGGCTAGGGAAACTGCCCACTCTATGTTACAGCCTCACTTGATTCTGCTCCAGGGCAAGCCACTCGGGGCCCGTGAAAGGTACATACGTTCCGTCGCGCAGCCAGTACAGTAAATCTCCCTCCACGCGAGACGGCTCGACACCCTGGTCCCTCAGGACGGTCTTCTGCTGCTTGTTCGTCCCCGTAGCCTGCAGGCCGACCTCCCGTGTCACCCGCAGGAACAGAGGCGCCGCATACCGCGGGAGCACCGCGTTGACGTGCTCCGCCAGGCTTCTCAGCAGCGCCGGGCCCGGCTGCGTTGTGCTGAGTACCACGGCGGCGCATCCGGCGCGGCCGTCGTGGTGCGGTACCTGGACGCCGTAGACGTTGGCTTCCTGCACGGCCGGATGGTCTCCAAGGGCCTCAGCGACCTCGGCGGTCGATACGTTCTCGCTCTTCCACCGGAACGTATCTCCCAGCCGGTCAACGAAAAAGACGCGGCCCTCGGTGTCCCAGCGGACGACGTCGCCGGTGCGGAAGTACGCATCACCCTTGCGGAGGACGTTGCGCAGGACCTTGGAGTTGGTGGCGCCTTTGTTGTTGAAGTAGCCCTGGAAGTTCGCCCGGATGTCGTCCTCGAGCAGGCGGAACAGCAACTCGCCGGGCTCACCCTTGCGCACGCGCGCGCAGAGTCCAGTTTTTGGGTCCCGCCATGCTTCCTGCGTCTCGTAGTCGACCCGGGCGATGACAGTCCGGATGCTTAGGAGGGTGTTCGATAACACGCCGAAACGCCCGATCGCCCCCTTCGAGAAGTCGTTCTTGCTTAGGTTCCACAGCCCTCCCGCGCCCTCCGTCGCCGAGTAGACCTCCCAAATAGCGTCGATGCCGAAGCGGTCCTTGAAGCGGCCCCAGACATCGACGCGGAGCCCGTTGCCGCACGCCGCTCGGACCTTGTGCTTCTTGTCAAGGCTCTCTCCCGTCGCGGGGTCGATCTCGGGCGGCGCGACGAGGAGGTAACGGCAGGTCTCACCCACGTACTGTATGATGGTCGCCTCATACCGCCGGACGTCGCTCCAGAACGTCTTGGTCGAGAACTTGCGGCCGATGGCGGTGGCGGATCCCGAGCGAAAGGCGCCCAGGAACCCGAGGATAGCGGCCGAGCTGTGATATAGCGGCATGCAGGTATAGAGCACGTCCTCGGGCGTCAGCCGTGGCCCAGCAAAGCCGAGCCTGCTGCCGACGTATATCTTCGCCCAGGACACAACGGCGGGCTTCGGGAGGCCAGTCGTGCCGGACGTGTAGATCAAAATGGCCATGCCGGCCCTGTCGGATGCCTCCCGGGCCTCGTCGGGGCTTCGTATGGGATGGGTGGCGCGCGCACGCGCTTCAATAGCGGCGTCCACGACGACGAACTTGGCGTTAGGGAACTCGCCGCGGACCTGTTCTGTCACGGCATCCTGCACGCTCGGGTCTACGAGGACCAGCTTGGCGGTCGAGGTGCGGAGGGAGTGCGTCAGGGCATTGCCCGTCAAGTTGTAGTTGATGAACGCCGGCGTGGCCCCGAGGGACCATATACCGAACCAGGCAAAGACGAAGGTGTCCGAGTTCTGCATGTCGACGGCCACGATGTCGCCGCGCGACACCCCGTACTGCTCCTTAAGCCAGGTCCCCCACCGCAGCGTGAGGTCGTACGTCTCGGCAAAGGTGTGGGTCCGGCCGTCGAAGAAGAGGCACGGCCGGCTCGCGATCTTGGGGTTCCGGGCTAGGTCCTCGAGAACGTAGAATATGTTCAGCCGGCCGGCGCGCTCAGCGCGGCCCATGTCCCGGAACGAGAGCATTAGGATGCGGAAGAACAGCCAGTCATGTTCCACCGACCAGCGCGCCTGGAGGTACGCAGTCCCCGCGACGGCGGCGAGCGCGAGAGCTGGGAGGCTGGCCATGGCGGATGTCGAGGCCGGGGAATGTGGTTGTGTCGAGTAGTCGCCGTCTATGGTGGAGCTGCAGAGGGAACCGCAGACCCCCGCGTATGCATTTTTGCCCGCTGGGCTTTCTATTAATTCGCTGGCTGGCTGCTTGTCCCTCGGTCCCTACCGACTGTCTCGGGTACGATAGCATCCTCGCGCGCTATTCTCTTTCCGTGTTTGGGGGCGTTGCGGGGTTTGGGGGGGTGCCGAGGCATAAGCGACCAAATGCTACGTGAAAGGCCAGATCCAGGAGCTTGTGTTGGAGAAGCCAGCCGCACAGCACACAACGGATGGCCCAATGCGGAAATCGGGGTCCTGGGTTACCGAAACCGAAATTCTAATGGTGGAAGAGACCACTAGCTGCCTACCTAAATATGCATGGCTAAGACGAAGCGATATTCAGACTGCTGGCTGTACTTTATCTTCTTGTTCACATACACGAGCACTAACTAGTCGAAAGTTCCTCTTTGGGCACGCACTTAGGCCTAGTGCGCTTCTGCGTGGCTTAAAGCGCGGCACAGGGCCGGCTTCTACGTAAACTACCTCTGAACTGAGACCAAGCTGCTGAATGACAGCGCCCTGTGACCGCAGCAGAAAATGTGCCATCGTCGATGGGAGCTGCCATGTAGCCAGCGTGAATGAGAAACAGACCCCGCACCACCCCAGCACCAGGCTGAGGGCGGGGGTCAGGGGTGCGAGGACTAAGTCTTGGCCATGCCGAGGTGATCATCCGGACAAACGTCTCAGCGCGGCCGCCGCCCCTGGCTTTACTTATTACCTAGGCAACTTCTCGGGATCCGAGCCGCGCAAGGGGCATGATTAGTGAATATTTCCTCTCTCCCTTTAGGCATTGATGTCGCCAAGCTGTCCTATGGATTTCGTGTTCACGAACTCCGTCCCAGCGACAAGATCGGTGTGGGGAGCAAGAGCCGGGTACTGCACCCTCTGGAACAACGCGGTATGTTTTGCACTATATGGCTTGGGCCAGCGTTGCGTCATAAGTGACATATTATGGGCCGTACATATGTAGCACTCCAGTAACGCACATTAACAGGTTCATTTAGACTAGAAGAATTCAATTGCGCCTTTAATTTCAGTCAAACTGCCCCAAGCCGTCATTGTGGATGCTGTTCTCAAGACGAGTGTGGGCAGGGGCTGCGTGGCCATGATGAGTGGAGCCAATGGCGTTTGATGAGGGATGCCTTTGTTCGACTCGTCCCGCTCGGGCAAGTATCCGAACGAGGTACTGAAGCCGTACCGGGAGAGCATCGAGGGGCTGGCTCGATAGACGAGAGGTGGGCCCTCGTGTTCGTGTAAACTAGCATCTGGAATCTTCATTTCTTTGATTCCATAAACAAATGCTCCAGGCCAACCCCGACCTTCCCCCAAGACCAATTCTCGCTCAGTAGCTTTAAACAAAGCTATCGTTCGACCCTTCAACCTGGGATGAATACAAACCTAAGCCTGGAGTTTTGGTGTTTTCTGTGGCAGTCAAGAAGCTCTTCAGCCTTGGCTCCAATCAGCTATCCAGCGGAGAGGTGCATGTGAAGGCATTGATTTGGGGTGTCTGGAAAGCGTCGATAAGGCCCATGATGGCTGAATATGCACCAAGTCCGCTGACGGCGAGCGAGCCCAGTGTGTAGACCAGAAGAATGACGTTTAGCCACACTCGTCGGGTACAGAAGCCCCGAATCCACCTCTTGACTCCCGAGTCTCTCCTCGTCACAGCCCTAGTCACCGGATCGAAAGTTTCCTCCCCGCTCATGGCATTCCTCTGCACGAAGAAGCCCAGCCCGATAAAGGCCGGGAAGGTGTAGGTGAACTGGACGAAGCAGATGGCCGCCGTCACGCTGGTAAGACCGAAGAAGTCGGGTATCGCCGCCGCGATGACAAACGCAATGATCCAGTAGATGGGCACGATGAAAGCCCATAGAATCTTGCCCGGTTTGGTATGGAGCGGTGGGGCGTTGAGGAGCTCCGCCAGCACGTAGTTGTAGATGACCTTGATGCCGATGTTCCCATAAAGCGTAGCTGCGATGATGCCGCTGACCACTGCAAGCACATTGCAGACTGTCTGCCACACATATGGCGATAGCCCTTGATACGAGAGCTATGGATTCGGCGTTAGCATTGGGCACCTGCTAGCCTGGCCTTCCAGCTATGGCTGTAGCGGGGGCCACTCACCTGATTGGCATACTGCCCTTGGTAGTAGTACGAATACGAGCCGTAGATCAGATATACGGCATAGATGAAGAACTGGGCACCCCACATGGCCTTGAGAAAGTCTCTAGGCCGCTGCATTTCCGCCATGAACTCAATGAAGAGCTGTGCACCGGCGTATGCGTACACGCCGTTCATGAGTCCATTGATGGATCCAATAAAGCCGTTGTTGGACGGAGGCGCGCCGCCAAACGTCACGACCGGCGGATAGTTCCCGTCGTCGTCCGGTGAGACCAGGTCACCACCGAGCGCGGCCCCTGCGGATGAGGCAGCCGCGGCCTCGTAGTTGGGGTCGCTGTGGGCCATGACGCCCATGCTTATGAAGATGATGAGGAGGTTGATGACGATGGCAAAATTCGCTAGCGACCCAAGCCGGTTGAGCGTTCGGATCTGACCAGACACCATACCCACAACAGCCCAGACGAGGCAGCACACTACGTAGCATAGCTTGAATCGCGATATCTGCGAAAGCGATAAACCGTTACTGATGACGATGACGCCGACCATGATCATGAGCTGGATGGCCTGGAGTATATTGATGGTGTGACGCAGCCAGGAGCCCCAGATGCGGAACGCGATATCGCCGTAGTTCTTGGCCGGGAACTCGTACGAGTCGACATTCATGAAGACCTTCCAGAGGAGATACCCGGAGCTGGAGGCAAGTTAGTCGGGACTTTGCGGGAGGGAGAAGCTCTCTTGGAGCACCTACATGCCGGCGCAGAACCCAAAGATGGTAAACAGCGAAATGCCCTGGCCCCAGCCCATGGTGGCGATAGAGAAGCCAATGCCGAACGGGCCTAGGATATCGGTCGTGATGAGGTAGAAACAGGCGGCGGCGCTCGCCGACCGCAGCGCGCGGCTCGCGTTCGTCCACTCCAGGTCGGACACTTGCGCCCGGTCCTCGGTCTTGCTTAGATTGAGGCGGTGTTCATGGTGCGTGGGCTTGAGGGAGCCCCCGGCCACCTTCTCGTCCGAAAGGGACGCTTGGAGGACCTGACGAGACCGTCCTCTGTAGGGAAATATCAGGTCCATGATGCCGGTCCGGGCTGCTACGTGGACATTGGCCTCCTCTTCGGCCCGCGCCCTGGCCGCATAGTACATGTACTCCTCGAGCGCGACGTTGTTGTCGTGCAGGGCCCGCTGCTGAGGACGGATGGGAGGAGATGAGGTCTCCACGGCTGCTTCTTTGGGTGCCATCTTGCACCTTGGCGAGAGCAATTTTGTCGGTACCTTAACCCTGTCCTACGCCTTGCACTCGCAAGCGGCGGCAACTTTGCGATGAGCGAGGCCAAGAGCAACGATTGGAAATGTCGAGGAGGCAATCGTCAGACGCCCAGGCGGTTGGAAAAGAGCCGGGCCTGTAGACGAGTCCGCTGAGGCCCAGAAGGGCTATATTATAGAAGACCTGGACCCCTTCGGTAGGGTGCTGCCGAAGGCGGAATTAATCTCGAGGTACACGGCCCCCTTTGGGGGAATGATTTGCCGGGCCTCGCGCGGCGGACCACCCATCCTGAAACTGGCAGAGAGGTTAAATCGGTGCTCAGTGGACCAGATAGCTGCGTTGCCATGCAAACGGACTGCAGATCCGGTCGCCATTCTTTGTCCCATCACTGCGACTCCCAACGGCCGTTTCGAGCCTACCTTCCTCTAGGGTCAACGGAGCCGTGCGGCGATAGCGTAGCATTACGTAGTAGTGGGCATACGCAATAGCCGCTTGGGGGGAGGATAACGCAGAAGGACCGAATCTTGGCGCCGCCGTGTGTTTTGTCGCATGCATGTCTTTGATCCAGAGAAAGACAGGATTTCGCCGTCGCGAGGATCGCGGTTCCTAAGACCCCGCTGTCAGATCGTGCCACATACCCGTACTTAGATATCTTAGCTATAGTGAGTGGGGTGGCAAAAGTCCAGGTGGTCCCACATGCCGAATATGGTCACGGTTGACTCGCTATATCTTCCAACCCCGGGCACATTTTGCTTTCTCGCGCTTTGCCAGACTGGGTTTCCCCTCTTGAGACTAGCGCTGGAGAGCTGCAGCAACCACGGCAGTTGTGTAACCTTCTAGTCTTTGCATTGGCCGTCAACGCCATGCCTACCCAAGTAAGGCAAGGTAGTGGAGGATGAGGCGGGATCGTTTCAAGGTTCAGCCCGGGCCAAGCCTGTCCCAGCTAGCTCCTGGTCAAGAGTAGTAGTCAAGATTACAGTGCTGATATATTCTCGCGGCGACGAGCCATGGCTCCAAGTTTGGGTATGGTATAGTGAACATTTCTAAGTTATTACAACCACCCTGTCGCTCGCCCAAGTTCAAAAAGACCTTTCCAGAATCTCCCTAATGTTCCTTGCCAAACCGTGCGCCAGAGGCTCCTTGCCTGCCTGCCGTGTATGCCAATTGTTCAAAGCCAAGTAGAAAACGACAACAAAAATGAGTACCTGATATGATGTGATAGGTGCACACAGAAGCTTAGGCGACATATATCTTCGGTGGCCCCGAGGAAGACCCCTCGAAAATTTCAGTGCCAATCCAGACGGTAGTACCCAGCAAGAAGCTGAGGGCGAGTAATGTGAGTATCCCCGCGCCAGCCTTGTCGGCCCCTGTGACCGGTTTTAGGGCATCTAGGTAGTCGGGACTAGTACCAGCCGAAGCATCCCCTTGGCTCGTGCCGCACGTCTCGGCCGTGCAGGGCGCTGCACTCCCGTCGACGAGCAGCGACGACAAAGCCGAGAGTACGTTCATCTCCTGACCGGCCCCCTCGAGGCCGTCGTCCGAGCCCTTCTCCCAGCTGAAGCCGCACATGCGGCCGTTGGTGCCGCCCGTGCAGGACGCCGCTGCCCCCTTGGTCGAGGTCTGGAGCGCGTCGACGATCCGGCTCCGGGTGAAGGGTGCCACTTGCGCAGTGACGGCCATCCAGCGGTGTAGATACCCCTTAAAGCTAAGCTGATCCGTGTTGCACGAGCTGTGAGACTCGCACTCGGGCTCGAACGCTACGCCGTTCGGGAAGAAATTCCTCAGGAGGCTGGTGAGCAGGCCGTCGGTTCGCGACTGCCACAACGCATCGCCGTTCGTCTGGGCCTGTGAGTTAGTGCACCCTTCGTCTGGTCGCAGTCTCGCGCGCGCAAATACTTACGTAGTTGTACATGAAGGCGGCACCCTGCAGCATGACCGCGTTGGTGTATGAGTACCGCTGGGTGCTTAGACCGCACTTGTCGACGTGGACACCGTCGTTGACGTTAAAGTCGCCATCAATGAGGTTGACGCTACTCATCCAATCCCACGTCTTTATGGCCCACTGCGAGTAGGTATCATTTTTGGTATATCGCGCCAGACGCGCGCCAAGGTTGAAGAAGCAGCCGTTCGCGATCGAGTTTTTGTAGTCGTAGCCCTTGTTGATCGGGAAGATCTGCCAGCGCAGCCCCCCTCCGCACACGTCGTCTCGCCGGGACGGCGCCGCTTGAGTGTTGAAGACACCCTGGGCGAGCGCAAGCCACTGAGGATCCTCGGCCTTCGGATTCGGGAAGTTGGTCTCGGCGGCAAGCATTGCCGACATGCCCCAGAATGCCTGGTCATCATTCCCCAGAGATGCTGTCCAGTTCGGGTCCATGTAGTTCCTATCCGCGCCGGCCTGGAAGAGCATGGCATCGTGGACCTTCGAGTTGTACGTGCTAGACCATTGTGTTAGCTCACATGTGCGCGGTGGCCCGGGCAGGTCTCAACATACTCATCGCCAGTATAGTGGTAGTAGTCCACCAGTGCACCCCACATCGCACCACCCTCCCACCAGTAGTAGGGCCCAAGCGGGGGAGGACCTGGCAGGACGCCTACGATCTGGCCGGGCTGGTCGCCATTGTAAAACGAGAGAAGGTCCGCGGCCTTTTGCTTCGCGGCCTGTTTGATAGAGTCTGTCGACGACAATTTTGGTCAGTAATATGACTATTGTGTTATTTTCTCTCGATCGTGTGAACCGGGTGCTAGCCCTGTCGCTGAAACCGATCCGCGCAAACGTACCAGTAGAACTGAGATCGACGGTAAGTGCGGCGGATGCTACCCCAGCCACCAACGAAAGTGTGAATGGCCTAAGGGCAATCATGGCGGCGCATTCGCAAGCTATAGGCCCCAAACCGCAAGCACAGGCGTTATGCAAAAAAAAGGAACAGAAAAAACGAGTGTGTTGTCAAGAGTTCAAGGTCCTCCGACGAGCGACGCGGCCCATGCTTCCCGAGAAACAGTAAAGGTCACCCGTCTCTGTGGGATATCCTGCTTTCAGCGATGAATCACGGATGCTACCGCGCTGATAAGGAGCGCGGGCATGACCTCATCTGCATGGGGAGGCGGAACTTGGATGCACTCTAAACCGGATCCCCCCTTGCGAAGGGTTGATCTGGGGGGGCACCAATCAACCAGGGACGGCATGGACAAGGTACAAACAGCCAAAATGGCACGCCCCAAGAGGCCAAGAACGCGCACTGCCGAACCGGCTTTTAGCCGTCCACATTGCTCAATGCATGTCCAGTATATGCCGTGCTCCCTCTCTGTTTGACATCACACGAGAATGCTGAGGTGGCGGCGCGGCGTAGAGCCAATCGCCCCCACCCAACCTCACCAACCACCACACCATTTCGCTCATCGGGCCTGCCAGGCGCTGTGCGCCTGGCTGCTTGGGCAGTAGACAATTTAGCATACCAACGCTCAGGGACATGTGCACTCCTGCGAAGACACAGAATATAGGTGTCACCGTCGATCGACAGCTCGTATTTAAAGGTCTAGTCCCCGGCTTTAGCTGGCACACTGCTCGGTTCTAAAAATAGCGCCTAGACAAGCAATCAAGGTATGGCCTCCAAAGCTGCCGAGAAACACTAGGCTTGCTCAAGTCAACTAAACTTGTCTTATCCTGGTGAGTGCCACCATATAGTAGCAGCCAAAGCTAGCCAAAGCGTGGCAGAGGGGGAAAGCACAGAACTACCCGGAACCAACGGCGTCACCATTGGATGCCAGCGCCTTCTTTGCTCGCTCCTGGAGCGCCTCCCGCACTTTTGGCAGGATCAGGCGACCATAGTCGTGCACGTCGTTCAGGTTATCGTAGCCACGGATAGAGATCAGCTCGGCCCCGAGGTCGACGTAGTCAAGTAGCGAGTCGACGATAGTCTGCGGCGAGCCTACAAGAGCCGTTGACGCGCCACCGGCGTTGGTCGCCTTCACGGTCGGATACCATAATGCACGGTCCTGCACATCGCCGCGCGCCGCGATGTCGAGCAGCCGCTGCGACCCCACGTTCTGCGGTTGGTCAGCCCTCCGAGGGAAGGCCTGCGTGCCGCTTGTCAGGGCCTCGAGCGTGCGGTGCGCTTTGGCCCATGCCAGCTCCTCAGTCTCGGCGACGATGGGCCGGAAGGTGACCCAGATCCGCGGGCGGTCGGTCCGGCCGGCGCGCTCGGCCTCGGCGTAGATGCGATCGATCTGCTCCTTGGTTTCCTTCAGCGGCTCGCCCCAGAGCCCGAAGATGTCGGCGTGCTGGCCACCGATGCGATACGCCGCATCTGACGACCCGCCGACGGAGACGGGTATGGACTTTCCGTTGACGGGGCGGACGCGGTTGCTAAAGTTTTTGAACTGGTAGTGCTTGCCATCCCAGTCGAACGGCTCGGGTGACTCCCAAGCCCGCCGCAGGATGCGGATGTATTCCTCAAGGCGCTCATAGCGGTCGTCTTTGGACAAATAATCGCCCTCCCGCGCCTGCTCGGTGTCGTCGCCGCCGGCGATGAAGTGCACGACAGCGCGGCCGGAGCTTAGCTGGTCTAGGGTGGCGAGGGCCTTGGCAGCGACGGTCGGGTATAGAGTGTTCGGTCGCACCGCGATGATGATCTTCAGGTTCTTGGTGTGCGCCGCGATGGTGGCGCCGATCGTCC
This sequence comes from Thozetella sp. PMI_491, assembly GCA_021432635.1. Classification (NCBI taxonomy): domain Eukaryota; kingdom Fungi; phylum Ascomycota; class Sordariomycetes; order Chaetosphaeriales; family Chaetosphaeriaceae; genus Thozetella; species Thozetella sp. PMI_491. The sequence continues at coordinate 382,862 of MU270070.1, read as the reverse complement.
AAGGGTCAAAGTAGAAAGACAGATATGGCACGAGCGTGTAGTTGAAACCGTAGTCGTCAAGCGTCCGGGCATATCGCGCGAGAAACTCAGGATCTAGAGGCGCGTTGGGGATCGGGTGCAGCTCGTTGCTCGCGTTTGGCGCGACTGCGCTGATGAATTCGGTCGGCATCTTGCAATATCGCTACGAAACCCTGCTTTCCCTACTTTCTCGCCAACAGCTTTTGACGACATGGCTCTGCTATCTCGTATATCAAGCGTCTATATATCTCTTTAATTGACACGCCTGATGCCTCTTAGATGCGATTATCTCCTGATGTCGAGCACGCCTTATAACGCAAGCCGATGTCGGGCTGGCGATCGTTGGATTCACTAGCGCAGAAAGAGCGTCCGGACCATATCTGCTATAATCGAACGATTGCGAGACAGCTCCCTAGGCGTCGTCCTCAATGCATTTGTCTTGCGCTTCTTGACCATAATGACCAATAAGTAAACACTTCAAAAAAGTTTAGCAGCATTCGCTTCCCCCTAGTGCAGGCATTTGGTCTTCCAGCAGAAGTGGCCGATAAAGACCACTCCGGTCTCTCCTTCGGCTCGCATTTCTGTAATGTAGGAGCCGACATGAATGGCTGGCTGATTAATTGTTAAAATGTACAAAGTATAGATAACGTATTCCCCGGACGCCGAATGAATCCATCAGTTACTACCAAGCATACTCACTAGACTATGGAAGTCTAGTCTGGCATCTCGAACGGCCCTCATTTCGGGTCGCAATACTAGACATATGCTAAGAGAATGCGGGATTCTTGGGGACAACGATGGGATTTCATAAAGTTAAAAAAAAAAAAAAAAAAAAAAAAGACGCTGCTCGGCGATATTATGGCGTGTATTGGAATCCCTTAGCGCGATATGCCTATGACACAAGGGGAGCAACTGAGAGCAGTCTCTGACAGGGTTCCATACCTGATACAAGGGGACATTAAATACAACGTTTAGCGGGAGGTATCTAGAGGCTTCCCTTCTTTGCGGGGGCCCCTTATATGGCGCAGAAAGCGTGGATTGATGGGAGTTCCCGAGCTGAGGCTGGCAAGGCTGGGTATTTTTATGTCGCCGCTTTCCATGCAGTCCGACGATTGGCCCATCTCCATGCGCTTTTGCCATTGCGCGAAGTGGCCACCAATGGGATTGCAAAGCACGATTGTGCTGATGCTGGCTACGCCTTCTCTTGTGCCACGCTTGATCCTGTCAATCCTAGAGCTTTGACCGAGAGCTGGAGCACACCTCTCCCATGAGACGCCGAGTCTCATCGATTTCACGCGTATGAATGTTGTTTCAGACGACCGTACCGGAATCATTGACAAGTACCTTCATAGTTGTACGTTCTATGCGTCTTACTACTCGCCCGACATGTCGAATTGCATAGGGCCTTTCGACATGCCCACCACTGGAAGAGACCGTCTCATCACGAGCAAAGGCACTCCTTCGCTTGGGGGCATCAAATCTTCTCCCAATATCGTCAAGGAGCAATTGAAAGAGGCCATTAAGAGACGAGAGCCAATGGCGCCGCGCCCTTCGAACCCGGCCCTGTCGAATGACTTTTTGCGCACAGCTCTCAACCCACAGGTGTCGAAGCCCAGCCATGGCCATGTAACATTTGATTTTAGCGGATCTTCAGGATCTACGATGGCTGACTGGAGGTCGTTCACCATCGCGACAGATATCAGCGACCTTCAGGTCCCGCGGCACGTGCGGTACGTGCTGGGAGGAGGAGCACAGGAGCCACTGGCGCCGGCTCACCAGCATCCAGGTGTCGTGATAAGCGGTGCTGGCAGCTACTACCCTCCGCGGCAGGGGCCGTCGCCGCCGCCACCGCCGCCCCTGATACAGACAGGAGCACCGTCGGAGTCGCCCTACCATCGACAGCTGTCGCTGCCGCCATTGCTCTCACTCCCACCTAATCCGAGGGTTCCAACTCCGCCCGAGCTTAAAGTCTCCAAGTTCGTGTGCCCTGAGCCCGATTGCGAGATGAATAGCATCGGCTTCTCCACCGACGAAGCACGCAAGGCCCACTACCAGGAAGCTCATGTCCGGCCACTAGAGAATCCATTCTCCTTCGTTAGTGCGCGATTGGCCGCTACTCTTGGCCTAGATCCTCAGGACTCTCCCAAGGCGCCAGTCAAGGCAGCCGACGGCTCCCAGCTCACGGAGACTCCCAATTATGGCGACGTTGATTTCGCAGCAAAGCCAAAGCCTAATTTGTTGTCAATCCCTCTTGAGGACCCGTGGGCCGACTCCACCATCGACCCTCAGAGCCTGCTTGCCAGCTTCGGTCCTCTGGAACCCATGGCTGGTGATCTGCTCTCTGATTTGAACATGTACCGATCCATAACGCCCAACAACACGCCTTCGTCGAGTAAAAACAGCGGTACGTCGGAGCCGAATAGCGGTGTTTCTGAGACTGCCCATGTCGATATCGACATCAATTGGCAGTCGATCGATGCCGATCTGCTTCTCGATATGAACAACGTCAACATGGAAGGGTTCGACTACCCAATGGACGCGGATGCCATGGGTGCCGATAACTTCCCGTTCCCTTCGTGGGATGAAAGCGAGTTCTCCAAGTGCTTCCAGCTAGACGCCAGTCTGTTTAATTCAGATACAGACCCCCCGAGGCTGGCCAGCCTCGGCCCAGAAATTCCCTTATCACCTCTTAAACGCATATCACCAGAAAATCACCCTCACAGTGTTTCCAGCCTACAATGTCCCCATCCTAGCTGCACATTTAGTACCAAAACTCGCAAAGATATCGATCGACATAATCGCAGTGTTCATTTGAAGCAAGGCGCCTTCTATTGCCAATGTCAGGGTTGCCCGCGGAACCTGAGAGGCTGGAGCCGCAAAGACCTCCGTGACAGACACGAAAGGTTTGCACACAGGAAAGAAGAGATGGGACTCCAAGGCGCCTCCAACACGACCATGGGAACGGAAAAAGTAACAATTATCAACTCTATACCCGAGGAAAAGAGTTTGGCAGATTCTGGATATGGATCTGCGACATATATGAATGCATTCATATCCCCATCCGAGGAACGCAAGGGAGTCCCTGATCAGTTGCCTGTTGCGGTCAATGACATCGACAACGATGAGTGTGAAACTCAATATTCGACAGAAACAACAGTTGGTCCGGCTTGCGCCAAGAATTATATCTTGGAGCTTTGCAGCGATATACACAGCAAATTGGCCAAGGATATTGACGCCAACTCATGGGGTGCGATGTCTGAAGCGCTGCCAAGTCTTATTAAGGCCTTTGCCCTCAAGCTGGGAGTTGAATCCGCAGTACAGATTAACAAAGAGATAATGTATTTTGTTTACAAACGACATCGGTATGTTTCGCGTCTCACCCCGATCCCCGCATCTTGCAGCGTTGACTCTATATAAGAGAAGTTGCAGGGCAACTCGAAACCATGTTCGGCTTTGACCTTAACGATGGTTTAAAACATTGCCGCGCAGACGACGACGAAAGAATGTCGTTAGGTGAAAAAATGGCCATGTGGCAGGGAAAAGCCGAACAAGATACCACGGCCATCGGCCAAGCTGAGGAGCTCTTCAAAGGAGTTCCAAGCGACGAGTGGGAGCTCGGCGAGTACGTTGGCTTAGCCGCGTACCACAAGGCTATTTTAGACAGCCAGGCCTACTACTGGTTCCTCGCCAGCGTTAAAAGGGAATCGCTCATCCAGTGGGACCCATCTCAACCCCGCGTTATGGTCGAGGGTATCCGCCAAAAGCTACTAGAGAAGCTTGTGACTGGCAGAATAAGTAGAAGACAAGCCGCCGGTACCCATGAAGTGACATTCTCTATTGCATGGGAGGAGCGAATGAAAGAACACTTTCTGCACGAAGATGGCAAGACCGCGACCCGATTTGTCGTGTTAACGGGATCGCAGGAACAGGCGCAGGCACACACCATAACGCAGTACTTGGAAAAAACATGGCCGGCAGATGGATTGCAGATTTTCCATCTGCTCAAAGAAGTCACGACAAAACGAGACCCACTGCCCTACTGTAAGTTGGTATATGCTAAGCACTATCTTGTGTGATACAGCAGATCTGACATTGGTTCCGTATAGTGAAGCTACTAGGCAAGGCAGAGCTTTCCGCAAAAATCTCCGGCTCCAGGCTTGCGGTTACGGCAACCGGTTCATCATACTTCATTGCAGAGTGCGGCGAGCAACTGGCCTGGCTGGCGGCTGCGCTTTCGCAAAGTCGTCGTGGAGCTATCGGTCTAGTTACGCCGCTCATCGCACGGTACGAAATCCATCCAAATAGCCCAGAATCATCAAATTTTCGAGGAAGCTGCGATATTGACGTTAGAGTCACTTACGTCTCGAATTCAAATGATACTATGCCAAGGTCGCAAAGCTCCTGGGGGGAGCTCAACGGGGGCAGCATCCTGATTCGAGGGTATCCGATATCTCGTCGACCAAATTACTGCCAAGGCCTGGAGCTTTCCTATAACGATTTTGTCAGACTTCTGGAAGCCAATAATGCTGTTACATCAACCAATGGCATGATCATTAAAGCACCGAGGACGACTGCAATACTGCTCGTGAAGAAAACAGAGAATATCTGTCTTTGGCACCTTACGGAACCCACTACTCAGTTGTGCACTTGTGGCGAGAAGTCACTCAACTACAGCAACATTTGGGACCATCAATTCAAATACAAAAGACATTTTATAACCGGTTGCCCAAGTAAACTGTCTTTTCTCGAATGTGAGAGTTAGAATCCCTCATGTTGCGTTTCACCTCTCCTAACTCGATAGACGCAGATACCTCGAAAGCGCCCAAGTCGCACAAGCCGTCGGAAGACACGTCAATTTTACATGCTAACGTAACTGGTGTCGATATCATGGGAAAGACGACTACTCTTGAGCATTCTCTTGAGTCTACCTTCAAGACAGAGAGATCCTCCTTACTCGGAGAGCTCCCTAAGGACATGAACGACCGGAGCTCATCGACAAATAGTGAGAGCACGCCCAATTGCGACATCAATCCCACATTACGTGATCGCCTGCTAGTATCAGCTCACCGAGGGCAGCCGAAGAGTCACTTCTCATTGAATAACCATGACTCGCCATCTGAGACGACCAGCTGCGCGGAGGACTCATTCGATTCTGACCTTCTTTCGATGTCGTACACCTCGGACGGCGTTAATGCCTTTGATCCCGTTGAACCCATATATCCGGTCCTCATTCGCGTGCTTCATCAGCTCTTATCTGAGTTTCGCGATCTTCCACAAGATACTCGGTGCAACGAGGGGGTTGCTGGACATGAGAGCACATCGGCCAACACGTCTATCAGCGTCAGTGGAAGCACAGGGAACCATCCACATCACTCCAATCGAAAGAGAGGACGAGGGAAAGCTGATAATGGCGAAGATGATGGCGACGATGAAGGGTTTTTGAGACCGCCAACCAAGAAAACCAAAGCTAACAACAATGAAGCTCGGCACAGATCGTTTGCTTGTCCATTCCTCAAAAGAGCTCCGCTTAAGTATGGCCATCGTTGTGCCAAGTATCAGTTAAGCAGAGTCCGGGATGTCAAGCAGCATCTTGCCAGATGCCATACGCCCGAGAGATATTGCCAGCGATGCCTAGCGACTGACTTTGCAAACGAGGAGAGTTTACAAATGCACTTAGATGTAGGAAAATGTCCGCGCCGAGATCCCGCCCTACTTGACGGGATCTCTTATCATCAAACACGGCAGCTTTCTAAGAAGTCGAGCCCTAATCTCGGCGATGAGGACCAGTGGTTCGCCGTCTGGGAGATACTTTTTCCTGGCGACCCCAAGCCTAGCTCAGCATACATAGATATGACCCTGTCGCTGGATATACGACTGTTTCGCGAGTATAGCCTCAGCCGCGGCCCGGAACTACTTTTAGAACAAGTTGAAATAGCCCAAGCGACGGTCAGCCAAGAGCTTACTGAACAACAACGGCGAAGGTATTTAGAAAGTGTGATCAGCCAAGGAATTGCGGATCTTTTCGAGCAATGGCAGTCAACGTTGTCTACATCCTCATCGACGAGGAGCCAGAGGCATAGCCCTCGAACTACAGAGCCCGAAACCCCAGTGCTATCTGTCGATAGTGGCGTAGCAATGGGAAGCCAAACGTCCTCCTCGCGCGGGCCCGATTCTCAAAGAGGGGATTTGACACAATCTATTACCACGAATCAACCAAGTGCCCCATCGCTAGGGAGCTCCGACTCTGGCATGGAGGCCGCAATCCAGTTTATGTCCCAAATGGTGGACGCAGACTTATCCCAGAACCTGGGTCAAGAGTAGCTGCCGGGCATACCCGCCGACCCCATGCCCTTCTCTACTATTCCGAGCCAAGCAGGCTGGAACGGCGTCAATGAGCCAGACTTCCATCATACATTCGACCCCTTTCAATTTTCAGTCTTTTTACCCGAGTCACACACAGATCCTGGGTTGAACGAGGGAGCCGATAGACCCTGAAGCAAGCAGGATAAACAAGCGTGTTTAGGGGTTGCTAAATTTTTATACTTAGAATCTAAGTTCTTATTCAGCCAGTATTAGACGGCTAGCAGAACTTAGTGATCGCTAGGTCTCCATCCCGAAGACACATGTATGTAATCTAATTAGCCAATTGCCTTGAGGCGATGTGGCCACCAATGTAAATGTAGAGTACCATTGTGTTGATGTCAGTTACGCGCCTTGGTGCCTAGGGCTAAGATCGATCTTTTCCAAACGTTCACAGCCAGGGTTGAGTACGGCAGCAGCGCTGCCATGGGCTCTTAGACTCAGCTTTCTCTTGAACACACTAGTTGTCGTCAGCATTTATAATAAGAGTAATTGTTAAATTATTACACAGCGCCTCGGCGGTGGGCTACCCCAATCCGCTGCTGCGCTCGTACGCAATTGCTATGTGGAGATGCCCGTCATTGCCGAGTCATGGATTAACAATGGCCTAGAACCCGGACGCGCTGCCAAAGGTGGTGTCCGATTTTGTCTGGACCTCCCTGCGAAATTAGTCGAGGTGTGGCAACGAAGGTCATGGGGTTGGCTCCACTTGGCTTATCGGCACTTTCGCCGAGATGCACACCAAGGCAAGCTAGGACAAAGGGCATTCGGCGAATCTGCCTAGTTCCAGGCCTTGGCTACCTCTAGTTTGCCGAACCCCCTGGCTTGGCAATGAATACTCCATTTCTTACTCTGAGAAAAAAACGCAAGTCGGCTTATCCTCCGACATGGTGAGCCCAGCCGACAGCACTAGCGCAGGAGCTTCCCCGTGGGGCATGAGAATCCCCAGGCTTGCCCCAACATCCTCCGTGTGTTGCTGCATTGTTCCACAGAGGGGGGCGACAGGGGATGAGAGAGGGCGTATAAGATACCACAAATTATAATACCCTTCACCTGGCCCATCCCCAAACCATACGACTTAGACCTCACGACCCGCCTGTCCTCGGTCACCCGCAAAAAACATGGCTGCCCTCGGCAACAAAGAAGACGACACGCAAGTCGAGCATGTGAACTCGGGAGTCTCTATACACTCCCAGGAGGGCGCAGGCAAGACAGAAGATGCGGCCTATGTCATCCAAGCCCAGCAGCTCGCCGCGCAGTGGCAGGATGACTCCGAGGAGGAGAGGAAGCTCAAGCGCAAGCTCGACTGGCGCATCCTGCCCTGCACCTGGGTCCTCTATACCCTTGGGTACCTTGACAGGGCCAACATTGGGTTAGTAATATCGGAATCGCACCCAGAAATATGTTCATCGCACATACCGCTGACAGATAGCTATCAGCAATGCGAAAACGGGTGGTCTGGAGAGAGACTTTAAGCTGACGTCCGACCAATACTCGATTATCGTGCTCATGTTCTTCGTGTCCTACCTAGTGGCCGAAGTCCCCGCCAACATGATCCTCACCCGCGTGCGACCCAGCGTATTCCTACCCGGTCTGGGTCTTCTCTGGGGCACCTTCGCCGCTCTCATGGGCGCGACACAGAACTGGAGCCAGCTTGCCGGCATGAGGTTCCTTCTCGGTATCGCAGAGGTAAGTTTTTAGCACCGCCAAAATCCCACCTTGGCCGACGCCGTCTCTAACAATCGCCTATAGGCCGGCTTCGCCCCAGGCTGCGCCTTCTACCTCTCGACATGGTACCGGAGATACGAGCTCACCACGCGCTACTCCTTCCTGTATACTTCTGTGCCTATTGCAGGTGCCGTCTCCGGACTGCTCGCCGGTGTGATTATGCAGTATATGGAGGGAGTCGCTGGCCTCGCTGGGTGGAGGTGGCTATTCGTAAAGACCCCTTTCTGCTATTTTTGTATGCCGATGTACCACTGCTTACCTTTATTTCCTCCCAGATCCTCGAAGGCATTGCATCCATCGTAGCGGCTTCCGTCATCTACTTCTACATGCCCGACTACCCTTCCAATAGCAAGCGCTTCCTCAAGGAGGAAGAATCCATCCTGGCCTGCCAGAGGCTCGCTGTCGACGGCATCGATATGGCGCAGGGCGCAGGCAGTGAGAAGCATAGCCACTGGGCCGTCTTCAAGATGACCTGCAAGGACTGGAGGGTTTGGGCTCAGTGCTTGATGTTTGTGCTCGTCACCGGCGCGCAGACTATGCAGTACTTTATCCCCACGCTCGTGCAAAGCTTCGGCTGGACTGGGTACACTGGCCAATGTGAGCACACTATTACCTATGAAACCTTGACTGTATGTGCAGAAACCCTTTTGCTGACACGGCTCTAGACTACACGATCCCCGCGTATGGAGCCTGCCTGCTCTACGTTGTTGGCTGCGGTTGGCTGGCCGATAAATACAAGACCAAGTGGCCATTTATCTGTGCTCTGTCGGCTATTGGTACCGTGCTCTTCATCGCGGTGACTGTGACCACCAACAAGACAGCCCAATATGTCCTCACTATCTTCGCGTTTGGGACAATTTACGGCTGTTCCCCGCTGGTCAAGACGTGGGTGTCCGACGTGATTCCCCAACCAGCCGCCAAGCGAGCCGTCGCCATCGCCTTGATTAACTCGATCGGTAACGCATCCTCGATCTACTCCAGCTGGCTTTGGCCGAGCAAGGACGCGCCCCGGTACATTCCAGGGTTTGCGACCACTACCACCTGGCTCTTCGTCCTCTGCGTATCTTCCGTGGTTTTCCAATACTTCTTTAAGAAGTATCCTATCGAGCGGAAGGACCAGTCTGGTGTCATGGCCGCCGAGCTGAGGGCGAAGAGAGAGGCGGCTGAGAAAGGCACTAGGGCTTAAAGGGACTGTCACTTGTGCGGCGGAGAGCTGTATTTTGGACAGTAATTTACATTACAGCAATATCTCAAGCTATTTGAACATTTGAACCTTGTGTAATAAATATATAGTTATGATAAGTACAACCTGACCTGGGGCACCAGGCAGTGACCACTTAACATTTGTGAACACAAGATGTATGCCGCCAGTGCCTTGGATGCGCGCGAATAAATGTGACTGATTATCACAATAACACCATAGACACCTCTAACGCATCAAAAAATCGATGAAGCTCAGATGATACTTGAGTTCATTTGTATTAACATGCGTTGTGTTCATTTAAATATACGGTACCTCCGGCTGGATCCCCCACAAAAACGCATCGTTGAAACGCCAATCAAGATCGCCCATGAGGTCAAAAGGATCTTGATGTGAATCTTGAAGACCGGCCTGGAGGCCCTCACCCGTCTGGCCTGGAGGACCAACCACATAGGAGCTACTACTGAAGGCGGGATTCTCGGACTGCGGCATGGCCTCTCTGCTGTGTCCCATATTCGGAAACCTATCAGCACCGGGCTCCTGGGCAGAGGACGGCCCTGGGCCGCTCGACCGTGCGTACACGTAGCCGCCGTCGGGGCCAGGGGCAAACCTCTGTAGGAGTTCTTTGAGCCCGGTCAGGACCTGTCTGGCCACGTGCTGTTGGCTCGCATTATCTGCTATTTGACTGAGTACCCGCACAAGCGATTCGACATCTTTCAGGGCGTTTTGCGTGTGGAAATTGAGCCCGTACTTCCCCAGGTCTTGAGGGAGGTGAAGTGTGCTTCCGCTGCTGCTCGACTCGGTAAACACCACTGCCATCTTGAGCAGGAACGAGGCACAGACCGCGATCATGGCATGCACAAAGATGGGCATGCCGAGATGGGCCTCTCGGAGCTCGCCATCCTCGACGATGAGCCGCACTGTACTGGTAGCCGCCGCGATTGCGCTGTTTGCTGCTTCTTGTCTGTCCCAGCTCATGTCCACACCAGAATTCGACTGGGAGGACCTGCGGGCAGAGATCCCGCGCAGCGAGAGCGAGTTGAGTTGGAAGCGTGCCAAGTGGTAGTAGAGTGCGGTTCCTTTTGAGGGTGCCTGCCTCTCCCTCGCCCTCGCGGGATCGTCGGGCCTGGACTGATGCTCGAGTCGCCACTGGTCAACGGAGATATTGAAGGACTGGAGCATCTCAAAGTCCTGACCACCAAGCTCTAGATCTGGATCGCATCCGTACATAAAATAGGCGCCAGCTAGGATGCGGAAGAGCTTGACTTGTGCTACAAGCAGACGGTCACCCTTGGAGGAGAGGCCACTGGTGAGCAGCTTATCGGCGTTGCGGATCGCCGCGTCGTCATGCATCATGGGCGGGCGGCCATAAGCGAGCGCGAACTGGTGGTCACACACGTATAGGACATACCAGAGCTGAACACGTTCATACGACTCAAGCGACCCCCCGTGTGCGAACTGGAGCGAAGACTTGTGCATGTTCATCTCGGTCGCCACGCGGATAGCCCTGCTGCATAGTGCCCAGCTGAGGCTTGTGAGGTAAAAGGCCCCGATGCAGAGCCCTCGCACATCGTCGAGATTCTGGCTACGCAGCAGGCAGGATGCCCGCATAAGGGAGACAAAAGCATCGTAGGTGGCTCGCAGGGACTGCTCCCGGCTGGGGAGGTGCATAGCGGCCACTGTAAGGACGGTAGCCACTAGCAACGACGATGATTGCCTCGCGCTGTGGAGCGTTTTATGGGAGCAGAGGATGCCGTCCCAGAGTAATGGGTTGATATGAGTCAAGAAGTGGTTAAAGAGAAACTCGGCCTCGGCGAGGGACACAACACCCCGGCTGATGAAATCGGGCCCATTCACATAGGTAGGATCGACGCGGATCAGTCGAGACTTCCCGGGTTCTGTTAGATTGTAGAGGTTGTTCATGGGCAGAGGCACCAGGTCTGAGTCGTCGTCTTCTCGGCCGTCAGCCGAAGGCCCCTCGGCTATGAAGTTGCCCGGAGGACCCCCATTCGACTGGTTCGTCGTAGTGGGAGAAGGCGCCGGGACAGGAGCCGCCGTCTGTCTATCCCGCAAAGTGGATGCTGCACCGCCGTAGTGGGACAGCTCCGGCAGGCCGTTTTGGTGCAGCAGGTGTCCGATGGCGGCCTGGAGCTGGTCCAGAGTCGACGTCGCCTGTGCCTTCCACCTGTTTCCGGGTTAGTGCTCTATGTTTTGCAGCCAGCCACGATGCGAGGTCGTAGCGGCGAGTGGATAGGCATGGGGGAGCCCACGGGGAGGACCTACACTGCATCGTCGTCCATGTACTTGCGCGCGAAGTTGTGAGGAACGCACTCGATGCCGCTCTTCTGACACTTCGTGCATGCCGTCTGCCCCGGCTGCACAAAGCACTTGATCTTGTGCTTCTTGCACTCCGCACCTGTGGCGCCGGGTGGTCAGTCTATGGCAACTAAAGAAGAGATCCTAATCCGGCCAAACTGGTGAAGGAGGTAGGTGTGGGCGCGTGTCACGTACATGCTCGCGTCAGCTGCGGCTTCGACTCGCTGTTTGAGCTTGGGCGTCGCCCGCGAGAAGCATTGCCTTCATAGTCGAGCCTGGCACGTTTATTGACATTCATATTGCCTTGGACTTTTTGGTCTTCTTGTGATCACGTCGCCGTGTCGACCTCGTCGTGTCTACTGACTGAAAATGTTTCGTGAGAGACCGGATCACGCTCGGCTCATCATGCGGGGGCGGGTCTAGGGGGCCCCAGTGCCTAACTAGAAGAAGTCTGGCGCAATTCCAGTCACTTCACCAGGCTGCCCCAAGTAAGGCTCCAGGCGACTTATTCCGACGGTCCTCTGTCTCCAAGTGCCTGACTGGCAAACAACTTCGCTCTACTCTCGCTACAATAGCTACGTAGATACAAGGTAATAACATGGATGCCCAGCCAAGTCGACTTGCTTTGTGCCTGCTCTAGCCTATTCGAAAGCAGATATCACCAGTCATTTAGTCCTTCTACCATGCCTAGCTTTCCGTGTCTTCTCGAGAAATGTGTGAGAAAGGTTCCAAGGAGCTGCTGGGCGGCCATGGCCGTGGTGGCAAATCCGGGCAGAGGAACAAAGTTTCCCCACATTTGGATCGAGAGCAGGAATAGACAAAGAACCGAGGTACAGTCCGTTCATGTCTAGTCTCATATGGTTCATCAGGTGAAGAGTATGGGTAGGCAGTTATTAGCTTTCATCGACTGAGTCTGCGGACATGCCCGGCCACTCCTGCGACCTCGCCATCAGCGACGAGACGGCGAAAAGGCCGAGGTGCCCCCCCGACGTGGAGCTGAGTGTGGAGTCGGCGGGGTTGGTCTGGGGTCTCCCAGGTTTAAGACCAGGGGCGGGGGGATAGAGGAAATTTGGGGCCATTCAAGCTACAGTAGCCCAGCCGATCGCTGCGAGTTGCCGTGTCCACGAGGACAGACATCGGCGAAAGCGCCGACGCTAACGCATGACTTCTCTCAGGGGGAATAGTCACCCGCACTGGCGAACGATTGGCTGTAGCCGACATCTCGATACTTGAATAAGTCTCGCGGCGGCGCTACCGTGGTTCTCGCCTGGACCCGACCATGACCGTCGTCTGCTGTTAAGTCTTTAATTACCTGCCAAGAATCCGGCCTAGGAGCAGAGCCAATACCGAGTACATAGCCCAACCTATCCTCCGTCTTTGTCCTGCCCTGTGCCCCCGGTCTCTCTCTGCCTATCACACGAGACACCCTGCACGATGGGGTCTGCAGTCGACATGCACACGCACTCTCATCCACGACGGCCCCGCATCGCCGTCACCTTGGGTGACCCGTCTGGTATCGGCCCAGAGCTGATTGCAAAGCTCCTCAGCAACCCGGCGAATCCCCAGAGAGCTGACATTGTGCTCCTGGCCGACCGGGTCGAGTTGGAGTCGGCCGTCGCGGATGCCGCTGGTGTCAGCGTGCTCCTCTCCGACGGCGCTGCCGGACCACACGGAGCCCAGCTCCTTGAGGACAATACGGCATCCGAATTTGTCACTCAGCGAGCCGAGGTCTCCGTGGCCAGCGGGGCTCGGTGCCTCCATCAGCTGAAGCGCGCCCTGCGGCTCGTGGAAGCCGGAGAGATCGACGCTATCCTCTTTGGACCCTTGAACAAGAGCTCTTTGAAGCTTGCGGGCATGACCGAGGAGGACGAGCTGAGGTGGTTCGCCAAGCAGCTGAACTTCAAGGGGCGGACCAGCGAGATCAATATTGCCGGCCCCTTGTGGACCGGGCGAGTCACTAGCCATATCGGGCTGGAGGAGGTCGCAGAGCGCATCACCGAGCAGTCGACTCTCGAGGCTATCGAGCTCCTCCACAGGTTAAGGTATTTTGCACCACGAACTCCGTATCTCGCATCGAGAGCTGACGTATGACCATAGATGGGAGTCTGGCATCGCCTCGCCACGTCTCGGCGTCTGCGCGCTCAACCCCCACAACGGCGAGAATGGCTCCTTTGGCCGGCAGGAGATTGACCACATCCGGCCGGCCGTCGCAGCCGCGCGCGAGCGAGGCATTGACGTGCAGGGCCCGTTCCCCTGCGACACCATCTTCCTCAAGCGGGAGCATTTTGACGGGATCGTGACTATGTACCACGACCAGGGGCAGATTGCCATGAAGCTGCTGTCGTTCGACGGCGGCGTGACCATGCAGGGTGGTCTCCCCATCCCTGTCGCCACCCCGGCCCACGGCACGGCTTTCGATATCGCCGGCAAGAACCTCGCCGGTATCGCGAGCACCCAGAACGCTTTCGACATTGCGGTCACCATGGCGGAGCGGAGGATCCTCAAGGCGGCCAGTGGGCAACCCGAGGGAGTTGCTCCCCCGCTGAAGGTAGGGTCGCTGGCTCAGTCCACGGTGGTGGAGGTCCCTTCTTGCTGCTGAATGTTAGATAAAGGAACATGCATTGGGTTTCTAAGTCGGGCGCTCAGGTACTGTCATATAGAGGGCAATTACACAACGTGAAAGAGCTAGCATCGAAGATTGTCATGTGTTATTCTGGCTCTATTATAACTCTCATACCTTGGATGCACAAGAGACAGTTAGACAACACGCTTTCTTGATGGCTAGTCGACCCAAGATCCAGGCATCATAAGTCTCGTCAAGGCTCCTCCCTTCTCTCTCATTCGTTTTGCAGCCTTCTTTTCTTGCTTCCTAGCGAATCTTTCATGGTTGAAGCGGCAACGGTGCACCGAACACCAGGGAAAGCTATCAGAATCTAGACATGGGTCGTTGAATCTATTTCCAGATTGACACATAGTATGAGTACCCCCGTAGAAGGGCCACAATTCTGTGCAGTGGCCATGCGCGTCGCATTTGCAGAAATCTTGCTCACGAAATGTCTTTGCCAGTTGTATTTCTTTGAGCTTTGGCTGAGTTGGCTGAAACCCGTACGGCCACAACGAGAAATAGGGAACGTGCTCCTCGCTCACAGTCTCTTGTCTCGCTGGCTCGATGCTTTCGATACTCCCCTTCTCGTCCTCTTTGTTCCCTGTCACGGCAAGTTGGCACTCTTGGAGTTTGATCCACTGGCAAAACAACTTATAACTATCCGAGGATCCTTGGCGACTTAGGAAGTCGCTGTCATCATGCCAGAGAGCCAGAAAAGGGGTTAGCATATAACAAGATCGACCAGGATAGATTACAAGGTCCCGAGAAAAGTTAAACTCGTCTAAGAGCATTAGCGCGGCCGACTCTGGCCGAACCCTGGTTAGGGACACTTGAAGCACAACTCCGGAGGAGGCAAGTGATAAGGCGAGTTTCCACGGCCTGAGACATGTATACTCAGAATATTCCACATAATCGAGGCTGAATCCATCCGGGTACATGTTATACTCCTCCTCGATGTATTCGACAACATTCATATCACATTCCGACAGCAGCTGGATCCATTCTGAGAGTCGCACACTAGCCTCGTCAGAACAGTTTTTGGAGAGCAGATGGCAGAGCGGTGTCCCTCCTTCGTGGTCTAGGTGGTGAATGTTGGCCCCGCCGCTGATTAACCTTTTTGCCAGAGAAGCACATGTTTGGCCCCCCACGCCAATCACGCTCCAGTTCGAGCACAATATGCACAATAGGGAACCTAGGTAGTCGCTCAAGAGGAGTAAAGACCGCCGAGGTCCTACTAGAGCCAGGTGTTCAATAGCGGTCCATAAATTCTCACTTGAAGTTTTGAACATCCTAGGTATCAGTTCACCGGGGTCGCATTCGGAAATATCGATCTGTTCGCATGCGTACTTGAAATCAGCCTCGAAGTTGCGCCGTCTGCCTCTTGGGATTAGGCTAGAAAGCAGTTAACCTTTGCCCGACGTGAAATTTATTCGCTGTGCTTGGTAATGCACTTCTAATATCTGGCTTACGACATCATTGCAGATAGTGGCCCAAGAGGACAGCCCTGTTGGAGCAGAAAGTTCATCATCTTCGAACAGTGCTCCCACTGTGCTTGCTACAAGGATGATGGGGAAAGAGGTTAGCACACTAGCGATAGAGGATGGCTATCTAGTAGAAAGGCAAGGTGACTCACCTCGGCTAGTGAGAATCCTGAGCCGGTTTCCATATCAATGGTGATAAGTCGTTTCGAAAACAAGCTCTGCAGGCCTCTCACGTCGTCGGTTTCGTAGAGATCATATAGAGTGTTTCGCACCCCAGGCTGCATTATGTTCTTGAGTCGGAGAGAGATGGATGGGTTGCGGCACCCCGAGCTCATGATCATGATCTCAACGGACCATGATAAAATTGTGGGCCGAAATGAATATGTCATGGAAGTGGTATTGGTCTCGTATCCACGCGCATGCCCGTCGTCTCGGTATGTTCGCCGCTTCTTTTTCGTCTGGATTTGGAGTAATCCAACTCTAGACGAGTAGCGATTCCGGGCTGTCGAGACTGAGACGAAATGACCTTGGGTCGGCGGTTTGCTAGATAGGACAGCTGTGCTTTGGAGGGGGGCAGCTTTGCCATCGTCGGGCGCGACCTCGGCGGCATCCGCAGTTTCTCGGATATCCCTCTGCTGGAATAGGACAGGGCTGCTGCGGAAGCACTGGGGCGTCAGGGCGTCAATCTTGTCCACGATGACCAATGTACTACGTGTCGTACAGCTCCTGGCCCCAAAAAGTCAGCCAGAAAACAGAAAAGGGCGACAGGGGCTGCGTACAGGAGATTGGTCGTAAGTAGGACGTTTAGGACAGCTAAAGCCTGACTCAGCTGCCTCTCCAATTCCAGCAAGCCGTCCTTCTTCACTGCGAGCTTGAACTTGGCCCAGTTGCGCGTCACAAGAGTCCGCCCAGCACGCACGTCTTCGACCTGGTCCAGCACCTCTTGGATCGCCACGAGTTTCCGTTGGCACACGAGGAGGGCGTCGTAGATGTCATCGGCACCGGGTACAGCGTAGCTGTGCAAGCGGCTCTGGTATTCGAGGGCGCTCCGGACGCCGGAGCAAATGGCGGCGATCTGCAAAAGCAGGTCCTTGAGGCGGGCGATCTCTTTCGGCGCGTCGGCGATGGTATCCAGGAAGGCGATCAGGCTGCGCGCTGCCTGCCCGAGCTGCATTGCGAGCGAGATGACCCCGGCCACGCTGGCCGCAGCGCTGAGGCCGTCCATGGTAGGTACGTAGGGTCAGCAGCGATGGTGGTGTGGCGCTGGAGAGATGTGAGGTTCACCTCCGCAGAGGATGTAGAATTGAGGTTGTCCTCGCCATAGTTGGAACGTGGGGAGTGGTTGGCGTGGGATTCGTCGTCAATAGCCAATGGAAGCTCGGCACGCCAGCCTTGTAGCGCTGGCTATCCCAAGGCGCACTCGTGGGCGTCGCGCATGCTGGCACACTGTAGACGGGGCGAAGCTGTAGAAATGTAGTTACCGAGTGAGACTTGTAAATAAAACGCTTGGAAAATCGCAATTAATAGGCTTAGTTACCTTTTAAAAGGAATAAATGGACGGGAGAAGGGGGGGGGGGGGGGCGCTATTACAATTCGACTGACGTATAATTAATTACTTTTAACCATCTATAAAAGGAATAAATAATCAGGTACGGACCTTGGCTTATTTAGGCCCGCTTGTTGGAAATAGATAAACGTGGGGACTCTCAGCGAGGACCTGGTTCTTAGTGTGAAGTGGCAGCAGCAGCAGTACTGAGGTTGTAAGTTATACATCGGGGATCAACCACCTATTTTAACAAATACCACATTGCATGCTTTAATATATACCCTATATATGATCGGGTTTATAGGGCTGGGAGGTCTACCATCGTGAACCAGATTCAGAGGCAAAGTGCCTATCTTCCGAAGCTTAACCCATATATATACAGAGTAGTACCACTAACTACTGGTTAAAGCTCATGGGTATGTGAGGGTAGGCTACCTAGAAGAGTAAATGTGAAAGAACTGAATACTTACAATAATTAGGCCATAGAATGAAGCTATTTGCACCTTATATGGCCACTATACCGGGTACGCAAGTTGCTGGTAAACTTTCTAGCTCCACTCCCCGTCCGAAGTTTTGTCGTCGTCGCTCTCATTAGATTCATCGTTATCCCACAGCATGGAGGCCTGCCTGCTCTGCAGGATTCTGGCCAAGACTTGCTTTGCCGTGATGCTCATATTTCCATCTAATCCGGATGTCGGCAACGACAGAGTCTCTTTCTTAAGGCCAGCGGCTGTTCCAAGTGGCTCATCGAGGTTGGCCCCTGCCTTGACAAGACAATACAACGTTTGGATAGTTCCAACCGGCTGAACTTGAAGTTGACTTTCTCTCAAACGACTCACAAATCTTCCCCACGGCGTGGACCCTTCATACCTCGCGTTCGGATCTGCGCCACGTTTGACTAAAGCTTCCACCATGCGCAAAGAGACAGGTGAGTCCGGCTGGTCTGTGTCATTTAATAAAGCGAAATCAAGAAGCGGCCTGCCGCCACCCTGGATCTGGAGATACTTGGTGCTGTCAAGTCTGCGCTTTACCCAGCAGAGGACGTCGTGCTGGCATGCCCAACCCAAGAACTCTTCTCGGCATCTCTGCATGATGCTCGCTTTGTTGAAGTTGGTTCCCCCGAATGCGGCTCCAACTCGTTCGGAGACCAAGATGTAATACGTTCGCTCTGCATCCTTCAGCAGGGCGATGAGGCTCCTCTCCGGTACGGATGGCTCTGCTCGATGAGCATAGGCGAGGAGGTCGCGAGTGAGCTCTGGTATGTCGGTCTTGCCCACGCCCTTCCACGTTGGAGCCATCTTGATAGCTTGCAGAACCGCGTGACAGAGCAGGAATGCTGTCTCACTGCTTGACTCATTTTCTCGACCTTTATTCATCATTGCCGTTACTTCAGCAGAGTCTATGAGAAAATCTCGGACCGTCCGATGCAGAAAATCGACTCTGCGTTTGAAATACTTGTCTTGGACGGACGAGGCTGGCTCATCAAGGTCCTCCACCACCACTTCTAGCAGGCCTCGGCAGCGACCATCTAACCGACGTGTCGTTCGTTTCTGGATTGAATGAAGTTCGGCTTTGGTGATAGGCGTACGTATTTGAAGTTGAGCCGGGACTCCATCCTCGTCCAACTCGTCCAAGTATCCGAACGTGACAAGCAAAACCGGCCGTTCGGCCATGAGGGCCACTTCGAATGATCTCCAAGTCTGTGCTTTGTAGATATCCGGTACAGAATCAAGCATTCGTCGAAAGAAGCTTGCTAAGTCGCTAGGGAAGGTCTCCAGTCGGCGCTGCAGCGTGCGGATCGAGTCGCTATAAGTGAACCCGTTCAGCAGGTCACGAACCACGAGCACCACCCATAAAAATACCCCCTGCGCTCGTGTGGTAACTTGTTCCACAAGTGTAGCATTCGCCAAGTCTGAGCTCCTTTCTCTGAAATGCCGATTCTCCATGAACTTGTCGCGGACGTATCTGGAGATATCGCCTCGAGTTAGGTCTTCTAGTTTCAGTAGCGAGTTCTTATTTTCCCCGAACTCGTCTATAAATTCCGTCCAGGGCCGACTCGAGACCAATAATTTGATATCTTCTGAGTCCGAAATACGTTTTAACATGTCGAGTAACTTGCGGTGGCTTTTCGTTTCGTCCTGGTATTCGTCTAACCCGTCGATGAAAAAGCAGAATTTCATGGGTAGCTTCTGGTCAATAATCTCCTGGAAAAG
Source organism: Thozetella sp. PMI_491 (assembly GCA_021432635.1). Lineage (NCBI taxonomy): Eukaryota > Fungi > Ascomycota > Sordariomycetes > Chaetosphaeriales > Chaetosphaeriaceae > Thozetella > Thozetella sp. PMI_491. The sequence continues at coordinate 363,394 of MU270070.1, read as the reverse complement.
ATCTAACAATTCCTCTCGGGACCACGAGCCTTCTTCTCCGGCGTCGAAGTCTATGTCATAATGACGGAGTCTTTCCTGGGCGATCCGTAGTCTTGGTATCAGCTCAGGAGCTCGGCGCAAGATCTCGAAGAGTAGCGAACGCAAGAGGCCCTCTAGAGACTTTTGAAGCTGGGTGCCAGAGTTCCAGAAGAAACACTTCGCAGTAACGAGCATCCTCCCACATGTCCAAGAGGTGAGATGTTTAATTGTTCGTGGATCTTGCCATATGAACTTCATCAGTGTTGACTTGCCCGAACCGGGCTTCCCGTGAATCCAGAAGACGCCATTCTCGTTTCTAAGCCACTCCACGAATCTTGGCGAATTTTGTTGGGTTTGAGGGCTCATAAATATCCAGTCGAACGTCTCCCTGTGGGCTTGTTCGATTTGACGGTGTCGGGCGTCCATTTGCCTGAACCAAAGGCTCTTGAGCAGATGCTGGTTGCGTACATCGGAAGCCCCTCGTTGCTGGAGACGGACCATGTCAGCCACCAGATCCCGCAAATCTTTTGACAATGTCTCTCGCTCCTTTTGTCTTCTTTGCTCCATGTTCCGCCGCTTCTTTTCCTCCTCTTCTCGCCGTTTCTTTTCCTCAGCTGGGCTTCGATTCTTTGCTTCTTTGCGCTCCTGCTTTTCTCCATCGTTTAAGCGCACTTTCGTCATGGCTAGAAGGTCTTTTTTATAGTCCTCTTCCATCTGTTTGTCGGCCAAAGTGCCGTTGATCATCTGAATCTCACCAAGTGCATCTTCACCCCCTACCAGATTGGTTATTTCTCTCTCTATTCTCGACAAGCGCTCCCCATCTTGACAGCCCATTACATTATGAAATTCGGCGACGACTTGGGATTTCAGCTTGAGAAGTTCCCCTGCCCTCTCAATCTCCATCCGCTTGCCAGTCTCGTGAATAGTCTGAATGGATTGAACCACCTCAGAGACCTGGTTGCTGCGAACGAGTTAGATAATCGGTTCTATTCGGGATCTACGAGAACGACATACAGGAGCAAAAACTGCACATGAGTGGTGATTTGTGCTCTGACCGCATTCAAGCGATCTGCTAGCTCGGCCACTTTGTCTTTGTTGAGAGTTTCTCTGATGGCGGTCTCGAGGCTCTGCCAGGTCTTATTTTTCCGGGTCACTTGAAGCTTGCTGAACAGGGCTAGCAGTTCCGCGGCTAGCGACTTGCACTCGGATACTAGATTGCGGAGGGTTTGGCTCCTAGAGGACACTAGATCGAGCTGGGTGGCCATGGAGTCGATATCGCGTATAATCAAGTCAAGCGTATGTAACGCATCGCTGTTCCCGCTGGTGGACTTGTATGCCTGCTTCGTTTTGCCAAGAAGTTTCCACGCGAAGTCGATGAAGGTGATTATGCTGCTAGCAGCGCCCAACGCCGACCAAGGATCCATTGTGAGCCAGCTACGGTGTATCCGGCAATTGTGACCCGATTCACGGCGAGGAGAAGTGCATTAGAACGAAGCAGGCGGTCCTAGCTTCGATGTTGACAGAGAAAGACGTTTTTGACTTCTAAATCTCCAGTCAGGCTGTGATGATAAAGGATGGTCGCCCTCTCTATGTTGCAGTGCCACGTGGCAGTGTTCCGCAGCACTGCCCACGCACCTCCCTGCCTCTGCATCTGAGGTGGCGAGGGAGCTTATGCAAGGTAAGGTAAGCAACTAGCAGCCGGCGAGGCTGCCGTCGAGTGGGTTGAACCTAAGATTGACAAATACAGTGCATGCTTGACGTTTTAATGGGAAAGTAGTGCAGAAACTCTGTCGACAATTCGTGCATCTATATCAGCATGCACAATTGCACGCAAGTCGCTTTGGAGCTAGCTGGAGTACACCTGCACACATTGAAGCACGTGTAGCATGGGAGGTTACCATCGTCGTTTATAGACCATAATAAACACATAAGGACAGCTAAAAAGCCCTGTCCTTACCTACCTAAAGAGACGCCAGCACTAGGTCTCCCCTTTTGCCCATCGTTCTCCCTTACCTTGAAGAATGAAAATATACAACTGCTTCCCCAGCTATTCCTCAGTGTTTATTCTGTCTTGGTAATTTCCACACCCAAACAAGGATATTTAGACGAGGGCCCAGGTGTTTCACTTCCTGGGTCTGGCCAGGCCGTGGGGCTCTCGCCACCCGAAGGCTCCTCGGCCCCGCCGAAAACAATCGCGCAGGCGGCTTGGTCTCCACCGAAAGCGGTTGCTGCATTCCGGCCAAAAGCAACCGTTTTAGAGCCCTCACGCAGCATAACGGGGCGAGTGGTTATCGATAGGCCAGGTTCGGTATGGAATTCACACTGCTGTACCGGGTGGTGTTTCTCTTGCGGAGCCTGCAGCACAGAGGTTTCCCGGGCTTGGTCGAAAACAGCACCAACCCCGGCGTTCATTCCCAGTGGCGAGCAGAACCTCGACGCAGATGGAAGGCAGACGCCGCCCAGGGGACTTGGTACAGCCCGTTAGATCGGTTACCTAAATTTTAAGAAAATTGGCTACATCCTCTGCAACTCGTAGCGACGAAAGCGTCGGGTCGTGTGACTGATGCTGCGAGGGAGGGCGACCTCGAGGCGAGCACGCGTAACGGCCTGCAACCAGAGTAGAGAGACCAGATACCTTCTCCCAAAATTATGAGTAATAGTCTGCCAAGCGTCTCGGATTGCCCCCGTTCCCTTCTTTCTCCTCTTTCGCAAAACACCCGGGCAGGTGGTTCCGTGTGACTCCTCGTCGCCTCTCAACATCTCGAACCCTGCCGCCAAGCCGGCTCGCCTGCCCCGGCCACCAGGCCAACCCGATCACCATGTTCAAGACGATGCGTGCCGCCTTGACCGCGCTGATTCTCTTATCGGGCGCGCAAAGGACGTCTGCCGGTCCACGCAACGCCGGCCAAACCTACATGTACAAGTCCGAGGCGGACTGGTACAGAACCGACGACGCCGTCTACCGATCCGACGCGGGCTTCTTCACCACTAGCCACTCCGTATGCTATACTTACGTGACCACCATATTCGTGGCAATCTCTATCAACAGCTCCATACCCTACACCCCGCCGCCGTCTACACACGAGCCTTCCACCAGCGAAGCCCCGACTCTCATACCGCCAAGCTCGTCAGAGGAAGTAACGTTGCCTCCCACAACTCAGGGCCACACGAGCATCGAGCCCACTTACGTCACCAAAACTGTCCGGTATTCGGGAACTGATATCATTACGGGACCCATAACCCACACGATACCTGCCTCGGGCACTTGGCCAGCCATCGTCATAATCGAGACACCCCCGGGCTGGGTCACTACGACGATACAGTATCCCGGTCCCGGACGCATCACGGGACCCATTACCACCACAGTCCTACCCCATGGCACGTGGCCCGGGACTGTCATCATCGAGACCCCGGCCCCCTACGTAACCATCACCACGCTGTATACAGGGACAGACCCGATCTTCGGCCCAACGACAATCACGATACCCCCGAGCGGCACATGGCCCGGCACCATCATAATCGAGACTCCTGCCTCGTACATTACCTCTTATGAGCTGTATACGGGCTCGGGGATTCTTACCGGACCCACAGCTATTACAACTATCCCACCTTCTGGAACTTATCCGGGTATCGTCATCATTGAGACCCCTGGCGACTACGTTACCTCGTATGAGCTCTATACCGGCAGTGGGATTCTGACGGGACCGACGGCCATCACAACTATTCAGCCATCTGGCACTTGGCCGGGTACCGTAATTATTGAGACGCCCGGCTCCTACGTCACGTCCTACGAAGTATATACAGGGACGGATATTCTCACGGGGCCTACGGCAGTTACAACTATACCACCCTCCGGCACTTTCCCTGGCACTGTTATTATTGAGACCCCAGGCGACTACATTACCTCATATGAGCTCTACACTGGAAGCGGGATTCTCACGGGACCAACGGCTATTACAACTATTCCGCCTTCTGGGACGTGGCCAGGTATCATCATCATCGAGACCCCTGGCGAATACATAACTTCGTATGAGTTGTACACAGGAAGCGGTATTCTCACAGGGCCGACAGCTATTACAACTATCCCTCCATCTGGGACATGGCCCGGCATTGTGATCATTGAGACGCCTGGCGACTACATTACCTCGTATGAGCTTTACACCGGTAGTGGTATTCTTACAGGACCCACGGCTATTACAACTATTCCGCCTTCTGGAACGTGGCCCGGCATCGTGATCATCGAAACTCCGGGCGAATATGTTACATCATATGAGGTCTATACAGGACCCGGTATGATCACTGAGCCTACAGCCATTACAACGATCCCACCGTCCGGAACGTATCCTGGGACTGTCATCATTGAAACTCCTGGCGAATACGTGACATCATATGAAGTCTATACCGGAAGCGGTATTCTCACAGGGCCTACTGCCATCACAACAATCCCACCCTCAGGGACCTTCCCCGGAACCATTATCGTCGAGACCCCTGGCGAATACATTACCTCGTACGAGCTGTATACAGGAAGCGGCATTCTCACAGGGCCCACAGCTATCACAACTATTCCGCCTTCTGGAACATGGCCGGGCATTGTGATCATCGAAACTCCCGGCTCCTATGTTACGTCCTATGAGGTCTACACAGGCACCGGAATCCTCACGGGGCCGTCTGCTATCACGACAATCCCACCGTCTGGAACGTTTCCGGGTACCGTCATTATCGAAACCCCGGGTGTCTACGTCACATCCTACGAAGTTTATACAGGCACGGGTATCCTTACCGAGCCTACTGCAATTACGACGATTCCCCCCTCCGGGACATTTCCAGGCACAGTCATTGTCGAGACACCGGGCTCATATGCTACATCATATGAGGTCTATACCGGCACCAATATCCTTACGGGGCCGACGGCCGTCAAGACAATCCCCCCACATGGGACATTTCCTGGCACGATTATCATCGAGATTCCGCCGGCAACTGTTACCGTCACCGTCCTTTATACTGGTGCCAGCTCAATCGCTGGGCCGATAACAACCACTCTTCCCCGAGTAGGAACCGATCAGGGCACCGTGACGGTCTTGGTTGAGACCCCGGGTGTGTATACCACCTCATACGAAATCTACACCGGTACGGGAATCCTCACCGGCCCAACCGCCATCACAACCATACCTGCGTCTGGGTCTGTGCCGGGAACAGTCGTGATCCAGACCCCACCGGCGACGATTACCACCACGGAGCTTTATACCGGGGCCAGCCCGATCGCTGGGCCTATCACCACGACACTACCGCGGGTCGGAATAAATCAGGGCACGGTAACTATCTTGATAGAGACGCCGGGCGTCTATGTGACATCCACAGTCATTTATACCGGCCCAGGCCAGATCTCCGCCCCTACAACAGTGTCGACTATCAGCGCGAGCGGCAGTGTACCCGGGACTTATATAGTCGACATACCCGCGAACTATGTCTTTACGACCGTTTTATACACTGGGACTGACACTGGTGTCACGGGCCCTACGATTATTTCCACAATCTACCCGAGCGGCAGCGTGGACGGGACATTTATCGTGGCGACGCCGGGAGTTTACACCACAATTACCGAGCTCTATACGGGCCCTGGCGTCATCACAGGACCCACGGCCGTGACAACTATACCAGCTTCGGGCTCCATTCCGGGTACCGTAATCATAGAGACCCCGGCAAGCTACAATACCATCACTCGGCTGCACACGGGGAGTCCCATTACGGGCCCCACAACTTACACGATCCCGCCCTCTGGGACGTTCCCCGGCACTGTCGTCGTCGAAACGCCCCCTGCTACGATCACCTCCACAACTCTTTATACGGGCGCAAGTCCGATCGCCGGGCCTTATACCACTACCCTTCCTCTCACTGGTACCGAGTTGGGCACAGTCACTGTCTTGGTCGAGACGCCACCGGTTACGATTACCGTCACTTCCATGTACACTGGAGCGAGCTCGATCGCTGGACCTATTACCACAACGTTGCCGCTAGCGGGCACCAATCTAGCCACCGTGACGGTTCTGGTGGAAACGCCTGGTAGTTATGTTACGACTACGCAGCTATATACAGGAGCAAGCCCCATAACGGGTCCTACCACGGTCCGCACGGTGTCTGCCTCTGGCACTATCCCGGGAACCATCTTCGTCCAGACGCCCCCAGATACGATTACTCTCACTACTTTGTATACAGGCCCCAGCTCCATTTCTGGGCCAATCACCACAACTCTACCGCTGGCTGGAGGTGCGTTCAGCACTGTCACGGTCTTGGTCGAAACTCCCGGAAGTTATGTCACCAGCACGCAGGTGTATACAGGCTCAGGGGTCCTCACTGGCCCTACCGCCATCACAACCATCTCCGCTTCTGGGACTGTACCAGGGACAGTTATTATACAAACTCCGCCTGCCACGGTCACCTACACAACTCTCTACACAGGAGCGAGCCCAATCGCTGGGCCCTTCACTACGACCCTACCTCGGAGCGGAAGTGCCCAGGATACTGTCACAGTTTTGGTGGAAACGCCTCCTACCACGATCACTTACACCACTCTTTATACGGGGGCGAGTCCAATCGCCGGGCCATTTACTACTACCCTACCGCAGGGCAGCGATCTTGACACTGTTACAGTCTTGGTCGAAACCCCCCCTGCAACAGTTACTTTTACGACCCTATACACAGGCTCGGGCCAGATTACTGGAACCTATACAACCACTTTACCCCAGGGAAGCGATCTCGGCACTGTCACTGTCTTACTCGAGACCCCTCCGGCGACAGTTACTGTTACAACGCTTTACACCGGTTCCAGCCCTATCGCCGGGCCATTCACTACCACACTCCCGCAGGGTAGTGATCTTAGCACTGTCACAGTCTTAGTTGAAACTCCTCCTGTGACGGTTACCTTTACGACCCTATACGCAGGCTCGGGCCAGATCACCGGAACCTATACCACCACCCTACCTCAGGGAAGCGATCTTGGAACTGTCACTGTCTTGCTCGAGACCCCTCCGGCGACAGTCACCTTTACAACTCTTTATACAGGCTCCAGTCCTATTTCCGGGCCATATACCACTACCTTGCCCCAGGGAAGCGACTTACAAACTGTCACTGTCTTGGTCGAGACGCCCCCGGCGACGGTAACTCTTACCACACTTTACACAGGAGCCAGCCCTATCGCCGGGCCCTATACAACTACTATTCCCCAGGGCAGCGATCTGGGCACTGTCACAGTCGTGGTAGAAACCCCTCCGGTGACCGTTACCTTCACAACGGTCTACACGGGCACCGACTCCATTGCCGGACCAATTACTACGACCATACCTCAGGGTAGCGACCTGGGGACCGTGACAGTGGTGGTAGAGACGCCCGGGGACTACGTGACAACAACAGAGCTCTACACAGGGTCGGCATCGATAGGCGGGCCGACTACAGTCTCTACAATTCCGCCGTCGGGATCAGCTCCGGGCACATATATCGTTCAGACGCCAGCGGTATATGTGACGACAACGGAGGTCTACACGGGCTTTGCATCTCTTTCTGGCCCTACTACAGTCTCAACGATCCCACCGTCAGGTTCAATCCCAGGTACATACATTGTACAGACTCCTGGGGATTATGTCACGACCACAGAGCTCTATACGGGAGCGGCATCGATAGGCGGTCCTACTACAGTCTCGACGATTCCGCCGTCGGGATCAGCTCCGGGCACCTATATAGTACAGACTCCGCCGGTTTACGTGACAGTCTTCCAAGAATACAAAGGGTCGCAATCCATTTCCGGCCCTACGACCGTTTCGACGATCCCGGCGAGCGGTACCGCCCCGGGGACCTACATCGTGCAGACGCCCGGGTTGTACACCGTCATCACGCAACTCTATACAGGCACGGCATCACTTACCGGACCAACAACCGTCACTACGATACCAATGTCAGGGAGCGTCCAGGGCACGATTATCGTACAGACTCCTCCCGTCTACACGACTCGAACGACTTACTGGACAGGCTCGAGCACGATCAGGTCGACTGTGTCTGCGAGCGGAAGCGTTCCAGGCACAGTTATTGTCCAGACACCGCAGTCCTATACAACTCGAACTACCTTCTGGACAGGTTCAAGTACGGTAAGGTCGACGGTAGCGGCGGTTGGCACAACGCCGGGAACTGTCATCGTCCAGACGCCCGCATCGTACAACACACGTACGACGTACTGGACGGGCGTAGGCACGACAACGATTACGGTTTCGCCCAGCGGCACTACGCCAGGCACTGTCATCATCGAGACTCCACAGTCCTATACAACTCGAACTACCTTCTGGACAGGTTCAAGTACGATAACGACAACAGCCCCGGCGGTCGGCACGACGCCGGGAACTATCATCATCCAGACGCCCGCATCTTACAATACATATACGACTTTCTGGACAGGGTCGGGTACAACGACGATTACAGTCTCGCCCAGTGGTACAACACCAGGCACTGTCATTATCGAGACGCCCGCGCGCTATGTTACGTCCACGAGCCGAGCGACGACGAGCACCTGGACAGTCACCTCGACCATCACGACTATCTCCCCGTTTGGAACGAATGCCGGCACGTATATAGTCGAAATCCCACCACTGACCGTGTCATCTTATGTCGAAATCACGACCCCCAAGCCCAATTTCGAACCCATCACATACAACACGACCTACACGACGATCCCTGCTTCCGGCACAAACCCAGCGGCAGTGGTAGGTTCCCCGGGCGAATGCCGCAAGAAGCCCATTATCCGGTCCAAGCTAACCATCACAGATCATTGGCACGCCACTGCCATCTTTCGTCTGTTCTCCTGGTGGTGTCCTGATCCAGAACACGACTCTGTACAATGTCAATGTTACCGCCGGTACCGTGAGCTTGATCCGCACCAACGTTGGCAGCGGCGACGGACGAACCATCAACGCCATCGGTTACGATGTTGCAGACGGTTTTATCTACGGTGTCGTACAGAACTCGACGACGGCCAACATCCTGCGCATGTCGAGGGATGGCTTATCGTCGACTGGGCCGGCATTACCGGCGCCACCATCAGGCGCGATTTGGCAGGTCGGTGATGTCGACGAGAAATACCAATTCTGGTTCTCCAATCAGGGCCAGCAATGGAACAGGGTGGATATGACTCCGGGGTCCAAGACTTACGCAACGATCGTCGCGAGCGGCACTGCGACCCCGTCATATCAGTTGTATGACTGGGCCTACGTGCCTGGTGGTGGGGATTTCCTCTGGTCTGTTGGCCGTGATACGAACTCTGCTACGAGCAACCTCGTCAAGTTCAATCGCACTGCTGCGACCTGGACCACAGTTCGGGGATACAACAACGTGACCGGAACGAACTTCTGGGGGGCGCTGTATGCATCTGCTGACGGGTTTCTGTATGGGTCCGAGAATACGAGCGGGCAGGTATGGAAGTTCCCGGTCACCAACTTCACACTCGGCACCTCCCCGATCAAGATCGCCAACGGCCCCGCATCCAACCTGAACGACGGTGCGCATTGCGCCAACAGCGACGTGTAATATGCATCAAATATTCTCATTTGTCAGTGGTATTTGTCATTCCCTGTAAGGTTAGCAAGGTGCATATAGCGATGATGATTTCCAACGCATCCTTCGCGATGCTTGTCCTTAAAGAGAATCATATTTGGGTTCGAACGTCTTGGTCATTGTCTCAGGGAAACTTGGGGCCACATTCATGATTTGTGCCTGCTCTTCGAGCTTTGGTAGTCGCATTATTTTTTATTTTATTTTTTAGTTCGATTGGGATTCGTTGAATGGAGCCCGTAGCGTTGAGAGCCGTTCTTCCCTCTGCTGGTCCCGCATTAAGGCGAATGGAGGCCAACACCGACTGCAATGACAAGCCAAAGCCTATAACTCTACTCGCTTTCTTACGCCCTTCGATTTGGCTCTTGAAATTATTTCCTCATTGACTACTGCCTCTCATTTTATCCGCCTGCCTCCTCCACCCGACTTTCTCTCCCTTCTTCTCTTCTTCCACTGTACAAAAACCTTCGAGACATCACACCTCAACCACCTCTTTCCTAGAAAGCTCGCCCCCCGCGCGTTTCTGTTCGGTAACCGGCTAGCTTAGGATAAAGGGCACCGGGATCAGGTAGTACAGAATTGAACAAGGCATTTATGTAACAGTGCGTAGGCTACACCCCTAATTAGCTCAAAGCGCGCCAGCCATTATAGTCATGAACGCCGATTCCAGCGAAGCTCGTGTCCCCCGCAGCGGAACTTGCAATTTGTTTCAGGTCAGAGGCGAGGGTGGCAGCGCTCTTCCCGAAATATGAGACGTTCCCTTCTTCGACCTGAGTTGTTTCCACCGCGAACCACACACGTTTCCCCGTAGCGTGGGCAGCAGACAGGATAGGAGGTGTAAGGCTCACAACACCAGCGGCGGTGTTGCGGTACGTCATAAAGGTTGCCGAGTCGAGGACATTTAGAAGCCAGAGGTCCAAAGTCTGGCCCGTCGTGGGGCTAGTGAGCGTATATGTCCAGAACGGTAAGTCCGCCGCCACCGGCATGTTGAGCTGTTTTCCAAAAGTCGACACCTGCTGAACCACGTTCTGCCAGCCTTGGATGTAGAAGGACTGGTTGGAATCCCAGTCGGCAAAAGCCCACGGCTGGACCCGGCAGTGTTAGCCCCTTCTCGTACCATGGAAAGGAGAATGCATGCAGCCTCGTACCTCAACGTCCATGTGGATCCCGGCGAACTTGGAGTTTGCCGGTGCGCTGCCTTGGAACTGCTTAATCCAGTCCAGCGAATCTTGGAGTGTTGGTTTCCCGCTTCCAATAACCCATTCGTGGTTGCCCATCAGTGCGTCCACTGTGATGCCAGCGGCAGCGCACTGCGCAATAAAGGATTGCCAGGCTGCGGCCTGAATGTCCGGATCGATCTGAACATAGACCTTGGTGACGCCATTAGCCCGGCAGAATGATAGGAACTGCGCGGTGCCTGCAGAGTCGGCGACCAGGGTTGACTGCCACAGCCACGTAGCCAGCGTCGATGCCGCTTGTCTTGTTTCCAGTGCAACTGAACGAGCGAGGTCCCCAGCGCTCGGTTGACCAATGGCGGCACATAGCCCTGGAACTGCGAGAGCAGCTAGACCGAAGAGCTTCTTCCAGTACATGTTGAAAATTGGCCCACGAAAGCAATAAAGAACGACAGTCTCTCCTCTTAACAAGCAGAGTAGATGGCGACATGGAGACTGAAATATGCTCAGTACTCACGTTCGCCGTAACTGCTCCCTACTCCGGTACATACGAGATTCACACCGAAGGAACGCAGGATCACTAGGGCCCTATTGACCCATGCTCAGTCACACCTGTTGGGTTACCGCGGAATCCCGCGCCAAAATTTTGACAAGGGTTACTTCATCCTTGGCATCGCATTTGTTCCCAAATGGTATCGGCCTACTAGGAGAGAGCCTCGATTCTAGATGAAACCACCGCCGATTTTGCCGATGTGAGACGCCTACTACCCCTTCACTTTAGTTAATATACCTAAGAGGTACCAGGCAGCTACTATGTGGACTAGTGCAACACTATTTTGATCTACGCGTAGGTATTCTCCCGACTGGCCAATCCAGCCTAGAGAGTTCGGTCCGCCCCCGCAATTTTGCGGGATAGTCCGCCCGTGCACTTGACAGCTTGCGAATTCCGTGTAAAGACTCGCGTGCGAGCCCCAGTGTATGCTGGATCCAAGGGTATAGTACCTAGAGATATGGATGGATACAAGGGTGATGGCAGCAAGGATCATGAGTAACACACACTTCGACACAGCGTCGCTGGAAGTTGGGCAGCTATAGTACATACTAATTCACTGTCTAACTATGAGAATCTACAGACACAACATCCTCGAAATACCTCTCCGCTGCATTTTCTCTCCTACCCATCTATCCCTGAAGCATCGCAGCCACATAATTCCAATTATAACCATGCTTAAGCTCACAGCTGTGATGATGGCAAGGATCCCCAGTGCTGTTTCCGCAACAACATCTGGGCCGTGGTAGCTACTCACACCAAAATCTGCGTCTGTTGCGTCCGCAAATGAGGGTGGTGGAAACGGGTTTGCCGCGCCTGTTGCCGTAGCGGATGGGCTGAAAGGAGTTCCATATGTTCCTGAGGCGTTCCGAGCCACCACTGTCATTCCTTTTCCGAGAGAGGCCAGCGCGGCCACAGGTGGGACAATCATGTGCACGGGGCTTCTGGAATCGTGGCGCTCGAACGATAGTCTCGGCTCTTAGGAAATGACGACGGTGGACGGGCTGGAGAGCGGCGGTATGTTCATCACTGGCGTGCTGTTAGTTCCTCTTGCTAGCATTGCCATCTGTCGTCTCGGTCCACTTACTAGGGATGTGTATTCCAAGGAGAAGCATGAAAGGTGAATGAGTTCTCGGTACCGAAAGGGAAGCTGCAGACATAGAACCTAAGAACATGAACAATTCTCAGCAAACTGGCGAGTAGTGGTCCTCGTCGGCGGTGCGTGATGGGAGGAAGAACCAGATCTTCCGCCCCGAATTATGCTGCCAAGGTTCTGCCACACAAACCGAGGGCAGAAACATCAAAATTCTAGTCGGAGCGCACGTCGTCCAGCGATTCAATCGGCGCTCATGAGAGCGCGTGGCATCTGGTATTGATAAATAAGCCTCTGTTCGCTCCAGTCATGGCACAACCAACGTGATGATTCGACAGCTAGGCTAGCACTGCAGTTTTTGGACTACCCGCCAGGATGTGAAACCAACACCCTCGCACGAAGCGACCACATCTTGGTGCACGAATGCTAAGGCAGCTACACCGCCATGCCGGGGTTTAGACTCCGGGCCGTGCCTCGAGCCGCAGGTAGGCGCCGGATTGCGACCCTCCCAGGCCCCAAAAGACCAAGACTGTTCGTTGGGAAATGATTCAAGCGTATCGTGTGCAAGCTTTTGAAACTTTCTCCTACCAACTGCAATAGGCCTCGCCCCTGGCGGCCATCCTGCTGCTCCTCATAGCTAAAAATGGCCTCGGGGGCCCCCACGCTCGGAGGAAATAAGCGCTGGTCGTGCATACAATCCCAACCATCCCATTGGTTGGTTGGCACCTACAGTCTAGCTCACAAACTATACGTCCACCTTCCGGTGGCTGTAAACAGTGTCTCGCGACGCAGATGAACCTTGGGAAGCGGGGCGGGCATCCAGATCCAGCTCATCATTCTCCCTTCTCAGCGCGGCGATTCCCTTGTTTAGTAATTGCTTCTGCCGGCCGTCTCAACGGCCCGGTTCACGCGAAAGCAACGCGTAGTAACGCTAGCCGATGTGCCACTTCAGCAAGGACCAAACCAAGGTGGCAAGTTGCTGCCGTTAGTAAGGGGTGAAGAGGATCAGATCTCGGGGCAGACAATGTACCGACAAATCGGACAGCTAGCTGCGGAAATACGAGGCTTGCACATGTAGAACTAATTGTCCGTTTCAAGAAATATTTCCAGTTACATTTGATAGAAATGCCTGGCGAACTAGGATGGCTCACTGTTCATTAGATTACTATGTCCAGTGGTCGGTTCCAGCGACTGCATATGCGGCCACCCCTCCCATATGTATGTGATGCTTTTACAAATGTTAGGTCGGCATGAAGGGAGGTGTCGATGGGGTTGATGAGGCAGCTACTTGTCCGCAACACCAACGTGTCTACCTCTACCCAGTGATTATAATGTTCATATCGACATTTATATGAAAGGAAGAAACTCAGAAAGGGCACATTAAATACTAGCAAGGAACTACTGATATAGTCCAATTTTACACGAGTCAAAGTGGCTTCGGCGAGCACTTGGAGGATAGATCAATCCCGTTCGCGGGGAAGGTCCGAGCAAGGAGCTTGGAGCTAAAATTTGAGTAGTATGGATGCCTTCATAGGACAGAGCAGCGGTTCGCAAGTAATTCGTCCAGATGTGCATAAGCGTAGGTTTGCTACAGCAATATCGCCCGATGTGGAAATGCGAAGCGATGCAGTCCGCGATAGCCGAGGCCAGCTTCTCCAAGCCAGAGCATACCTCGAGATAAAAGTCGGCAATCACGGCTCCTAGCATGGAAAAATGCGTCCATAAAGGTTACCATTTATTCAAATGTTCACTCGCCACTCGAAGAGGATTTCTAAAGTTGCAAACAAAGATAAGAACTAAAAACCTATCGCCAATGGCCAGACAACCGGATCCCGTAATACTGGTCACGTCGTACAATACGACTGGTCATTTTATCCCCCTATTGCAGATTGCCGGATATCTAGTCAGCAGGAAATACGATGTATGGTTCCTGGCACCTCGGACCGAGAGAGAGAGCATCGAAAGTGTAGGCTGTACCTTTGTACCTACGGTGGGCGCGTCGACCGCCATGATCAAGCCAGTAACACAGCCCGGATACGTCAAAAAAGGCATCGAAAACCTATTGTTCATGTATCGGGACCTTTGGGCCAGCTCCATGCCGTGCTGGCTCGAATCTCTTCGCACTGCCATGGCAGCAATCCGGCGCGAGAACCCAGGCCGCGAGATCGTGATAGTGATGGATACTATTAACCCCGGTATCATCCCGCTCAAGATGGGCGCAGAGCTACCGGAAGGCTTCACAACCCTGCCAAAAACTATGGGAATTAGTATTATTCCTCCTATCTTCAGCACCGCCGATCGAGGCCCGTGGGGACTCGGCCTTCCGTACGACACTAGCGACGCAGCGCGGATTCGAAACATTGCCCTGTGCCAAATGTTCCGTACCATCTGCGAGCCCGTAGTGGAGGCGACAAACTTGATGCTTCGCGCGGCGGGGATCATGCAGCCGATTGATTCGATTTTTGGAAGCCATGGCACAGTTCCGCATATCCCAGTCGAAGCCGGTATAATGTGCCACGATGTTACTCTGCAGATGTGCATTCCCAGCTTGGACTACGGCCTGGAAGAGTTTCCGTCTCACGTCAAGTTTGGTGGTACATTACCACCGAAACCGCTCAACGCAAACTTCTCCTTCCCATCTTGGTTTCGTGATCTCATCGCCAACAGCGCTACGGAACGGTCGGGTTCCGGACAGGCCTGCAAGAAGATTATCGTGGCTGCTCAGGGGACCTTCGCCGTAGACTATTCAGACGTCATCATACCGACAATTCATGGCTTAGAGTCCAGGGACGACCTCATCTTAGTTGCCGTACTGGGGGTAAGAGGCGCTACCTTAGATGCCAACTTCCCTGACGGGCTTCCAAGTAATACAATTGTCGTGGACTACTTTCCTTACGGTGCGCTTTAGCCACTCAAGCCCGCACTACGTCCGACCATCCTTGAGAAGTTTTGGCTAACTAGAGTGGCCGTTTTAGATCCCTTGATCGAGCATGCGGACGTATTCGTGACCAACGGATCGTATGGAGCCTTCAGCCATGCCGTCGCGCATGGCGTGCCAATGGTTCTTGCCGGCCATAGCGAAGACAAAGTCGAAATTGGCATGCGAGGAGAGCGGTCAGGCTTCGCAGTGAATCTGCACACTGGAACTCCAACGCCCGAGTGTGTGGCCGTTGGGGTTAACACGGTCCTGAAAGAACCCCATTTCAAGCTGCGGGCGATGCAGCTCAAGAAAGAGGCCGAGGAGTTCAGATGCCTGGAAACAGTAGAAAGAGAGCTAATATCTCTCTTTTGAGAGAGGCAGTTACACGCCCGTCCCCAAATTCCTGGTTGACGCTCACGGTCGCAAAGGGTAGTAAAATGGAAATGTCTTCACGAACCGTATATTACCAAACGTCCGCTCTCGAGGTTCCAGCAAGGCTGCCACCTCCCCCCCCCCCCCCCCCCAGAGTCCTACAGTAGTCGCTCGGCACTTGTCTTTGCACAGACTGCTGTTGGGCCTTAGTCAAATACCATATGTTAACCCAACATGTTCATTATCGATTGTAAAGGTTATGAGCAAACTCCCCAAATCACAGAACCTAGTCTTTATGTCTTCATGCGATCGGATAAAAGCTTCGATCCACTCTGAAAGTGGGACTTATCCGTAATTAATGCTGAGCGTTAATAAGGGGGGCGGCTCAGCACTCAAACGGACCGTTATTTAATTCCTCCGAGGTAAGCCAGGAATGCGCTTTTAATGCGCTATTGTCACGTCTCACAGGATGACTAGGGTGGGTCTTGCCCCTGCAAGGAGCTAGTATTACCACCCCCAAAGCGCCATGTTGTTATTAGCTAGACAAGCTACTTTCGTATATGCAAATCCTTCGATGAGATGCCGACTGCGTCTAGCCTCTTATGAACTCATACGACGAGAGGATGTGGTGTTCGGTGTCCATAGACAGCCACGTAAGGCGAATGCAAAATTTAAAGGCCCTTGAGCCGCATCGCTCTCTCAACCTCTTGAGGTGAGTTTAGTCTCAGTTCGGCAAAAAGCAATGGTGCGAGAATCTGGGCTCTGGTTGGGGCTTGGGGCTCTTGCCCTCGTCACCCGGTCGTGGGCATACACCTGGCCAGCCCAGACTGACTTCTTGGAGTCGGTTTATTACCAGCAAATCGGCCACAACGGGCTTTCCTTCGGCCTCGTCGTGAAAACATGCGGCTTCAAGGACAACTTCGCCGAAACCGGGAGGACAAACACAGCAGAATGGATTCGCACCGCCTATCACGACATGTCAACAGCGGACATCGAAGCTGGAACCGGGGGGTTAGATGCAAGCATTTCGTTTGAGCTTGGTCGCCCGGAGAACGTCGGGAAGGGCTTCATCGACGCCATCAATGCCTTTCTACCATTCATGAGCACTGGTTCGTCGATGGCTGACCTGATCGCACTCGGAGTGGTCATGTCAGTCACCGCCTGCACCATCAGTGCAGATCGCGCACCAACCTTCATCCCCCTACGGGGAGGCAGGATCGACGCCACGGGACCGGGCCCGGAGGGTGTACCGAGGCCCGAGGAAAATCTCGAGTCGCATACATCCAAATTCGCGAAACAAGGGTTCAATACTACGGAAATGATTGCGCTCGTAGCGTGTGGCCACTCTCTGGGGGGAGTGCACGGCGTCGACTTCCCCCAAATTGTCCCAGAACTGAACGATACCGTATGCTTACCCACGAACCCAGCTTTGGGCTCACGCTGACCCTTCCTACAACAGAGCAACACCGAGAGTAGGCAAAACTTTGATGGTACCGTGACACAGCTAGACAACTCGGTGTGAGCAACACACCTTACCCGTTACACATTTCCTAGCATGAAGCTCACGCGCATCAGGGCCATTCAGTTTCTCCAGAACAGCTCCCAAAACGCCTTAGCGTTTGGGCCAAACGAGACCACTCGCTCCGACTTCCGTATCTTTAATGCAGATGGTAGCGGCTTGATCAGAGAAATGGCCGCCTCCAATGACTTCTTTTTGGACACGTGCAGCTCCCTCTTTGAGCGCATGCTTAACACTGTTCCTAAGGATGTGGAACTCTCGGCTCCCATCGATCCAGTCCCTGTTAAACCGGACAACATTGAGATCAAGGTTGACTCGAACGGGAACATGACGATCACTGGAGAGATCCGAGTGAGTGATATTGTAGCATCTTGCTCCATGTATGCCTGACTAACCGACGCACATTGTAGGTCATGGGCTTCGTGAGCCAAAACAAGGTCATTCTTCACTTCAAACCTCGAGTCGCTTCTGGTGATTCAGACTATTTGCCTGTTTCGGCGAACTATGTCGGGAATGGGAACGGATTATATCCATACTCTCCTACGTTTGGGTGGTTTGAGTTCACCACCTCGGTCCCCGCTGTCTTGGGTGCTTCTTCCTTCACTATTGAAGTAGTGGACTCTTCCGGCAACTCAACGACATATGACAACAATGGTAACGGATTCCCGCTCGCCACAGATATCATACCTCAGATAAAGTCTTCCTGCGCCTCGTTAAGCCAGGGGTATATCATGAACATCACGGCTGCGGTGAGTCAAACTAGGCCCCAATTAAAGTCGTGCCAAGACAACACTAATTTCCCGCAGGTCTTGGACGAGGCAAACTTCTCGTCGGTCAACTTTACAGTAGATATTCCTACCGAGCAGCCTGGTTCAGTCGTTCCCAGATTCGAGCCGACAACATTTGCTATGACCAAGACCGGAGAGCTACCAGGGACCGGGTATTCCTTGTACAGCGGAGCCATGAACGTTGCAGGGAAGCGATTCTCTGTCGCCATGTCCTACAGCGTGCATGGAAAGCGCGAAGGAGGGGATGCCGATGTTTCATTCTTTCCCTGGAGACGTCTCCCAGGATGCTGATCCACGACGTAGTAGCTGAGACGTATTAGCTTAATAGCTAAGTACCTAGATATCCATGAGCCTTCTCGATGATCTAAAGTCATATTTCCTTCCGATAGTAGACGCGCTGGTAACCATCCTCTGTCTTTCTACCAGTCTCCACAAAGCCCAGTTTTGGGTACAAAACCATGTTCTCGTGCATCATGACATTTGTGAACAAGGTCAAGGCAGCATAGCCGCGCTCCTTCGCGAAGTTCTCGGCGAAGGCCATGAGCACGCGCCCGTAGCCGCGGCCCTGCGCGGCGGGATCCACTACCAGGTTGTTGACCTTGACTGAGTCTGCGCCGTCCTCAATGGTAAGAATAATAGAACCGATGACGTCGCCGTCGTCGGGCTGGAGGACGAAAACATCGTTCGCCTCGATGACCTTGTTGTAATCTGCCAGCATGGGGGCCGGGGGCTTGCCGATGCGAGGGATATATTTGGAATACGCGGCGTCGACCATGGCCTTTATTTTTGTGACATTTTCAGGTTTCGCTTTTTCGATGCGAGGACCTGGAGTGGGCGCCACAGCAGGCTCCGCCATAACTTCGATTGCGAGAAAGCAACCTCGATCGAGCCCAGCTGGACCTTTTGACAGTTGCTGAAGGGCGATGCAGGTCGCACGTGTAGATCTTATATTCTGTAGCCGGCGAAGCTAGATCTCGAAAAGTCGAACTATTGGCAAGTATATATGTCTATCCGCATCGATATGTGACTCAGAAGCGGATGGGATTCGCAAACTTGAGATAGAAAGATCACATTTGGCGGCCAGCGCTAAGTGGTCTTCACTCCTTTTTATTAGTAATGATTTAGCTGCCAGCGCAGTTGGTTGATTTAGGGTTATACTTTAGAGCTTAGAATGCACTAGCAGCAACGTGAGGCGGGGGTTTGTTAATCCGCTATTATCGATAGGGCTTCTCTAGGTCTAATGATTGTCGATCACTGGAATATAGTCGGTCTACTTGAGCGCAAATTGTGCTATTATTTCCCTTTAACATAGGATTAAGGGCTAGCTGGCTGGTTGCTTGAAAAGTTACCTACGTTGCTATGGAGAATTCCGGTACCTTGGCTAAACACAGTATTGAAGTTTATTAAGTGCAAGTAGAGACCGCGGTCTAATACCCAAGAAAGGAGGAATAAAGCCGGGAACACCATTGATCAATATCGCACTGCTTGCACCTGATGCTTACTCCTTCATGGGCTGCTCCGTCATGAGCCTCTTCATCAGCGGCGTAAACTTGCCATTCTGGTCCATCAGCTGCGCCGCGGGGCTCACAAAGTTGTCGGCGACGTGGCGCATGCAGCCGAAGAAGGCGTACTCGTGCACCCAGTCCGTCTTGTCCATCCAGTTCGCCATGACAGCCGTGAAGTGCTCCACCTTCTTCGCGTCCCGGTCTATGCAGGCGATCTCGCTCACCACCACGGGCAGGTGGTACTTGTCGTGCATCTGGGTGAGGTAGCGCTTGCACGCCTCAGGGTCGGTGCCGTAGTAGTGCAGGCCCAGGAAGTCGGGCCTGTTGGTTCCCATGCGGACCATGAAGTCGGCCAGCCACTTGGTGCCGGCGTCGTCGCTCGCGCAGCTGGGGCCGATCAGCTTTTTGCCCTTCTGCATGCGGAGCACGCCGACCATCTGCGAGTGCCACTTCTCGGCGGCGTCGGCTGCCGAAATGTTCTGGCGCTCTGGCTCGTTGTAAAAGAGAATGGTGTCGTAGGGGAACGCGCCGTCGCGGAGCCACGTCCATTCGTCGCCGCCCAGCTGCGCCGGGGTGCGTACCTGCGGGTAAAAAGGCAGGCGCTTGGCAAGTTCTTGTGGGTACCAGGCATTCCAGTTAGAGACGGAGCGGAAGACAAGGTTTTTGTCTGAGAACAGCTGGTCGATCGCGTGCGGGCAATCGCGAGTGTTGGTGTAGTCCCAGAGGAGACAGCGCTTCTTGATGGTCATGTTGGGCGGTGGTTGGTGGGGCACGGAGTCTCTGCTATGCTTTAGATATGATATTTCAGAGCACAGTTGGCTTCTAGATCGATTGTATGATTGAAAATCGTTTGGGTTATTTTGATAGTGGAGTGTTGCGTAAATATGAAGGTGCGTAGGGTATTGTAGAATTTATACAGGTCACAGTATACCGATTTCGTATGAATAGTGCGCTGCAATTGGAGGCAAGAAGGATTCAGTGCTTGTGACCAATGGTATCGACTAAGCCGTGCTACGTTTGCTTACTTGGGTGGCCGCGTGATAATCGCTGTTCCTCAAAATATCACGAGAGCGAATGAGAAGGCGCAGCATAGCCGCGGATGAGGCAGTGGAGTCGCGGCGGGAAACCAGAATACACCCAATACGCAAATACCGAAGCACTCATGACTCCTCCGAGAAAAGACATCCATACGACGCCGCTCGAGGCACCAACAACAAGGCTCATTGTGCGATACAGGATCAGCCATCCCAAGTTGGTCCTGACACAGCAGGGGCTCAGAGGGAGCTCGCGCCACCCGCCGCCTCAGAGGAAATGTGGCCGGAATGTGGCGGCGAACAGACTTAAGTCGTTAGTATGTGCGAAGTCGTGGAATCTCAAAACTACGGCACCTCGGCAACGCCTTTTTGGGGGCTGGAGGGAGTGCGGCGATGCTCTTCTCTTCCGAGCTTACATCAATCGCAGAGAGAACATAAGCCGATGTTAACCCTGTCATCCGTGAGACGGCATGCTAAAGGAGTTTAGAAAGGGCCTGCGACTAAGTGTCAGCTTGAAGCACCTAAGTTGGAGATACGCTCTACTGCTGTGTCTTGCATTTTCATCGCCCATGACGTAGCATTCTACGTACCGCCCCTGGATAGGCGAACAGGGGATGAAAAGATATAGCTGAGGCATCATTTATATCGCTGAAATGATCGCCACCCGAGAAAGGATCTATTCTATTAGTGTGTTCCAATCGCTAGGAGGCAATATACTCTATACCTAGCAGATCCGACATAGAGAGTTAGGGTAAAAGATCCAGTCCGAATAGAGAGCAGCACTTTCACACCAGTGGCTTACCATCGAGAAGAGCCGCATCTCCTCTGGTTGGCGGAGATTGGCGAGTCTTGGCAAGTCCATCGATCCAAACCATCAATTACCTTCTAGGGCTACTCTCCTTTATCATCTTGCTGCTAGGGTCCTCTACGATAGGCTTTTACAGTTGGGTCGGCTCAAACCAAGCCCGTCTTACGCTTACCAGGGGCTGCCAGACGTGCCTGAGCCAAATTAGGTTAAGCTTGATGCGAGGGAGATGTCAAGATGAGGAGCCGTGCCTCAGGGCGTGCCGGACCTCCCAGCCACGACGCAGCGCGCAAATCCACTAGAAGTGGAATCAATATCGCGCGCCTAGATCAGGAAAACTTGGGCATATCTCGCGTCGCTGACGTTGGCGGCTGCCCAGCCAGGTCCCCGTGCGACCGAGCGTGGGAGCTCCCCAAGGGCTCCCCCACCCACAGAATGGCAGCAGCTGCCGACGGCTCGGACGCTGTAGCCGCTTGTCGCCCCTGCAGACAGACGAGACTCAACGCACGTAGCTCCCTTCCTTTGCTTCTTCCTGGTTCTCCTTTATCTCGCTACCTAATCCTAATTGGCCTAGCACCGCCTTGTTAACACGGACACAGTGCGGCCTCGAGGAGCCGAGCTGCCATAACTGCGTCGCATCCAAACAGCGCTGCCCCGGGTACCTGCGCGGGGATGCAGCAGCGCTGGCTAAAACGGCGAGCCCTGAGACAGACCAACCGGCCAGCCAGGCTGATGCCACCGCCCGCCGTACCAAGCGCGGCCTCGTAGAGAAGCGGTCGTCCGCCGATGCCCAATCGCTATCGGATCCGAGGAGTGGCAGGCCGAGACCCCCTCGCATGTCCGCCCGTCCCTCTTCCTCTCACCAACAGCACCGCCGCCCAGTCTCTTTCCCCCGCCAGATCTCGGCCCGTAGCGCTTTCCGGCAGCATCTGCTCTCGCTCTACCTAACCTCGTACTTCCCCCCCGAGGTCCTCCGCGCCAGTAAACATATCGCCCCGAAGCAACGCAACTGGCTCCTGCACCTCGTGGATGTCGAAGATGCCAGTCCCGCTCTCGAAGGTGCCATCCTGGCCACTTGTGCTGCCCGACTCGGCATTCAGGATCAGCACGCGAACCTCCGGCAGCAGAGTTTGATCCAGTATGGTGGAACCCTCCGCGAGATGCAGAACGCCCTGTGTCACCCGACCCTCCGGAACAGCGACCAGACCCTCGCTGCCGCCATGGCTCTGGCCTTCTACGAGTTCACGGAGTGTCCCGGCGGCCTACTTCAGGGCTACGAGTACCACTACCGCGGTGCTATGGAGCTCCTGAAGTATCGCGGCCCTGCAGTGCATGTGTTTGGCCTTGCACATGGGGTCTTCCGTGCCCTTCGCATGCATACAGTACGACCCACAGCCCTCCCTCTCCCCTTCCCCTCAGTTCTTCTTCCACGCCCTCTCTGCCTAATCTCTCTGCTCCTTCATTAGCTCATCCAAACTCCATCCACTCGTCAAAAAGCCATCATGTTGCTGACAACAGGGACTCTTAGGCTCTTCGAGCGATAGCAGACAAGTCTCCCAGCTTCTTAGCCGATGAAGACTGGCTCACACTGCCATGGGTGTCTCAACGAAAGGATTTGTTTGACAAGATTGTCGACATACTGCTAGTCATTCCGCGCATCTTGGCCCAAACCGACGTCGCCCAGCGCGAGGAAATGCCGCTACTGAAGATGAAGGGCATCTTGAGATCCGTTCAGATGTGCTGGGGCTTTGACGCCACCTTGCAAGAATGGTTTTCCCGAATCAACGCCTCGGTCCGCGGGCCGCTCTATCGACCAGTGCTTTCCACTATCGACACGGCTGCCGACAATCCCAAGTCCGGAAGGCTATTCCCCGTGTCCTATCGCTTCTGCAGTTTCTTCGTCGGTCAGAATCTCGTCCTGTACTGGATGACATCAGTGATCCTCAGCCAGCATCTGTGCCGCTTGTATCGCGGTCTAGGTCTCTTGAAGGAGAACGCCGCCCTTCGCCGCTTGGCACCGTGTACTTGCCCCGAGCCTAGGACCCAAGAGAAAGGAAAGGAAAAAGAGACGAAGGAGCCTTTAGGGGCAACGGAGTTGGAGGCAGCTGCATGCCTTCGTCACTTTGACCCGGATCAACTTCCCCCTCTTGGTTCGAGGATCGAGTGGGGCCGAACCGTGGCTTACGAGATCTGTCGGTCCGCGGAGTACTTCCTAGACAATGAGACACGCTGCTTGGGACCGAATACTTTGTTTCCGGCACTCAGGGTCCTGCGAGCGATCTGGAGTCGCACTCCGGGCGACTGGACCCGCGAGCTGGCATGGCTCCGCGACGTGATCACAATCATGCAGTCGAAAGGCATCTCTGTACCACGATACTCCCAAGAAGAGGAGCATGTCGTCATCCGAGAGGTCTCCGTATCAGGAGATACTCCAGAGCCGGACGGCGGCGCCGAGGCGAGGTGACTTGGCAGGTTGTTTATCGGCAAAAAGCTAATTCTGTATTTTTCGGTTGTGGCCCGAGACGTGCATCTCTGGCGTTACAAAGTTGTATACCCTGTGTACATAATTTCGAAGTGTTAAGCTCTCATTGCCAAATGCAATATGTGACCAGACGCATACACTCAAAGTTAAATGTTGTAAGTGTAGTTGACGGCCCTATGACTTGTAGCACTGCCAGAGAGCATCCCTACAAGAGCCTCATATATTTGCTGAACTCGCGCCTTCTTGCTGTATCTGCTACTACAAAATCCCCCACCCTAAGGAGATCCTGGGTACAGTACAATGGTTCTCTATTGCTACGGGCAGTCTGGCGGTTCTGGTATCTACATTACGGGCTAGCAAATCCCGGGCGAGATCCAAAGGCAGCCCATAGGCGCTTCAAATGTTAAGCATCAAGCACAATTGTGTAAGCAACGGAATCAGTAACCCCTTCGTCCCTTACGTAGTCCGCAATAGTGGTAGGCCCTCCTCGGTACACATATCCAAACCAGTACCGCCCGCCAGTTGACCCGCTGTTGGTAGCTGTATACCCAAAAGGTGATCAGCATATGCACTCTCCTTTAGACAGAGATAAAAAAGCAAGGCTTGACATATAAGGCTATGGCCCTATTTCTATCGCTTGCACAAAGGGCTGTAGAATTCGGGGAAGATGGCGCTATCACTTTAAACGGCAGCGGAAAGTGAAACACATACCCTGGAATGCCTCGGCCGACGTGCAGGCTGTGTAGCCTTTGCACTGGTCAAGTACATATGTCGCCCACGCCGAGGCGGTGTAGTTATCCAAATCGTCGTGATATCCTGCAATGATGTTCCCAGGGAAGAGACGTCTGCCGGCGATCCAGTTGAGCGGCTCTTCCAAAGTGACTTTGGTGAAGTTGGCTGCGGCGGCTGTGCCAACCGCGGCTGCAATAGTGATAAAAAGGCTCCCTTTCATTGCAGAGATGTGTGTCTATGCCACAGATACGAGTCGCTACCAGAAGAGAGAAAGTGGCGGATCAAGTGCGCAGGTGAGTACTGTCGAAATACTTCAGTTAGCAATGTATCGACAGGGCAGAGATCGTTTAAAGGAGCGAAAAAAAATTAAAAATTTACACGAGTAGGATCGGGTCGGAGACAGCTACGAAAAGTTACCCTTAGCCTAACGAGTGCCTAAACTAGTGTGGCCGAGTCCGTCTTTGAATAGGTACTTAATTAAGAAGAGTCTATCAAGGTAAGCTTTAGCCGCCCGCAAGGGCGCTCACATGCCGCTATTAAATAGCGAAATATACGAGTATTCGGCATTGGAGGTACAGGCGCCGCTTCAGTCGACGGTCGGACTCGATGCCACGAGGGTGCATCCACTCCGACCGGGAATGAGGGGCCGTTGCCATCGGGGCGAACCGAAGCACCGATGCGGAAGGTGTGTTTGTTACGGCCTCGGCGCACCACACCGGTGCAACCATCCCCGCCTTAAACATCGTAGTTTGACCTTTCGAGATAAGAGCCGCCCGGGCATCGTCATCGGGCTAGTCATTCCGCCATCTGATCCAGAGCCACCAAACTCGGAGGAGAGGTCCTAACGGGGAAAGAAGGGTGTTCCAGTGTCTTCCGATAAGAGTTTATTGTTACGGCCCAGTGGGGACGACAATGCTCGACAATGGGCGGACCAGCACTTACACGATATAGGAAGCTAGTCGGTACACTGCCTATCTTGAGACTCTGTAGCAGCGTACAGACACTAAGGGGTGTATCAGAGCCCGTATGCGAAAGACGAATGATTGGAAGATCAAGAATGGGTTACTCCTAAAGAAGGGTATTACAACAACCGGATAATATGTATAATGGGCCGAAATCTACTCATTTGAAAGGCTATCTGATTGTATCCTTTGTTCTATACTGAAGGCTTTTGCCAATTCATCATCGGATCGGATCCTGCTGCATTCGAGCCATAAGCCCGAAGCCCTCTGGGTTTGAGGCTGACTTTACTCATTGGTAGTGAAAGCACTGGATTAATAGCAAATGCTCTATAACACAAATATGGAGGGATGTCCTTGGCCAAGATTTAGCTATTAATAGCCGTAGCAGCTTAGGGGTGTCGTTGCGGATTGCAGGCTACAATATACCATAGTACGCTTTTGATGCTAATGGGAAACTTGAGGCGCAAGCTAAGAGTGGGAATGACGTCACTTTGGGCGCCACTGCCCAGCCGGAAGGACGGCCTTGGGAGCACACCATCAAGTGCTTAGCGAAATGCTTAGCAGCGGAGCGTGCCACTGTGACGAGTTTGCGCTTCGCAGCCACATGTAATATAGCTCGGTCTCGCTCATGTACGCTCCGTTGAGAATTAGAGATGGAGAGTCGTCATGCTGCGAGTATATCCGCGCTCCCCGACATGACAACTCGTTCCCTAAGCATGATATGGCTTCTCCCCCCGAACTTGAACTGAACATAGCTATAAGCTCGGTCGGACTGCGTACAAAACGACAGACTTGTTCTACCACAAACTGTGCACAAGCCAGTTCAGATTCGCTCCCCCACTCTGGACTCCCGCAGCGTTGACCCCCACTGCTAGCGGAGACCCCCTCTGTGCCAGTATCCGTCACGAGACCCATGAGTAGTGACTCCTTCTCCTGCTAACTCTTCTGGGGCTGCAATATCAGTCGTTCATCGGCAAAATGGCCGAGCTCCCCGCAAGAACCCTGACTCGTTCGATTGCGGGGTTTGGGTGACCTCTCCACTGTGCTCCCCCGCTTCAAGAGCTCGAACGGCGCGTTGTATCGTCATATTGTGGGGGGTATGCTAGCGTAGCGACGGTATTCCCGGGGTACGGCCACTCAATCACGAGCGGCTCTGGGAGAGGGGACCATCTCGGCCGATCCTATCCCGGGCGCTGCTCGCCGTTGTCGGTATATGACGGGCAATATGTCTCCCGCCGGCTGCTCTCCCTTCAGCGGCTGCAGATCCTCCCCTTCGCCCTGCAGCCTCCCGCCTACCACTGCTGCACCTTCTTGGGTCTATACCTCACAAAGTCTACAACGATACATGCAGTTCAGTCGCAGCCGGTCATCCACAGCAACGCCTAACGATAGCTCGCGATGGCGGGTTTTATGTACACGCTGGGCATTGCCATCTTTGCCGGCATCGGCTCATTTCTATTCGTAAGTAATGCTGACGCAGAGTACCCGCCCAACCCGGGGAACTCTAACTTGGAGATAGGGGTTTGACACTGGCATCGCTACTACAAGTATGTCTACACCCAGTCGGCGACAAACAGTGAGACATGGACTGACCCGCGCCCACAGCCATTGCCCATCAGAGCTGGATCGACTACATGGGCCATCCGTCCAATGGTTTGACAGGAGCGGTGAGTCTGAATATAACTCATCAAGCACACGTACAAACCTGACCCGATACCCGCTCCAGGTTGTTGCGGTCTACATTGCTGGAGAGGCGGTTGGGGCCTTGATCCAGACGTTCATCGGCGACCGACTGGGCCGCATACGTTTTATGCAGCTGATGTGCGTGATTGTGACTATCGGAACCACTATCCAAACGGCATCCGTAAGCATTGGCATGTTTCTCGCGGGCCGCGCACTGGCAGGCCTCGCTGTCGGGTTAGTCCACTTACCTCTGCTTCTTCTGTCCCACCCTTGGGCCTAACACTTCCTCGCGTATCAGTGGAATGGTCGCAACGGTCCCTATCTACCTTAGTGAGATCTCACCCCCTCAACATCGGGGCTTGATCGGAGGGATTTCAGGCTGTGGCATATCGTTCGGGACGATGATGTCGAACTGGGTTGGCTTTGCCTGCTCGTTCGCCTCGTACGGTTCCTTGCAATGGCGCCTCCCATTGGGGGTCCAGATACCTTGGGGAGTCATTCTGTTTACCGGTCTGGCGACTTTCATGCCCAACTCTCCTCGACAGCTGATCCGAAGCGGCAAGGTTGAAGCCGCTCGCATCGAATTCATCAAGATCCGGAGGGACCTCCAGTCCCACGAGGTGCACGACGAATTCGCATTAATGAGGGCGCAGATCGAGTATGAGATGCAGCGCGAGCTGACCTCAGTGAAAGAGGTGTTCAAGCTGTATAGGCATAGGGCGTTGGTGTAAGTTCAGCTATAGTGTGGAAGGTTGACGGTGGCTGACGCCGTCCAGATCAATTGCTGTGCAGACCATGACGAGTCTTACCGGAGTCAACGTGATTCAGGCGAGTACCCCAATACTAAGGGATACCTGGCTGCTAGCTAACATTATGCTCTTATGACAGTACTACCAAAGTAAGTTCGCGTGTCCCACCTCGCTTAACTACTTAAGCACCTAAGTCTAACCTCCAATCTCAGCCATTTTATACAAGTCCTTAGGTATCGGCTCGACAACGATTCTAGCCCTTGCAGCTGTATATGGGACGATAGCCTTCTTCTCGAATGTCTTGACGACCAAGTATTTGACGGATCAGTGGGGTCGGCGAAAGTAAGACTGATCGACATGACCAGCGATGCCAAAATTTGCTGACTCTTTTTCCATAGGATGATCTTGGCCGGTCTCGGGGGCATCGTTGTCGTTGAAATCTACGCCGCCATTATGCAGCGGGAATTCCAAGACACGAACAATAACGTTGGAAAGGGCTTCGCTGTTCTCGGGATATACCTATTCGTAGTGGTATACTGTACGGAAATCTTCCCCAGATTCCGTTGTCACTCAAGGCTAACGATATTTCTAGACGGAATGCTTAATAGCACGACATGGCTGTACGGCGCTGAGGTGCTGCCGATAGAGCTGCGCAGCAAGGTTATGGGTCTCGCAGCAGCATCGCATTTCATCGTCAACGTCGCCAGTGAGTACCATCCTCCCGGAAAATTCCCCGAGAAGTCTAAGCTGACGCCTTCCCAGTCACCGAGGCCGGCCCTAGTGCCTTCGCGAACATCCACGAGAACTATTACTATGTGTTCGTGGGATGTTCTCTGTTCTTCCTCGTCATTGCGTATTTTTACTTCCCGTAAGTCGTCTAGAGAAAGTTAATACTCGCGACACAGCTCACCGTGGATATTTTAGGGAGACTAAGCTCAAGACACTGGAGGAGATCGCGGCCGCCTTTGGTGATACGGTTATCGCCACCGATGAGATCAATGATCCCTCTCCTCTGGCCAAAGGATCAAAGCTAGACAACAACGATGGCGACGCCGAGCAACTAGAGGTGGCAACAGGGTCAGACAGGGCTGCGTAGATCTGGATAGAAGAGCCATGGCATGGGACTAACGTGTAGAGGTCGTCGAGTCAAGCGAGATACAAGTGTAAACGAGTTCTTTTACGCCACTTGACTAGCAGACGCACTTTCGGCCGGTGCGCAGTCGACCTATCGGTTTCAACCGATGGAAATAATACTACATTGCCCCCGAGTTCTCCCACACCAGAATAACACACAAACAAATACTCCCAGCCACCGTAGTCCGTATTTCCGTGAGAATGTCTTATAGACGCTCATCCAGATCCCATCCGTTATCTTCAGACAGCGTAGTATTCCTTCCTAAAAATGTCAAGCCGCGGAATGTGTCTCGGCAAGGCGCCCAGCAGCACGTCCTCAAGCTCACATTCTAGCACCCGCTCCTTCGGAAACTTGCCTAGGAGCTGGTGGACACGCACATATCTCCTGACCCCCCCAACATCTTCGAGGCGGCGGACAAATAGACCGACCACCGAGGACGTCTCGCCGCGCACGTCGCACTCGAGGAACGCGACATGGTCGTCATCCATGAAACCCTCTCTGGCTTTGTCCTTGCTTTTCCAGACTCGCATCTTGATGCGCAGATACCCGTCGTTCGGCGTCTCGAACGGCGGCGTCCAGTCCAGAGCACTACCGAATCTACTCGTTGCCCGCACCGCGCCCGCAGCCGTGAAGCAGTCCGGGTGCTCGGCGAACAGGGTGTAGCACAGCAACTTGTCGCAGCCTTCAGGGTCGAACCAGGAACCCCAAGCAAATAGGCTCTGGTCGTTCGTGTTCCGCGCAATCTCGGCCTGCAGCCTGGTGAACGCCTTGGCGAGACCTTCGCCATACAGCAGAGGCAGGTTGACGTCGAAGAGACCCATAAGGCAATAGGCCATGTCTTCGGCGCGTGTGGTCTCCCTGCCGGCCGCCCATGAGAGGCGCTGGGCCACTGAAGCCAAATGGAGGGATTGCTGGGCCAGTCCGCCGGCGCAGAGGCTGCGCCAAGCATTCGAGAACATGCCCGCGGGGATGCCCGTGATCTCCTCGAGCGTCGGTGCCAGCGAGCTCTTTGTGCCGACGAGCGACCAGGCGGCGTCATAGAATTCGACCTCGGACGGCGCGATGAGCTCCTGCAACGTCCAGCCACGGGTGAACCATCGAGCCCCGGCCAGCGCAGACGCGGCCTCGTCCGTGAGTGTCACCTGGGAGGAGTCTGGCGACTGTCGCGGCACGTGCGGGATGTCGACGAGGTATGCATAACACACCCTTGCCTTCTGGTACCACTTGAACATTGAGTTGATGGCCTCGGACAGCTCCGCGGAGGAGCTCTTGTCGATGCAGCATGTATCGATCCAGACCCACTCATACCCCTTGGATCTGGCGAGCGCGCAGGCCCCGATCACCTTGGGGTACTTTCGCTTGCCCAGCAGCGACAAGCGGCGGAGCCAGCGGGGCTTGGGGAGAAAGATCTCAAACGGCGGCTCATTTGCTTCCCAGGTGTGGGAGAGGATGGCGTAAGGAGGGCATTCCCGCTGAAACGTCGTTAATTCTAGAGTCGAGGTATGAAGAAGCCTCATGGCGCGGATGAGAGGCCACCCATATGGGTCCCAGTGCCAGCGAGCAGCGTTATCACTGGGGCTTCGGTGTTCTACGGTATTGGCAACTGATGAGGCATCCTAATCGCTCCAGCCGGTCTGCGGAGTCGAAGCGGGACCGACCGAGGTGAGGGTCATGCTCTTGCGCTCGAGCAGGGATCCGCATCCTTTGCATAGCCACCAACCAACTTGCTAGTTCCCCCGGAACAACTATAGCTCTGGGTAAATATTTGCATATAACCGAGGTTTTGTAGTGTGTGGATGGGACTCCCTGCCGGCATCGAGAGCCCAGTAATAGCATAACTAACATGCTTCTACCCGATGCTTATACTATTGTATTTGCAGCAACTGACCTGCAAACGGGTTTGGGGGTGTACGAGAGTACTGTAACGCGTCACGTGCACCACTCTGCGTGGGTAGGTAGCGCTCGGCAGTTGCGCTTCCTCAATTTAGAGATCTCTGCGATTTTCGACCGAAGCTGTGGCACTTTTAGCTGCACTGCCAGCCTTCATCGCGAATATTTATCGCCGTATAGCAGCTCACTTAGAACAAGCTAGGAAAAGACACGAAGTTGCCTGGAGGACTCTAAGCGGCGTTATTCTATTCCTGTCAACTTATCGACCAGCAGCACCTCGGGTAAATCTGCACATATATCTAGAAAGACAGGTTACCCAATGGTAGGAACGATTCCTTGAGGCGCTAGATGCGGTACTCAGCTATTATAACATTGATAGCTTCTGCTATCCCCCGATTCGCTGTGGCGCGGTCTAGGGTAAGACTGTCTCAGTGCTCTATCGCTTTTTTGCTTTTGAAAATGAATATTAAGCTCATCACCAATGAGCACCCATTGAACAAGCCCCCAAATGATCCCAAACGAAGCCGCTGCCGATCAGGGCGATTTTGTCAAGACCCAAGTATCTCTCCCCCTTGCTTAGCCCAGGATGACCGTGGGGTCAACCCTCTCAAGCAGTTTACTTTCAACGAGTGCCATGATGGTGGTATTGTAGAACATGTACTGCACTCCCTGGCCTGGCTGGCCGAACCAGGGGGCGATCGGGCCGGCGAGGACGGTGATGGGCTTCACTAGGCGGTAGACGTGATAATTGTAAGGGTAGCTGGTACCATGTTAGAATCTTGCACCTGTCGGAGGCTATCGCTGAGACGGGAGCACTAGCGGAGTCTAGGGAGAATACACACCTTGGATCGCTCTGTGGCGTATCTAGACTGCTTGGGGGCAGCGCCCGCTGCATGTACGGAGCCGCGGCGGGGCTCGTGTAGGCGCCATACTCGGAGCCAAATCGGTCAATCAGCGTGCCGACAGGGAGCACCAAATCGGCCTTGATCGGATGTCCGTCGGCGTCGATCGAGAAGCCATCCTGGGGAGGATAGTGCCACCAACCCGAGGTATTGTTGAACCAGGCTTCGAGGAAAGCTCCGGGGCAGAGACCGCCAAACCGGTCGTAGATGTCCAGAACAGGGTCGAGTGGCAGCTTCTGCGGGAGCTTGACCGGGCCGAGGCGGGAGTCGCCGCACACGTACTCATTGGCGAGAGATTGGTTGTACTTGGTGCCGGCACAGTAGTCCTTCGGCTTGGGCGTACCACACTTGCTCCGGCCGGTAAGTACCAGCGCTGGCGCGCCCAGGGTCGATGCGAAGAGGCTACTGAGTAGCACGACAGTTGTAGTGCAATGCATCTTCATATTGGCAATGGTGGCAGTCTGGGACGACTCTGGGACTGGCGCGGGCGGCAAGAGGATGGAGCGAGAGGGCAGGAGGTGCTGAGGATCTCGTGCATCGTGGGCAGCAGACAATCAAGGCTTTTTATATTCCCGGCGATGCGAACCGGATATTGTTCTGTGATACCCCAGCGGACATTGCAGTGTGTTGCTTGTAAGAGCGCCTTCCGCTTAGTACTGTCTTGTGTTGCCGTGGCTCAGCTCGCACAATGAACGCCCGATTCGGCAGCCCCGCAAGAGTGGGCGACCTAGTGCTCTTCGGTGGGTCCGTTCCCTTCGCGAAACACACGCATCGGTGCCTTTTGGCTCTAGCAAATACCGCAGGTGCCTGAAGCCAGTTCGGCGATCTGACTAACTTAGATCATCCCAAGAATTAAACTCTCGGCGCAGCCGCAATGCTAAGATATCTGGACCCCCTACCTTGTAATCCGGGACGCAATAGCGCAAACAGGGTCGCTAAGAGGGAAGATCGCCAAAGGGGCAAGTCAAGGCACGTACGTACAACTGTCCTACATGTACAATACCTTGAACCAACAGTTACCAGCAGAGTCCTCTTGCTTACAATATGGAGGTCATGCAGTGCTACATGTGCCATTGTAGTCTGTACTAGCTCGCCTTGTCCGCGATGCAACGCCTGCCTAGCGACACGGACCAAGCTTCTGGAAGACACTAGTACAAACCCCAAAAGGACTGCGGAAGTTGCGATGTCGAACTTGGTTAACAAAAAAAACCGCAGCTCGGCGAAGATGACAGGAGCTGGAAGATTTTTTCTTTAGCATGGGAAAGGTAACACCTTGGCACTGCCATGGGGGTTATGCCCCTAACTCCCGGGAAAAAGGGGCGGCCAATTACCACCTGCAGGACCCTGTAACCACACTCTACAGCCCCACAAATCTGGGGACATGGACAGCTGCAGGGTCCTGTGAGTCTCGGTGGCTTGTGAGCTTGCGGGATTGCTGCCTGCCGATATAACGTAGCATGCGTTGTATTGATGCGTTCCTCGGTATTCGGCGGATCAGCTCTAGCTGTGGCACCTATCAGCACAGATGAGCTCATGTCTGTGGTATATATATAGGTATGTAGTAACTTCGCCTACCATATAGTGTGGAGAGCCTGCATGGCTAGCGTAGTTAGATATGGAGAGGGATCTGCGGGAGAAGAAGAAACAAATCTGCAATTATAACCTTATACCAGAACCGTTGGTTGATCGCTACTATTGTTCCCGGAGATCCTAGGAAGGTTCGGCAGCTACGATCGTGGTGCCGTACTCTGGAGTGCGCCGCGAAAGTCAATGGCGTTGCGACCCTCAAATATCCAGCCCTCCCCGTTGTCTTGCGACGCCAAGGGAAGAGAGAAGTAGCGAGAATGAAGACACAGATCTTCAAGAGAAAGAAGACAGCATGTCTCTCTCAACCTAGCCATCTCTAAGAGATAAGACCCCTTGAAAGCCGCCTCTCATATTCGACATCGCATTAGCCGTTGATTACCACTCTAGTAAGATCCATGCAGCCTTAGGTTTCTTGTATTCGCTAGACACAACATCGAGACGCCGGTTAATGGAGGATAGATGGTTAAGTTGCATATCGCGTATATATTGTATGCCTCGAAGATGTACGAAGGCCTAGCATGAGCAGGGCGTATTATCCTTGACATTCCGAGTCATCCATCCTCGGTAGCGGTTCTGTATTGCATGCTACTACGGACCTGATCTCAACCAACCGGCGGTAGCCTAAACATCTTAGATCATAAATGCTGCCAGCCCAACCGCCCACGCAAGGGCAAACAGTGTAGCCAAGACGCGTTCGCCCCCGATAGACGTAGCCGTCATGGGGGCGGCGTTCTTCGACGTTGACGCGGTAGCACCAGTCGCTTGCGACCCGCCGGCACCCGTAGCTCCGGAGGAGGTAGTCGCCGGTGTACCAGTGTTGGCGGCTCCAGCCGAAGTGGTTGTTGCGGGGCTACTGCTTGTTGCGAGGCTACTGCTTGTTGTGGGGCTACTGCTTGTTGCGGGGCTACTACTGCTACTGCCGCCTTCCAGTGACGACGTGCAACCTACTAGGTTTGGAGTGAGAGGTGTCCACAGTGCAGATGGACAATAGCTGCTATAACATCTATTTGGAAAGCTGTTAGCCCTAGTCCATCCCTCGGCGCGCCTAGAAATTCCTAGCGACCTCTGGACTGTGGAAAAGATTGGCATACTCAATCTCGATCGACAGCGAAGTACAGGCGCAAGCGGTTAATGACGCCCGGTCGGTCATCGTGACGCATAGCGGTCCCTCGGTTAGACGTCCATTGCACGATTGCCAGCCACTGCCAGTATCATAGTTAGCGTACGTTCATCTCGAGCTAATGCGATCCGGCACCTACGGGTCTGTGTAGCAAGAATTGTCGATGCTGGTGGCCCGAGCCACCAGCTTAGCATCTGGCGCCTCCGCATTAACTGCAGCCACTGTGACGCTCATGATTGCAGTGAGCGCCGCAGGCGTGTGAAGTGATGAGCGCATGGCTGGACAGTCGTGTTTGATCCAAGGAGGAAGCAGGAGGGCTCGTCTCGAGCTACGACGAGGCTCTGCTGCTGGTTTATGGCAGGAGGGGAAATGCGACCGGCTCGCGCTGGGCATTGTGGCGGTCACGAGAACGCATATTCTATGGCATTTTCGGAATTACCTATCCGCGATTAGGGTCTAGAAACCGTTGGGTGCATCTGCGGCTGAGCTGGCTAACGGTCTGCTCCCCGCGTCCGACCCAATCACCCCCCCAGCTAAAGCGAAGGCGCATCCAATGAATACCCAAGTTGGGGTAGCAGAGCAGGGGGCCCAGGTCAAATATTGACCTTTTTCCTCGATCAGATGTGGCTCATGCTCATGCAGAGAACCGAGTATGTGTGATTGGCCGAGATAGCTAAACAGGTGCGAGCTGGACAGCTGAACCCCAGATGGGAATAGCCAGAAAAGGACCGCTGGGAAGGTGATATCCGGAGGGGTTCTGCGCTTTGTACAAGGATAACTCCCGGCCAAGATGGAGATGATAGAATCTATACAGCTTTCGGCCACTTATTGAACCTCCCAGCAGCTGGTTGGCCTTGCTTACAATAAACGACCTGATCAAGATCAAATGTTGATCTCAAGGGGCTGTGAACATGGGCAGGGCCCGGAATTTCAACTGGACAAGGAGTAAGCGTGCGGCTCAACCCTAGAATAATCACCGGCGAGCTCCGAGTGCGAGGGTGAGGAGGCTGAATCTAGTGAAGAGGCTGCAATTCAGCAAGCCGAGGTGAGGAATTACGGTGAGTGAGTCCTGTGATCCGGCTAGAGTCGAAAGAGTCCGGGCAACATTCTTGCTAAATAAACTACGGTGTTCAAGCGACCTTCTGTAATAGCATACCGAATACGTCGGCGGGAAGCCCCGAAGACCAAAAGAGTCAACACGGTCCATCCAACCGTTACGACCTACTTGAAACCTTAGGGAACAGTCTCTTCTCCAACACAACCGTGGGAAGTAGCTCAGACCCGCCTCTAGTATATTTCATACAGATTCTGGCAGACTGTATTATTTCTGACAACCAAGGAAAGACCATTCTTCGCTGGACCGTGGAATGGAGAGTATTTCAACAAGCTGGAACACTTCTAGGGGTATGATCTAGAAGATTCTTCTATCAGTAAGTTACACGATGTATAATGCAGCAGCGAAGGTACCCTGAGTCGAATTTGGTGTCTTTTCTCCGAACCAAAGAGGCGTTCGTATCTAAATAAGACTTTAAACTACATCCAGCTCTTTAGGAATAGCGAA
The DNA here is from genome assembly GCA_021432635.1 of Thozetella sp. PMI_491. NCBI lineage: Eukaryota > Fungi > Ascomycota > Sordariomycetes > Chaetosphaeriales > Chaetosphaeriaceae > Thozetella > Thozetella sp. PMI_491. The sequence goes on along the minus strand of MU270070.1, from coordinate 327,224 downwards.
ACTCAAAATGAGCTTCAACTACCGAAATATCTCCTACGGCCCCGTCGACAGCTCGACCTGCGCGGAAATACATGAGATGGCGTTCATCACCCATCGGTACCTCGAATTAGCTCCTGATAAAGAGACAATGAAATCGGACTTCTTGTTTGTGCTCATCTTAGGCTTCCACGCAAGTCGAGCAAGCGATGCAAAAAGATGCAGACTACTGGTGAGGAAATTGTGTAACTGTTGAAACTAGCAACGCTTAGACATTTAGAGTTTCAAGAATAAACTCACTGTAATACGAGATATGATTTAAATAATTTTATCGTATAATTTGGAGTGCTGTCGATGCCCTTGTTCCTACTTGCAACGACGCTTCGCTGTTGAAGCAGCGGCTAGCGTGTTTGGCAGTATAGGACAGCCAGCAAAAACTGCATTAGGCAGGCAAGCACACCTGTCTCACTGATAGCATCTCATGATCAGCGTGCAGGTCAAGGCGAGCTAGTACATAGACCAGTCTAGAATTTGAATGCTATCCTTTAATCACGTAGGAGATAATGGCCTTCCTTCGTTGTACCGTCCCCCCGAGCCGAATGGACTTGCCGTCGAAGTTTCTTTTGAGACAAAATTCCTATGTGTGAGTTTCATTCCATCCTAAACTTTGTCTCAAGGAGACCAAGACTGCGAGGCTCTACAACACCACCTGACTGGCTGCACCATGTGCTTGATCTTGCACTTTTGAGCAGTCAAGAGTGCAGAAATGCGGAATGGAACATATTTCCAAGATTTCCAGTGCTCCATGATTGAATGTGATATTAGACCCAGGTTTCACGCCGGATGAATTGGACTGGCACGTGGTATACCAAATAATTTGTAGTTCCTCTTGAAGAAGGAATGTCACCTCCATGTACGTAGGCACCCTCATACTCGTCGCATGTGCGTTCTAACGCTGAACGTTATTTGTTTCAGTCTTCTCGTACTAGCGCAGGACACGTCATCGTAACATTAGTTGCACGAAGCACTAAAGTACTGATGAAGTGTAAAAGAATCACAGCGTCTGATATAGTTCAGTAAAGTAACTGGCTGTGCGCAAGACCCCCCTGAACCCATGGATTGCATCACCGGAGACGAACCGGTGCTAAACTCCACCAAGATCAATGATTTTGGCGGTTGCCGCGTAGGTAAGGTGACAAGCAGGTTGTCTCGAACTTTCCGTCATACTCATCCGCGTTCGGGCCGGGTATAGCCGCACGACTGACCTATTCCGGCACCATAGAACTGATCCGTACACGATCAGCACTAAAGGGGCCATGAACTGTAACATTGTGTGCGTGATATCGCGCTGCTGCAGGATTCTTGCTTCCTTTTATGGTGCAGAGCGTCTCCAACGGTCACTTGAACTGTTGGCCCATGCAGCATCGTGAGCAAATTGTTCCGCACCAATAATGCGGTTCATCAGTCTAGTGGCGACTGTAGGCTGGGTTCCCAATCTGGGCATTGCACCGTACGCACAGACCGCCTGGTTACCACTTCGGCCCTTGGCTTCCCACATCCAACTAGTCAGGTCTGATGTCTCCTTGAATCAGCCGAGAGTCTAGATTTGAAGAGGTGTACGAGACGGTTTGGAGCTTATCGTCACCGAAGATACAAGACGGATTTAATAATGTCTAATTAGTAGTCGCCTTGTTCGCTTCCGCGCTCTGTAGCTCCCAGAACTAAACCCAGGTGATGCCTGCCGGTGTGAGACGGGAAGTAGACTGACTTGATCGCAGATCTGGGATCGCATCTAAGAGCCGAAGATCGGCTACTGTTCCCGCTGGCACTAACCAGGCTTGCCAGAGCATGGGTGTGCGGACAGCCCAGTTGCATCTCGGGTGGACCTGACGACGCCCGAGGGTAGGGTAGATTCTCCGCTGTAATGGGTGGCCCCTCATTTTCTCCGCCTCGCTTATAACCACGTTGCCGACATATGCATACTGACAGGCGCTACCCCCAGGAACAATCAATGCGGTGTACGGTCGCGGTGTGGCGGGTCGCTGACCCAGAGGCATCCAATAGCCAAATACGGCATGGTGATATCCAGAAGGAGGGAAGCTCTGAAACTTGGTCGTAGTACGCCTCGGTTAACCTCCGAGCTATGCCATCTAGTCCCGCGTGGCCTCCTCAAGAGTCGTGAGGCTGCTGCTGTGGCGTACTATGAAACCTAGTAGCTGATGCTCGTAGCGGAAACCCCTCTCTGTGGTTGCACTCCCATCCGGACCCGCCGGAAAGCGCGAAACCCACAGAAGAGACAATTCAAGCAAGCTTAGTGAACCACCGACACGGTGACGGCAATATGGTCTTAGGAAGTAGAGCTTCGAGGCAGCATGTCTTTACCCACCATCCCATGTCTCGTTTAGCCCCTGCTCTCTTGGTTACCGAGCCGTACCACTCCCTTGGCTAGCTCCATGTTGGTTCATGGCACTTTCCTGGCTGAGATGGACCCCGTGTGGGTGGCGTACCTAACCGATCTTGTGTGGGGGCCCGGCATCTAGCAGCACACTGAAACGGGACGAGCTGCTAAGATGGGACGAAAAATGGCATGGTGTTGCTTTGATCTGCATGAGGTGCAGGTTGACGAGCCTGTAGCTCCACGCAATCCCGATGTTTGACCATATGCTTGAGGGTACGCCAACCAGCCCCCCTCCAAGACGCCATTGACAAGGGCGAATCAGCAGCACCATGTCGATCAAGCGTGTTCCCCTGAGACTTGACAAGGAGGTCGCTGTCATCCTGCACATGGTCGCAGGGATATATATCTGGGGGAGTGGTAGCAGGAATGGGAAATCCCCTCACAGATCGACTGGGGCGGGCCAATTCCCCAGATTATTTCAAGGTTCAAGGGCTCGCCCACCTGCCGTGGCTCCAGCGACTCGTGCACGGATCCGTCTACGTCCTTGACACTGCAATGGCTGCCCAGCTTCCCAGCGCTGCCGTCCCGGCCGCGGCAGGCGTGCTTGTTTACACCTTCGTCAATCTATTCTGCAGCCTCCTGATGATATGGCTTACCTGGGCCCACCACGAGAGATTGAGCTGTGAGTTGACCACTGGGCGACGAAGTATGAAGTTGCGGAGGCTAATGTGGGTTTGTCGTCAAGATGTTGCCTGTATCTGCTACTTTATTGCTCTCAGCATTGTAGCTTCAATAGTCCAGCAGTTTCACGACTACATCTTTTGGATAGACGTTATCCAGGCAGAATTCGAGCACAAAATGCGGGATCCAACCAATCCCGAACTGGCCATTGCCAATGGCTCACAGGGCATGGATTTGGTCTTATACTACATTCGTACGCTAATCCGCCCTCCATCTCACGGCGACACCGTACTGACGCGGCCGGGACGAAAGAGTACTTCTGCTACAACGTAGAAGCAATGTTTGTATTGTTCTGGTTCGTTCTCATCCCTGCTAATGGCGACACTCTGTTGCCTGTATCCCGCTTGGCTTTAGCTTACAAGCATTTTCTAGGGCCGCACAGCTTTCGCAGTCCGTCTATGGCCTATCCCACCAACCACGCCTTAGGAACATTCTCCGCATACTGAACAATGTGGGCAAAGTCATCGCAATCGTCTTGCCGTTAATCACCATCACTTGCCTTCAGAGCCAAGCTGTCCGCAAGAATTATATAGCATTTATTCTCTTAGCCGACGTTCCTCGTGAGTAGTTCTAGCGGCCACGAACAAGTCTGGCATATCTCGGCTAACAAAGTTAGTGATGCTCAGCTTGGCGATTGGCTTGTGCCTTGTCCTGAGCATTCTTGTGCAGTACGTCCGCTCCAGGAAGCGGTTCTTGCAGTGGAGCAGCCAGCAGAACGAGTCAGGCACCGCGACTACCGCCTCCGAAGGAGCGTATAAGCGCAACCGAAGCAAGGGTCTCTACGACCGGTGGCTACTCGCGCGGTTCACCGTGGCCTTTATCTTTCTAGGGTAATAAAGCAACGCACTGAGTATCGTATACGTCGAGATCTCTAGCTAATGAGGGCAATTCCAGGGTTTTCGAGATTACCAACACTCTGTTTCAGGTGTCGTCAGTACAGAACAACAGACAAGACGCTGTTTCAACGAAACCTGACTTCAGCGCCCAGCGAGCGATACCTAAAATATTACTCTTCATGCCCGGGGTAACCCCAGGAGTTATGATGTTCCTCGTTTTTGGGACAACAAAGGTGTTCCGCACGTACATGTACTCTGCCGTCGTGCCGAGGCGATGGCAGAGAGTGCCAGAGCATACCTTGCCCGGACCGTTGAGCAGTGGGTATTCATCCCGGCCCGACAGTCGAAATTTGCTCAAGCAGCCGCCGCCAGTGCATAGGCGTGAGCAGCCTTGGATAGAAGGTAGAATTGCCGTGGAGAACAGAGTGGAAATATCTGTGCAGCCATCAGGTAGGGCCGTGGGCATGCACGACCAATCCAGCGACGAGTGGTTGATGCTGCCAATCATGAACCAGACCAGGAACGGTTCGGCGGTCCAGGGCAGATGACAGGAATTCTGTCTCAGTGTCCTGTTTCGTCATGGGTTCCAGGCTAGGTAGCTACAACCAGGGTAGTTAAAACAGAGTCAACCTTTGCCATGTTCCTCGCTCAGAATGGGCTCTGCACGAGGAGCCCAGCCGTAGCCAAAGCGAAGTATGACTTTTGGGTCATTAGGATGGGAAATGCTACCGCTGAAAGACCGCTCCGAGCTATAGCATATGTAGACTGCCGAGCGGCTAGTTACCCTGTCAGATTCTAGGACAAGCGGAGAGGTGGTTGGCTGCAGATGGCTGTAGATGGCCGTAGATGGAGCAATGTAACTGAGACAAGCCGCCCGACGCTAACAAGCCGTCGCGCTACATCGTTCTTTGCCCCGTGTAGGCGAGGTGCTTCTGTAGGCTTTATGAAACTATGGAAACTTTGACGAGCAAAGACAGGGCGCAGCTAAAAGATTAAAAGCAGATATTCCCTAGTGCCATATACTATTAACTAGCCTCGCGATGATATGGATGTCACTTAGAAATTGATGGTCCCAATTATGGATAAAAACTACGGTAGCATTAGACGCTTAGTGCCTGGCGGCCGAAAGCGCCACGGCCTGGCGCATACAAACAGCCCGTTGCACCTTGGCGCTCCATGGCGGACCGGCTATACCCTTCTGTATTGTTTAGTGTCTACTGCCTCCAGCCCAGTCTTGGTCCGAAGTGCCTCTCCATCCAGTATAGAAACCACATAACCGCATCTCCACCAGCGAGTTTGCAGAGGTGTATCTTCTCCCTACTAGTTTATATCCTCGGCTAGGTTACATGTCTGCCTTCACAGAGACTTTGTCAGCCGTGGCTGGCACGGCCGACTCGTCTCAAGTTGCCCAAGTCTGCATTTCGGACGCCAGATCGTGTGTTTCAGCCACCTTACCAACAGGAGAGAGTGTCCAAGTCCTACTTTTCGGCGCACATGTCATCAGCTGGAAGGATAAGAACGGCGTGGAGAAGTTGTGGCTCAGCCAGGCGTCGAAGCTCGATGGCTCCGAGCCCATCCGCGGGGGAATCCCCCTCGTGTTTCCGGTAAGCTCTTCGAGCGGGCAGATGCGACTATCGTCCCATAGTATTGACCCGCATTTTGACAGGTCTTCATGACCTCCCCTGAACACAATGAGGTCGGCAAGCTTCCGCATCACGGGCTAGCGCGCATATCGAAATGGAGGTTTCTGGGTCAATCGGCATGCGGACCAGTAGCGGGCTCCGAAGCGAGAGATGTATCGGTGAAGCTCGACTTTGGCCTGATTGCGGCCCACGCTGATCCGACGAGCCGTGAATTGTGGCCATTCTCATTCAGTCTCGTCTATAGCGTCACGCTTACGCAGAATAGCTTGACAACCCGGCTGACCGTTACAAATGCGGATTCTCGGGCATTTGAGTTCCGAGTGTTGATGCACACATATCTGCGAGTCAATGTAAGGAGACTGCTGTGCGATGCAGGACCTGCATGTGCTGACGTTGTGCCCTTAGAATATCGGTGTAGTCCAGGTTGAAGGTCTCGATGGGGCGGAATTTGTTGACACGATAGATGGCGGAAAAGTCAAGACACAATCCCGAGCGTTGTCAGTCACTGGCGAAACTGGGAATATATACACACTTGACGAGGAGCTGCCTGTAACGGTGGTCGAGGGTGGTACGGCAGTGTACCATGTCCATCGTGACAACCTCAGAGAAGTCGTAGTTTGGAACCCTTGGACTGACAGAGCAATTAGCCTCGATAACTTCGGGCCGAAGGATGGCTTCAAGAACATGATCTGCATTGAGCCCGGTACAGTCCGGGAGTGGCTGATACTAGAGCCGGGGAGGGTATTTGAAGGCGCGCAAACTATTGTGTCGGTATGATTTGACATGTAGTATGGATGGAATGAGGCTGTAGGTCTCGTGGCGCGCCGGAAGAAGCGACTGTTAGGATGGAGCTTGCTCTTCAATCGACAGAGACTTAGGCCGGACAGAACGACAACAACGTCATGCACTAGATTCATTCCCCCAGGGAGAATTAGCGCAACTCTGCGCTTGATGATGGCTCTGCCTTGCTCTTATTCCCCTTCCTATTCGAGCCCAGCGTCTTGAATGGGATATATATATACAGAACATGTTGTGATAATATATGACCGCGAATTTATCTGGTGAACTTTGAAGAGGTACCTTGCCTCCTCGAGACGCATCGATGCTAAATAAATCCTGATGGAGTTTCCTTCTTCAAGGGTTCAGGCCAGTCGATCTCGTTATCCCCGGGGACCATGGGTCCCTTTTTGCAGTATGTCTCTATTACCTTCTTGATGGGCGGATGAGGCCAAGGAACCATGATGCCTTGGCCGTGGTCCTTCCCGTCGAGGTACATCAGCTCGAGTTCTTCTTGCCCGGTCCATTTGTAAGACTTCCACGCTTCGATGTCTCCACGCGTCCAGTTGCAGTGTCCCGAGAAGACATAGCTCGCGACGGCCTTGGGTGCCGTCACACAGTCCTCGCCGCCGAGGATCACGGTGCTGCGCAACCCTACCCGGGCAAGTCCGTCTTGGCTCTCTGAGCGGTTGGCACGGCCATCTTCGGCGATAAACAGGCTGGGGGTAAGAGTTTCCCGGGAGAGGAGGCTCTCGCGCCAGCAGAAGCGCCTCGCTAGGGTGTATGCCGTCCCCGCATCTGTTGCGCTCGCCCACCAAATCTCCCACTCATTCCCGTGTCCCGGACGCCCGTTCCTAGAGCGTCGCGGCTGCCGTCGCGTGAAATTGTATGCAACGTCGGGTAGATGCAGCAGAAGCGACACGGGATCGATCAATATAGTCGCCGCGACGTGCGACGCAAACTGGGCGTGCGAGAGCAGGGAAGAAAAGAGCAGAGTCCCGTAGCTATTGCCGATGAGAACGACCTCGTCCCACTCGCCCGGCTGTGCCGCACGCTGTTGGTCGAGGCAGGTCGAGATCATGTTCGCGAGCTCGGGTGTGGGTGCTAGGGATGTGGTGATGCGGGTCGAAAGCGGGAGCATCTCGACTGCGAGGATACCAACGTCTTTGGGTATGGTCCGGAGCCAAAAGACATATGGAATCAGGCCGATGCCGAGGCCGTGGATAAATACAACTGGGCGCTTGTCCTTAGCACGGTGAGGGCGGCACCAGTACGAGAGGCCGGGGGCGGCGGACGATTTCGGCGACAGGAGATGCATCAGTCGGAGAGGGAAGGTAGTGAAGAAGGTAGAGCGCTTTGGGGCATAGAAGCTCCATCCGGTGGCGAGGAAGTAGATATTCATCATTGTGTCCATCAGCCCAATAGACTTGTAGTTTCCATATTAGCAGTGTAGTACACGCGGCATTCTCAAAGGACCTCTTACAAGGTAGTGGAGGAGCGTCCTATGCTGAATGATGACGGGGTCGTAGCACAATCTCATGGCCTCGATGTCTCCCCTGCCTTCCGGAATCTTGACACCCACTCGGTTTTCGGCTTCGGTGATATACTGCTCCAGCTCCGCGTTAATCTCCATAGATACTGGCTCTTTCTGATTGTCGATATCGAATAGCGCCCATAGGAGCCAGTCCTTCACGTTCTCCCTCCGGATATCCTCCAACGGCGCATCGAGCAGCCATTTTCGCAAGTACGCCGCAACATCGTTGTGCGGTACCAAGTCCAGGCCCTTGTAGAACAGCTGTGCCCGCTCGCTGCGGTCTATGCGTCGAGGGCGGTATATTTTGTGCGTCTGGAGATAGTTCCGATAGGGTAAGAAGAAGAAGAGGTAGAAGAGCAGCTCGATGGCGCCGATGCTTTCGATCACAAGCGACACGGGGTGAGCAATGGCGGGAACGCCGCCTAGGGCAAACACCACGAACAAATAACCGAGGCAAAGCCAAGGCAAGTCTCTCATGAACACGATGAGAGCTCGCACGGCGATGTACTCCGGCCACGTTTTATTGACAATCATCTTGCCCTCGGTCAGCGTTTTGTGCTGCGCTCATATGGGCTGTCACAAAGTGGGCGTGGGATTTGCTATTATAGATCGATTACCGAACACGAACGGGTGGCCCCGCGAAACTCCGATCGGGCATTTTCTTCTATAACCCGGCACCCTGGCGCAGGCCTTACCGCTCTGGCCTCCAGCGATCTTGACTCGGCGGGCGGTGCCTCACCTGCGACCTGACCAGGTCCTGGGGCCTCGGCTCGGCTCCCCGCATTGCCACCAACGCCTGGCACCCACGGGAAGCGGAGAAACATGCGCTGGCGCTCACCCAAGCCCATCGCACTGAAAAAGAAAAGAGAAAGAACATATGAAACGCGTAGCAGCTAGAGGTCTGCACATGAAAGTGGCTGGGCAACAGAGAGTGAGTTCGGACCCCATGGATGTACACGTTTCACCATCCAAGAGGTCGTTTTCAATGCAGTCGCCTGCGCCACTTCATAGCTGCTATCCGGTTCGCTCCCCGTGAAGGCCAGTCTCGCCGGGTCACCCTTGAATCCAACCGTCCTAGCTCTATTTAATGGTCGCGGCTAACATGGCAGGCGTCAATCAATCACTGCCTACAGAGACAGGTGCCGATCGCCCCGGTACCCGCCGAGGCTGCTCACACGTGTCTCAGCGGGACCTCTTGGCTAGCTGGTCTGATCCCCGTTTTACAAAACAAAGCAACATTGGACGAGGCTCTCTGGCATTCTTGTTCTTAAGGCCAGCACAGCCGACTTTGGGCAATTGCCGTCAAGATTCATTACGGGGAATGGATGCACCACTGCCGCAGTCCCGGTCCTCCCTTGATTCCCTTGGCTAAGTGAAAGTAGAGACAGGGCCATAGCACAAGAGAGCGCGCATAGATCAATAAGCACGCAAGAACAACAGCGTCAGGCCGACGGAGTTGCTGCCCACTGCGCAGCAGCATCCTCCCACTTCAGAATCTTCGCGCCGCGAGCTGCGAGTCCATCTTCAACTGCTTTCTCAATCTCTGCCGCAGTCTTTCCCTCGAAGTCGTACGTAGAGTGTGCCCCGGCGAGCACGGTAACCCCAAAGCCCTTATCCAGGGCACCGTTGCATGTTGCCTGCACACAGCAGTCGCTCTGGATCCCAAGAGCAACAATCTCACTGACACCGGCTGCACGGAGTCTATCCGCCAGGTCGGGATTTGAGTCGAACGCGCTCGCTTGTTGATCGTCAGCTATAACCCCAAGCTAAGGACACGTTACCTCCAAGGTGACCTTACGGGTTGTCTTCGCCACGAGCCATTCGTTGTCGTCATCTGGGCGGGGCTCGAACTCGACCTTCCAAGGCTCAGTGCCTCGAACGAGGTCGCCGCTTTCCGGAGTTTCCTCGTGCTGCACCACCACGACGAGTGTGTCGCCGCTACCCCGCACTGTATCGAGCAGGGAGCTTGCTGCCAGCTTCAGCTCGTCTCCCCGTGCGACTCTGGACGATGGATTGGTGGCTAGCCCGTGCTGGAGGTCAATGACGAACAATGCTCGGCGCTGCGCTCCCGAGGAACCCATTCTGATGGCAGAGGATGTAAATGGCTGGGGAGACGTACAGCTGACCGCAGGCGGGATGGAGATTGCAAACGAGTCTGCGTGTCACTTTTGCAAGGACGCGTCCTTATCTACACGTCTTCACGTGATGTCATTGGCGACTTCCGAGCTCAAGTTCGTAATTCCGGCGGCCAAGTTCCTCCCTTTCTGCTGCACGGCGCAATGTACAACCGGCTTACTGGCCGTAGCTGTAGGGCAAGGTACAAAATGCACTGGGTGGGACGCTGTAGCCTTGTGTGTGTCAGCCACTAATTAGTGCGAAGCTAATCCTAGGACTTGCACCGAGACTGAGGGATGATCGCTACCAATGCCTGGCGAAAGCATGCCTTCGGCCAAAGTCGATGCTAGTAAGCTCTAAGGATATCTAGCCGCGGGTTTAAGCCTCCAGTGTGGCTTCAACCCTCTGAGTGTGCCGCCTGATAGCTGGCATATGTAAGAAAAGCTACCAGACATTATCTATCATACATTTAGGTCTCGGGAAGCACTGTCGCCTCCGGTCCTCCTGAGTCATGGCGCCATGCCTCAAAGCTTCACGTCTAACGCCCTATTGTTGGGTTTCCAATTCATGTATGTATAAGCCAAACGCGGTCCGCTTATGATTAGCCCGCTCTCTAATGCGACGTCGTCATTCATCGGCCGTTAGGAATATGCGGAGGGTTTATCCGCTCGTGAGAGGCTGCTATCATCAGGTAGCATCCGAAAGCTGGAAGACAAGGAGATCTGTAGGGTCGTCCGTCCGCATAAGATAGATTTCGCCAACAAGAACCGCACAGCCCACCGTCATGGCAATGGCGATGATGGGGAGGTTCACTCGCGCGAACTCCAGGCTGCGGACGCGAATATGCTTCCTGGCGAGGATGTCCCTCCACAGAAGACCAGCCAGGGAGCCGCTGAAGGCGATGCTGAAGGCGCCGTAGTTGACGCCGAGCGCCATGCCGTACACCGCTCCCCAGAATGTCCGGTCGCTGATTGGGCTCCCGTTTTCGATATGGATTGCGATCCAAGATTGGATGATGCGGGAGAGGAGGATGGTGGTCCCGATATTGGTGCCGGCAAACTGCAAAATGTCAGCTACAATGTGCCCTCTGAAGCGGATAGAGGCGGGTGGCAGGGACGAATACTCACATTGCAGAGAAGTACCGAGAGGAAGCCCATGCCGCCGACACTGCCTACAGTCCCTGTCTTCTTCACCCAGTGATCCCAGCCATAGGCAAAGAGTGGGACCCACCCCTTGGTGACCAGGGCTTGTACGAGGACGAACATGGCCAGGGCGAAGGGTACAAGTGCAAATGGCAGGTGCGCAATGACGGCTGTGACGGTGGGAAAGGTCTCCTGTGTCCACCGATACTTCTCCTTGGCGAGCGAGACTAGAGTGGTGTGCTCAGCTGTTGGCGTATGTGCAGGCCCGCGCGGCACAGTTCTCTCCAAGTCTGGAGTTTCCCGGGACAAGGAACTGTCTACCCGGGCGCTGTCATTGTCTGCCATTCCCAGCCCCTGCTTCTCCTCTAGCGCGCCGCTCGCGCTTGTCGCTCCTCGGCCTTTGTGCAGGACTTCGTCTCCTGGCACGGCCGGAGACACCACAGTTAAGCCTTCTTCGCCTTCCTTGGATATCACAACTGCCGGGGCAGCCAGTCGGCCCTCGGTGGAACCATTAGTTGGCCCTGATGCATCGTGGTTCTCATCGTCACTGTCCCTGCCGGAGCTCTTGCGCTGGGTGTGTGTGCCCGGTGCGGTGGCCTGCATCGGGATCGACTCTAACGTATTCGTGCCCTCTCCCCCAGCATCCATAAAGACAGGTTGCTGGGCCCCCTGTGCCCGCAGTGCTCGTTCCGCTTGCACATATTCGAGCCTCTGGCGGCCCTTGCGCGCGATGTCGCGAGTTTCGTGCCGGTGAACCCACCCGAAGCCGATGTCCCAGCAGAACATGACGAATGCGGCGGGTACTGTCACCCAGAACACTGGATGTTCACCGCTGTTCGTGCTGGCCGCGTTGATGGCGAGAAGAGTGATGAGCGTCGCTGCCATTATCAAGGCTCCGAAGGCAGCGCCGCCCTTGTCTAGGAAAGGGTTCATGATTTCCGACAACGACAGCATCTTCGCATCTCCGCCCTCGCCCTCGCTGTTGTCGCTGTCGTCCACGGCCCCTCGCGCGTTCGGAATGTTCGGGTTCACGGGTTTCTTGTTCCTCTCGTTCTCGGGAAGCTCATGCATGGTGATCGTCACCGGGATCAAGGCCGGATCTGGGAAGACGATGTAGAGCAAGAAAGGGAACAAGACGATGGCGGTGGCTACGACCGGGACCACCATGTTGGCGGTATACCAGATGAACTTGATCTGGAAGGCCCCCGCAAGGACCAGGTTGGTGGGGTTCGATGAGACAAGGATGGCCGAGGCGATATTAGCTATGGCGAACTGGGTGTGGATCCAAGCCCTGGGGTGGGTGATGTTGTTGGAGACGCGGGTCATATAGGCGAGGAACGCAGTTCCGGAGAGGATGATGGGATCGTTGCCAATGAAGCTGCCTAGGACGAAGAAGAAGGCATACAGGTAGAAGAAGAGGCGGTGGCCGACCTTGCCACCCCACTGGAGCACCCGGAAGGCTAAATAGCGGATGAGGCCGGAGGCGTCGATCGAGATGGCGATGTAGGCCAAGGTGAGAAAAAAGGCCATGATGTCGATCGGCGAGATGTTATCGGCTCCGACGGTGCCATCGTGGACTTCCTTTCGGCCAATGGCCAGGATGGCGAGCAAGAAGAGATCGGCAACCAAGGGCGCCGTGACGAAGTTCATGGGGAAATGGAGCCACTCCAGCGCGGACGAGGCGCCATCGCGGCCATGCTCGTGACGCGAAGGCGCTGGCCTGGGAGAAATGATGCGGAGCGCACTCAGCCCATCTAGGAAGCCATAGTAGAGCGAGCGCGGGATGGGGATTGGGATGTGGAAAGGCGAGAGCACCACGATGTCTGCAGACGGGTCAGCTACCGGTAGAGCCCAGATGGCGGTACGGCCTCGGTGGCGCACTTACTTGTGAAGACAAAGACAATGAGCGTGACGATGGAGCGCCACTCCTTGATGGGGCTGGTATCGGTCAGAGTGTTGGTGGCCTGGTCTGCCATCGTAGCGGGGCCGGCCTTGAATCTTCGCGGTGCGCAATCTTCGCGGTGCGCAGACGCTGTCGCACGAGCTCTAGCAGTCGCCGCGGCCGGACGGTGCAAGTTCCATCCAGAGAGGCCCGGTTCCGTTTGCCTGCTCCGAGCGCTGCGGCTTCTTATCTAGGCGCGCGGGGCGGGCTGGGGCCGAATGCTAGGCTCTGACGAGAGGCGATGATTTTTTTTCGTGTGTTGCTTCTTGCTGCCAATCGTGCTCAAGAGTGGCTGGCGGGCGGCGCGGAATGGAGGTCTTGGCCGCTGGCTTGTGGGATCGATCGCATACGAATGACGGGGACACGTGCCGGCGATGGGCCCCAGCAGCCCGTTGCGGACTGGCAGTAGATCGGTGGGCAAGGCTTTTTGGGTTGCGTCGTTGTGGGTGCCGCCGCGAGTCGTGTGCTCCTAGTGCTTTTGGCCGATTTGCGTCACCGAAGCGGCCGGCGCCGGGGGACGAAAAAAGTTGCACTTTTTCAACCGCAGCAGATGCAGCCAATGACAGGGAAGGCGGGTGATATTGCGCGCAAAAATTGAATGGAGGGTAAGGAAGTCCCCAATGGCGGGGTAGGCAGGCTTGCAGGCAAGGGCAGGTAAAGCAAGGCAAGGCCGTCGTCAAGGCAGTTTCCCCACTATTTCTTTCTTTTCTCTCTGCTTTCACGGCCCCAGTCTCCGATCCCTCGCCCTTGCCCGGCCGCCCTTCGTGCCCGCTGACCTCACCTGTGGCCCAGGCGAGGCTGGGGGGTCCACGTGCTGTACCCAAGTATCTAAGGTACTCAACTCAATACGGAGGTACTCTACAGTACTGTACAACCCACTTTACCTACTGTAGGACAGCGCTGTGTACAGGCAGTCCTATAGGTAGCTCCAGAGGACAGGCCACTCCCCGTCGCTCCCAATGGCCCCGACTACGCGGCTTGGCAGCCTTGTTCCTCCCGCCTCTCCCTTGCCCCGCTCCCGCCAGATCTCGTCTAGCAAAACCTAATGGCCCACCTTTCGGTGCAGAGTCTGGGATCGCGCCCAAGACGATACCGAACCGGGTAGTGAGCAACGTTAGACACGCTGCGGCCAAAGCAAGTTGCGAGAACCCAGCCTCCACCAAAAGTCAGCCACCCGCGCATCCATGAATCCAAGCGGCCAATCCCCGCCATCAGCTGCAATGCAGCTAAGTGGCGAGTCCGACCGTTCACATGGTGCCGTCACCTACTCTTCTCGCACTCTTTCCAGAACAATGCGAATTACGAGGGAGGGCCGTCAACCTGCATGGATACATGGGATACGTGGCGCAGCCCTCCCCGGGTCGTCGCGAACGCCCCAGCTTAGCTTGTGCCCCGCGAAGCCCAGGTAGGTAGGTAGGCAGTAGTACCGCTCGCAAGCTCTCTCTGCCGTGGAGAGCTGTCCAAAAGGGCCTGTTCTGAGTCGCTGCGTAGGTCCTTCCTAGAGCCGCCGCACAGTGCGTGCGAAAAATACGGTTGCTACTATTGCTGCTCATGCTGCTAATGCTGCTGCTGCTGCTTCTGCTGCTGCTGCTGACGGGCATTGACACATGATTCCATCCGGGCGATCTGTGTAAGGTAGCCTCGTCACTGTCCTTCCTCCTTCGTCCTCTTTCTGTCTCGGTCAAAGGTGCCCCCCAACCTTAACATGCGCGCGCAATGAACCCCCGCCTAACTAAGGCACCCTTCCTGCCGAGCCGGACGGCAGCTTTGTTTTCGAAACCCAGGACAACGAGGCCTACTTTCCTCCTTAAAGTGTCCTTTTGTTTTTTCCCTACTTTTTTCTTTCCCCAAAATTCACCCACACTCATCGCCACGCCAAGTCGCTCTCCCCGAGCGCCTCCCCCACAAATCGCCCACCGTCTTGCTCTCTGCGACGGCCCCGGATTGCCAGGTTTAGCCTGCCAACTGGCCCGGGTACCCGCTTTTCTTCGCCTATCCCCGGGCGCTTCCCACGATCTTGTCCCCTCCGGGTGGAGACGGCGATGCCGGCGGTCTCTCCAACTTCGCTCTTCCATGCCATCGCCGAGACTACCAAGGCCGCCCAGGTTCTCCAAGTCGCTGCCAACAGTACCAATGCAACTACCCAAGCCGCCAAGGCCCTGCAGGTCATCTGCGCTTGGCCTGTGTCGGGGCAGTACGGGTTCGGCTCGCGCCTCCTGTGAGTCGTTCCGGGTTCCCCAGAGATCGCGAGATCGCAAGAAGACGGAGAAGGAGAATGAGAAAATGTGGCACAGGACACATCACTGACTACCATTTCGCAGATATTATGTTCTTGTCGCGGCTTGCGTCCTAGGACGCGACGTAGAGTGGCTGAGAAATGCAACATTGGCTGCAGCCCTGATCTTCCCTGCCGTCGCTGCTATCCACGCCGTCGTCCTTGCCATCATGCATATTGACGGTAAGCCTACAGCCACATTCCCTGCGGGGACAAAAATCTGCCCGGCCATTTCTGACATGCCCCCGACCCTAGGTGGTGTTGATATGGACATCTACGGAGCTTTCCAGCTGTGCTCGATCGGCATTCTCGCCGCCCCCGTCACAGTCCGGCTTTCCAAGACCTACTTCAACGATCCCGGAAGGAATGCTATCTTCTTATGGACGCTTCTTCTCCTCGCCGGTAAGTAGCAAGCTGCGTCCCAGCCCTTACGCCAAGACACTGATGAGTGTGCTTCACACCTAAAGGCCTCGCAAGCCTAGCCGTGGAATTTTATCGGACCGAGGCGACCGACTGTCTGGACCCGGAAACGATGCTCCCCATCACAAACATGGCCGACTTCATCTACGGCGTGAGCAACTGCAGCCTTACATGTGATGTCGACAAAGGACCCTTTTCCCCGATGCGAGGGGGCTCGGCCAACAACATCTACGTGATCCTCAGCCCTGACGTCCTCACCTTTGGGACAGTGACTTTGCTGGCGAGCGCCTGCTGCATCCCGGCGATCCTCTCGCTCGTGTCTACGTGGAACAAGATCCTCGAGATCAAATGGTGGTCCCGCTTCGGCGTAGACGAGACGAGAGTCGATGACTTGATCGAGGGCACCAATGGCGCCACCATCGCGAAGATGAGGAAGGTGAACAACGTGATTGGGGGCTACCAGAGCACGGTCGAGATTGTGGTATTTACTGGCTTTGTGCTGGCAATTCTCATTTTCGGTGAACGCAACTTCTACTCCCATTCTGTCAACTACATGGTGGAGCCCATGGCCAGTGTCGGTATGTCTTGCCCTTTCCTTTTGCTCTGTCTTCTGGCGTGTAGCTGACCCGTGATAGGCCAATGGGCACCCATCGTCGGAACCGGGATCGCAGCTCTGGGATCAGCGGCCCTCATCTTTTCCAAAGACGGTAAGGAGATAGGGAATAAGCCAGCCTCGCTGGCGCATTCGGACGGATCGTCTCCTACCCCCCACAACGATGGGCGGCGGGAAACGCTGGATGGACACCCTCTCGAGGATATTCCGACTCCTCCCCCGCCGAAGGCACCCGCCTCTCACCGTGCTATAGTTGCCGGAGAGACACCAGATATTGGCCACGATCTTTCACAAGCCCCGACGTATCCATCGAGCGCCGCGGCGGACAGTGATCAGGTAGGCCGTACGTTCTCGAACCGGACGGCTTCGACCTACGTAGAGAATGGTGTCGCTGGCGCGATAGAAGGGCCATCGGAGCCACCGTCCGGCGAATCCGGAGATGCAGGTAGCCGGCGGACAGTGGCTAGGGCACTTAACGTGCTCGGCAATTACTTTGGTAACCCAAGTCACGACATGTTCGACGACTCAGAGTTCCGACAAGGACGAGCCGTCGACTTCCCCGAAATCCCTGGCGAGGAGCACCGAAATCCCGAACTGGATCAGATCAGGGAAGCATATAACTATCCGCGCAATTCGGAGGGGCAAATCACCCCTTCGCTTCGCCGGCAAGGCTCGCGAGGCAGTTTTGCTAGTAGCATCTCCAATGTCGACCTTGCCGGGCACTCTGCGCCGAAAGAAGCAGCGATGCCAGGCCCGTCCGCGCCTTCCATCGTGCTATCGCCGCTCACAACCAGCGGCGCGTCCTTATCGCGCATCAGCACGCTACCGACCAAGCCCAGTCCTATCGAAGTCCCGCGGATACAGAAGCGACGAGATACGCTCGAGGTGCCCTCACCCTCCCGCCACAACCCACCGCGGCACTCCTTGTCCTCATTCGCCCCATTGTACAGCCTTCCGCAGCCAAGCACCCAGGCGTTGCCCGACACAGCTGGTGAGGCTGGCCCTAGCACCGGTCCCGTGGCTCGGTTGCCTGACTCTCCCACGTAGCCCTGTTCGGGGCACTGGGCTTTCTGGCCGGTTCTCCTTCTGTTCCTAGGGCCCAAGGGCCTCTTTGATACCCATTTTTGATATAGCACGTGCCGGAAAGATGTTGTTTTATGTATTTTCTTTTAGACAGCCGGAGCATGTACAAGAGGATCAAGAACGAGCGCATAGAATACACGACTACGGCGCCATCAGTGCGCCAAATTTACTACGCAGCGCCTACGGCACTTCGGCGCTGACATTCGGGAATTGCTTTAGAGATGATGGAGAGAGACGGCGTCAGGATGGCCTAGACCTCCGGGAGCTACGGATTTCGATCACGCCAGCATCCGCCAACATCACGAAAATGCCGGAACCGGGTAGATAGTCACGATAGACTCAAAATCATGTAAAACCACGCACGATAAGAGCATTTTCCTTTTGCACAGTGCGGCATCTCTTGCCGTGTTGCCAATGAAGGGCGGAGCAGCCCTTGCATAAGGATGGGGCGGGAGCCTCGTGGGTCCTGTTTGAGTCAACTCCGCCATGCCCCAGATCTTGCTGTTGTGCTACGAACACCACCCGAATGGGCGGGACAGCATTGCGTTTAATGTGGCGCTTCCATCGCGCAGCAGCCAGGCACATATGCTAAAGATACCTCTAGAAAGCCCGCGTGTATGCCTGCAGCTTTGTCAGAACGCCGGAACTTCCAGCGCGCCAAGCCTTACTCCACTGCGTTCCTAATCAGCTCAGGCGAGGCTAGACGAAATGCGGGAGGAATTCCCACCAAATTGCCAGAGAATGCACTCTTTGGGAGACGGGATCGGTTTATTGCCGGGAAGATGGTCGTTCATTTGAGCTGGGTGCCTCGATCAGGCTTGCGACATATGTTGCCCGGTTCATTCCCTGAGAGTTTGCATTACGATTGAACATCCCCTTTGGTAATTACAGGACCCAGTCGATTCAACCGGGCCATGGTCACTACTATAAGTTCCGACGCGCCTAGGTACTGTACGGACCCGACTGCGGCGATAGGTAGTTTGTCGCTACGTCTCACCTCAGGAGCCACTTACTAATTAGGAGAAACGCGACGAGACTGCAGGGCTACTCTTAATAGGCATGGCAGCCGCGAAACCATTGGCTGCCTATGTGTCTTGGCTGAGGTTACGCATACAACTTAGCTGCCTCATCTCTCCGGAGGTAAGTGGTCAGCACAAATCCGGGCGGATCTCCGGACTAAAGATGCTATGCTTAGAACGAGTAGTGCTACCGCTTTGGGCAATCAGCGCACTGCGGGATAGCTTGGCAGTATACTCTCCGTATTCAGTCTAACAAGTACTGCATTTTTCTCCTAGTATATTCCTCAAGGGCCATACGGATACGGGGCCTGCAGCTTATTCTGTATCTCTAGCAAACCGGGGTGAAGCTCTCTGTCCCGTTGTGGGGTGTTTTGGGCTAGAATACGAGTGCGATGACAAGATATCGAGGGGTTAGTCAGCGCCGAAGCATATGGTTGATCTAGAAGCGACTCTGCAGGGCTATCACTGGCTAAGACCTAAGTCCGCAACCCTGCATATTCCTGCAATATAGCCTAGCTCCACCGGACTTTGTGATCTAGATGGAGCATCATGCATAGCAAAACAACAAAAGAGCCGAAGAAGTGAGAGATATACCAGGTACGAAAGACTCGCAAGAGAGATATAAAATGAAGTCCATAGATCGCAAGGGTGAGTGTCATGCTCATTCCGCACCGCTTCCATCATTGTAATTAGCACTACCTACCAATACCGTACTACGCTACAAACCCAAACCCAGCCTATTTCTTCACGCCATACCCGCAGCCTACCAATAATACCTCGTCATGTCTTCTCAAAGTCTCGTCTGGTTCATCACCGGTGTCAACTCCGGCTTTGGGCTGCTTCTGGCCGAGCTAGCTCTTGCCCGCGGGGACACGGTGGTGGGTACAGCCCGCAGCGCGGCCAAGTTCCCCCAGTCTCTCAAAGACTCGCCGCGGGCGGACCTCATCGAGGTAGAAATCGCTGGAGAATCTTCTGCAATCACCGCCGCCGTGGATGGGGCGGTGGCCCGGCACGGTCGGCTCGATGTTCTCGTCAACAACGCTGGCTTCGGCCAAATGGGTGCCCTGGAGGAGGTGACTGAGGCAGATGCCCGGTACCAGCTTGACGTCAACTTCTTCGGCTTGCTCAACTTCACAAAAGCCGCCCTCCCGCACATGCGAGCCCAGAAATCCGGCGTGATCATCCAGGTCTCCAGCGGCGTCGGGCTCTGGGCCGGCCAGGGCGCTCCTGTATATGCCGCGTCCAAGTTCGCCGTTGAGGGCCTGTCCGAGGCCCTGTACAACGAGGTCAAGCCATTCGGGATTCGCGTTCATCTCGTCGAGCCCGGCATCTTTCGGACAAACTTCCTAGCGGGGATCGCAGACGGCAAGCAGGCGACCCCGAACTTGGACGGCTACATCAACATCACGGGCATGCTCGCAGGATTTCATGGAAAGCAACCTGGTAATCCTGCTAAGGGGGTGGAGCGGATCCTCGAGTTGGTGACCGGTACCGGGATGGCCAAGGGCATGCAGGACGAGCTGAGGGTTCCGCTCGGCTCGGACTCTTACGGTATGCTCCAGAGCAAAATCGCAAGCTACACCGCCACTGCGGAGAAGATGAAGGAAATCGCACAAAGCGCCGATTTCTGATGGAGTTAGCTTGGTTCCATAAGGCGCCTAGAATCTACGGGGATATATTAGGACCATCACAACTCTAGATTCGTTTTCCATGTAAAATATACGCTCTTCTCATTGCATGTCGTGTCGCCCTACTCTATTTTGACCCGAGACCAATCATTTGTAGCACTGGCCCCCTTCAAAGACGCCGGGAGCCATCATGAATCTCGTTGGTTTGAACCGTAATCTAATGTCCAAATTGCGCATTTGTATGGAGAGGTGTCTATGAAACGAGTTTGTTAAAATTCATACATATTTCGAGACCGGTATCCAATAGAGAGCCAGATCTGAGCCCGTAGTGTGGTGTCCTACGGGGAAATACCAGCTCTTTGTGTATCGCCGAATGACACTGTCGGATGCGCATCTAGTCAATATCCGGAATTCAGCGCGACGGGCCCGGCCCATGCCGTATAGAAAGCATTGAAGATCACTTCCTATGCCTCGGGAAATACCATAGCTTCTGCAGCCTGCCGTTGCCGAAAATCGCAGGTGGCAATGGTGCAAGGTCGCTATTCGGCTGTCAACCCTATATATTGGCAATCCTCTAGTCTAGAAGCCGCTGGCCAGTGGAGCTGAACGCCTCTACTTGTTGAGTCGCTTGGTCCTCTCTGTTCGGATGTTGGACATCTTGGTTGAGGATCTGATCCGATCTAGCACGGATGGCGGCATCCGACCGTACGGTTTAAAGCCGAATGGAGGTGAACTTCGTGATGCTCAAAATGGCGACGGCCGCACGCCAGTGGGGACCTAGTTGGATAGCTTAAATTGCAGGGTTCTTGCTTGTCATGCGGGCCTTTACGGATCCTCTGCTTACCCTTGGCCAGCCCAATCAAATCATTAGCTAGCGGCGATCGTGACTCTGTATACTGTACCGCGTCCCCGGTGCCGCGACTACGAGAGCGGCTCGCAGCTCGACCCCAACTGGTGTCATGAGGTGGAGAGGCCCGTGACGTGTGGTACTGACACACTCGACACGCTAGACCGGCGACTTGTCTCTTTGACCTCGACCGTAGGTGAGTATGGCCTTCGGTCGGCGGGACGCGGTTCTGCGCCATGATGCGACCTGGGGTTGCATCCTCGGTCGGCTGACGCCAAGCCTTTCTCTCTCCTGAGCCTAACCTGGTTCGCGCCACTGATCCCGAGAACCCTGGAGGCGAAGCAAGAGCGCAACCTGACTGCAGAGCCCCGAAGCATATAAAACACGTTAATGTCGCATCCATGAGTATTGGGTGGCTCAAATAGGGCTATTTCCTTCCCGAAAGATGCGCGTCAGGATCGACTTAATACTTCCTTACGAGCTGAACGTAAACGTGGAACGAGAGAGCGAGCAGCCCCCCGCCCGCATAGCATACCCTGCACCGTCTTGCTAGCGCCATCTTTCTATTCATAGGGCCGAAGCGAATTCGCCTGGTACCTGCCTGCACCCCGGTATGCAACCTTCGCTGGTCCCCTTCGGTGGCAGCCCGATTTCTTTGCGCCGGATCGCAAATTGCGTGCTGCATAAGCGGCCCCTCGAATCGAAATGCCGAATTAAGGGAACGGTTTGGTTGTAGCGCGGATAGTTGGGCATAGAAAGGTAGTATGTTGCGACATGGTCGTAGCGAAGTTCAATAGTACCAGAATACTGCGTCTGCCTACGCCCTTTCCGTTAAGGGCCTAAGGATTGCATAGAGCAGACCCGACTTGAGACGGTAAGACTCCTTAGAGATTGGTCGGCACGATGCCCGTGTCATGCTGGGCCGCAACTTATCTGAGCACGCCGAGCTGCGAAAGGGGCTGGGCTGTCCAGCGCAAGCAAGTAGCGGCTTCAACCATATATGCCTATTCGTACTATCTCCGTTCGGGCAGTGCCCCTGTAGGCTACGATGTCAAGAAAAGGTTCTTGGGCGGGTGGGGTGGAGCGCACCTTGTCGCGCCATGGGGGAGGTAACCCGAAGCGCCGAGGTAGCAGTAGGATTGGGCAAGTAACTATAGAGCAGCTGGGATTGTAGTGTGATGGATCCCACTCTTAGACAAATGGTACCTTTGGCTGGAGGAGCGTACTGTACGATCGAAGGATCTAATACCGCAAACTATGGTCAGCGGTGGGCAGCACGCGCTGAGTCGCCTGGGTGTGCCTCATGTCCGTCCCAGTCAGGTGTCATGCTTGGTATAAATGACTAGACTACGCCGTCCACCCCCGCGCGCTGAATCTATGCACTCTATCGACTAGACAAGCCTGTCTCAATCACCGTTCTTGGTCGACCACAACCGAGGCTCCGTCTCATAATGCGTGGATTCGTCGCAAGGAGCGTCGGCGCGGCCGCACTGGCACTAGCTTGGCCAGTCGCCGCCACCACCTTCCTGAACCATGCACAGCTGCTCTCCGGATTGGAGAACCCCGACTGGTTTGAGCAAAACATCCCGTTGCTCGATGTGCCGGACTCCCAAGTCCAGAGCGTCTACTACTACCGATGGGCGTCGTACAAGGAGCATCTTGTCTACAGCAGCCCCGAGTATGGCTACCTGGTTAGCGAATTCCTCCAGCCGGCCGGCTACGGGGCGCCGTTCGGAGGCATTGTCGCCGCCGCAGGACACCACATCAGCGAGGGCCGCTGGCTTCGAAACCAGCAGTATATCAAGGACGCCGTCAACTACTGGCTCGCCGGGCCTGGTCAGTTCAGCAAGACGGCAAACTACGATCTAAACCCCGACACCCACGACTGGGCGCACGAATACAGCTTCTGGGCTGCGAGCTCCGTCTGGCGCCAATATCTCGTGACGGGAGACAAGGACTTCGTCATCGGACAGCTCGACAACCTCGTCAAGCAGTACCGGAACTGGGACGATCACTTGGACAGCAGCCTTGGTCTCTACTGGCAGGCCCCGGTCTGGGATGCCTCCGAGTACACCGCAGCCTCTTTCGAGTCAAGCGACGCGTACCATGGTGGCTACGGCTTCCGGCCCACCATCAACGCCTACCAGTACGGAGACGCGCGGGCCATTTCCGCTATCGCAACTCTGAAGGGCGACTCGGCCCTGGCTGACGAGTATCGCGGCCGGGCTGACACCCTGCAGAGCAACATGCAGCGAATTCTATGGGATAGCAGCGCCCAGTTCTTCAAGCACCGGCAGCGTGACAACAACCCGAACGGCGTGCTCTTGTCGTCGCGCGAGATCATGGGCTACGTGCCCTGGATGTTCAACATGCCGCAGGCGAGCGACAACGTTGCGTTCTCCCAGCTCCTCGACCCCCAGGGCTTCTCCTCGAACTATGGCCCTACCACCGTTGAGCGACGGAGTCAGTGGTTCATGTACAAGGCTATCAGCGACGGCTGCTGCCACTGGGATGGCCCCTCGTGGCCGTTCGCAACGGCCCAGACCCTCACGGCGGTCGAGAATGTGCTCAACGACTACCCGGCCCAGTCTTGCATTTCGGCAGCGGACTACTTCACACTTCTGAAGCGCTATGTTCTCACCCAGTTCAAGGCCGGGGTCCCGTACGTTGCCGAGGCACACGATCCTGACTCGGACACCTGGATTTACGACGGCGTCGGCCACAGTGAGGACTATAACCACTCTACCTTCGTTGACAACATCATTGCCGGCCTGATTGGTGTTCGCGCGCAGGCCAATGATACTCTCGTAGTCAACCCCTTGGCCCCTTCTACGTGGGCGTACTTCGCTCTGGAGAACCTGGCGTACCACGGTCACACTGTGACCATCCTGTGGGACAGCACTGGGTCCCACTACGGACAGGGCAAGGGTCTCCGGGTGTGGGTTGACGGCAACCTCGCCGGTAACCGCGACACCCTCGGCCCGCTCACGGTGTCAGTCGGCTCGGTCATTACTCAGGCCCTCAGCACCCAGGTCAACATCGCCGTCAACACCCAGCAAGACCCGTTCGGCACCACGCCGTTTGCCTCGTACACCTCTGTCTATGACAACGTCTGGCGCGCAGTCGACGGTATGGTTTATCGCAACTCGGGCCCGGAGAACACCCGCTGGACCTCCTACCAGAGCCCCAACGCGCAGGACTACTTTGGCCTGGACCTGAGGCGCACCCAGGCCGTCTCTGACGTCCGCCTGTACTTCTATGACGACGGCGGTGGTGTGCAGCGGCCCTCGAGCTACGATCTCCAGTACTGGACCGGCAGCGCCTGGACGACGGTGCCCAGTCAGACGCGCAGTGGATCCACTGCTACGTCCAATACTGAGATTAAGATCACATTCCCGACCCTCATGACCTCGCAGCTGCGTGTTGTGGCGCCAAACAAGGGCGGCGGCACCGGATGGGGCCTGGCCGAGTTCCAGGTGTGGGCCGCGCCCATCTTCCAGTTCAGGAACGTGAACAGCGGCAAGCTCATGGGCGTCGACCACATGCTACTAGACAATGGCGCCAAGGTCCAGCAGTACGAGGACAACGGCACCCGCGACCACCTGTGGAAATTCCTTCCCCAGCCCGGCGGTTGGTACAAGATCCAGAACCTTAACAGCGGCAAGCTCCTTGCCGTGACCGACATGTCGACGGCCAACAGCGTGCAGATCTGGCAGTACGAGGATAACGGCACCGCGGACCATCTCTGGAGGGTCGAGTACCGAGGTAGCGGTCAGTGGGTGGTCAGGAACAAGTGGAGCAACAAGGTGCTGGGCGTGGATGGTATGTCCACCGCCAACAGCGCCAACGTGGTTCAGTTCGATGACAGCGGAACCGCTGATCACCTTTGGAACATTCTTGCGGCCGTACCGGCGAGCTGATGAGGCACGAATAAGACGACGGGCGAGTGAGCTTGATAATAACCTTCTGACGCAGCCATAGGTAACTTATGGGGCGAGGGCCGCGCCACCTTGGCTTCACGAGTATACTATATGTACATAGCAGCATTTACATAGCACTATCTTTCATGACTTATAGGAATGTTTATTATTTGGGAATTGTCTAGTAAGTGACAATGGCTGGCAGCTATGCTCTGCCTATCGCTCTACGGCGCCGTGTCGGGTCATATGATATTCTTCAACCCTGGCACATGTTCGACTAGCCATTTCCCTGCCACGAAGCTGAGGTATACTTCAGCGGCGCCGACTGCTGCAGTGAGGGCCGGCGGCCCTACAATTGTCCAGAGAGTCCTAAGAAAAGCATTGCCGGCGCCCCCATTTGATGGCACGAGATTCTTGAAAGCAGACTCGACGTTGACAGCTACCCCCATACTGACTAAATTATGTATCAGGTAGGCAGCATAAGAATAACGTGGTTGCCACCATGAGGACTGCGACGGCCGATTGTGGTGCTCGTGGAAATATGCCATGATCCGAGGAGCGATCAACGCGAAAGAGAGCTCATTCCATAGCGAATATAGTAAAGCCGATGTGTTCCACCCTCCAGAGACCGCTGATATAACCCTAGAGCTGAGTTTCGAGAAGCCTGTGGTGTAAATTGTCGGGACTGATACCAAGGGAAGACTGGCGAGCGAAATGAGAATCGCGGCTCGTAGTGAAACGCCGCTTGAATTCTCTTTGGAAGTGGGGAAGAATGGGCCACGCATGAGAGGTTGGCCAGCGTTAAAGGACAAATAGCCTAGCGAATATGCAAGCAAGTATTGAGGAAGAAAGGATACGTTGAGATTGAGAGGCGGTGATGCAGAGCCCAAGTGGAAACGGGTGCGGATGACGAAGCCGGAGAGTCCAGTAGCCACCCACCCCCATTCTTCCATTAGTTGAAACGAAGACAGCTGAGTCAACTGATTTGCGGCATCGCGGCCACCAGGCGACAACCGGCTTTGCCAGGCCAGTACTGCTGCGATGCAGTCGAAGATAAGCAGTGTGGAGGTGTACCAGGCCGAGCCCTTAACCCCGTTCAACGCGTCCCAATACTCGCCGAGAGAATCTCGTATCGAGGCAGCATCCCAGCTCGGCAAGGCAAGCAGCCGCGTCAAGGGCACAATGGACAACGTATACACGATGGCCGGTACCCCGAGACGGAGCACCTTCGCTCCGACAAGTCGCGCCGGGGATGACCTGGCGAGGCTCTGCGCCGTCATGCGGCCCGAAAGCCAAAAGAAGGTGCCCATGAAAAAGGAATTGTTGACGCTATTGAAGGCGATGAGAAGCGGTGATGGTTTGGGGAAGATGGCCGATTTGAAGACGGGTGAGCCAACTCCCCCGTATGGAAGCGCGGTGTGGTGCACGATGACTAGGCTCGTAAGGAAAGTACGCATGTTGTCGAGGTCATGCCTCCGAAGGCTGATCATGTTATTTGAGGTCGCCATCTTGAGCGCATCGGTCTTTCATCGATACCTTTCCTTGAAGAATGTAGGCGGAAAAAAGTTGTGTTTTAGAAAGAAATGCAGAAGCGGCAGGGTTGACGTAGATAATTGGCGCGTGTCTCGTGCGTCGCAAAGGTAGCTCGATTTAGGTGCAATTACGTGGCTACGGCTACGTCCCAACATGGCCCATCAAACTTTGGAAAGAAAAGGGCGCAAATATGTGAGACATGGAAACGATTCCATTTTGTCCATCAGGCATACCGATTGCAGCGTGCTCCCGCCATCCTTGACCTCAAATTAGCAATATACGCGTCCGCATGTGCTCCATGGTTCTCCGCCAGCACCATCTTGACTCCGGCTTATCCCGTCGCAGCTGCCAGCAGGCTTCCGTGACCATTAAGCCCTTCCAAGTAAATCCCAGCACATGTCTTGCGTCATCCACGCGCCGGACTATTCCCCGGAATCTCGAATAATATCCCTCCCTTGCCATGCATCCATGTCCCTGGGCTTGCTGCATTTCGTTCCATGTGCGGCTCCTACTAAATAGCGGTCCAGACATAGGTAGTGACGAAGATAAGCAGCACGCGGGTTTCAAACGACGGTATCGCATGATGGCAAGAATCCGAAGGCTTTCCGTTTCATGGCCGGTAACATGTACTGGATTGACCTGGCAAAGGATGAGACAGACGGACTCTGGAAGATGAAAAAGTTTGAGAGGAAAGTGATCTGGTGTGAAGGAGATCCGTCAACTGTCGATCTGTAACTTGGCTTGCCCCGTGCCACTTGGCGTGCGTAAACATAGCTCGGTGTCTAGTTATATGTTTGAAGTCAAATTGTCACTGCCGTCTGAAGCATTGCCCTGGCGTGCTCCTCTGCATCATAAGTATACAGCCCATCTATCCACTGCTTTGCCGGCTCAGAACCTGTAGACTCCCATTTCCATGGCAGCGCCGCCGTGGCACTTAGTAGCTCCGCATCTCGCGCTCGCTGCGCCGGGCCATCTGGCAAGTGGTTTCTCAGTCGTTGGTCTCTGGCTGACGACTGGACTTTGGTGGCCCGCTCGTGCCGCAATTTTGTGTACATCTCAGCCGCCTTGGGAGGATCTTCGTGTAGGCCTCCCAGGCACACAGCTAATGCGGCGGCGTCTTCGACTGCCTGGGAAGCACCCTATAGCCTGATTGGCAACCGGGTTCTCCATTACCGACGGATAGAAGATGACTTACCTGAGCAAGATATGGAAGCATAGGGTGGCAGGCATCTGAAACCGAGAGATATTAGCCTGGTTTTTCCGCTGTAGACAATCCCGGACAGCTCCTAACCTCCCACCAAGGCACAGCTGCCATTGTTCCACATCGGAAGGGGCGCCAAATCCATCAGTTTCCACTTTGTAAGGTCCGTAGGCGATGCTCGTGATAGCAAGCATTGCACCCTGTCCTTTCTCGTCAGCGACGGAGTATGCCGGTCGGATAAGACCTATCATCGTCTTGACACATGCGCGGGCATTGCTTACTGTGAGCACCAGCCCTCGAAGGCTGCCTTCATCTCTTCGATATCCCCAAGGGCCTTGGATTCGTTTTTGAGGCCTCCGTCGTCCGGCAAGAGGACCACGACATTCAGCAGAGTCCCGCCACTGATTTGATAGGTTACGATGTGTTTGTCGGGCCCCCACCACATCTTTAGGCCGGGCACACGAGCCAGCTCAGCCAAAACTATGTCCTCTTTGATTTCCTGCGTCGGGATAGTGAATCGGAAGGCATAGTCACCGGTGGACTGTAGATCGGCATCTCCGAAGACGACTCTCTCCCGAATCTTGGAGCGCAAACCATCAGCGCCGACGATAAAATCGCATTCCAAAACCTCGCCCGCCTCCAGTTTAACCCACGGTCGGACCGTATCTGTTCCGACACCAGCGTCTACGACATGCGCTCCAGTGCGAATCCCACCACCCAGCTCTGCGTATCGCTGGAGAAGCGCGGCATGGAAGTCGGCGCGGTGGACATGCCAATACGGCGCTCCAAAGCGGCGCTGTGTTGACTCTTCGGGCGTGTGCTGCTCGCTGAGAAGGATACCATCTTCCCAGCGGCACACCTTGCTAAAGGTTGGAACGACGACTTTACTTTCCAAGTATTTTGTCACGCCCCAGCGGGTGAGTAAACGTGTGCAATTGGGGGATAACTGTATGCCGGCGCCAATTTCTTTTAACAGAGTTGTGGTCTCTAGAACAAGCACTGCGTAGCGATCCGTGAGGAGGAGCGCAATGGCAGCAGCAAGTCCCCCCAGGCCAGCACCAACGACGACAATAAGCGGTCGTGGCCGTTCGCTAAGTTTCTGCGCCATGTCGAGTCGATGTTACGCTGTTTCCTCCAATTAGTTTTTCCTCGTTCTGCTATCACTTGGTTGACCGCAAGCAAGGAGGAGGGAGGGCCACCTTTATAAGTAGGTTGTTTTGAGTAGGTGTTACTATAGGTGCGTCAGAAAGTCGATACACATGCCTTCGCTGTGACGGGAGGAATGCACGGCCTTGGCAACTTGTGTCACTACCTTACTCACTAGCCTGTGCCCCCCTCCAAGGCGCAAATCACTGGCGACTACCGGATGCCTTTGCACACATTTATCGATTAGGGATAGAAATGTGCATGCTAGGATCGCATCTACCAGTCACGTTTCAGGTCTGGGTCAGCTTCACTCGGCACATACATGCGGATGCGCTTACTCGAACGATAGCTCCGCCCGCCACTCAGGCCTAATTCTTGACCGGATGGTGACCATGAAGACTTGAGTTGTTCGGTCTGACCTTACAGGAGATGGGTATACATAAGTGCACCGAATCGGTGATTGCGGGCTGGCCCCAGGTGATGCTAGCTTACCTGGCTTGGTAATTGCTCCCAAAGCGGTGTCTGTATTGCACCCCCAATTACAGAACGACGGAATAACGATTCCTACAAGCCAAGCCTCTTAGCGAGGAGCTTTTCTGGTCTCACTAAACTCTGCCTCGCCACTGGCCAGCACCGTCGCAAGCTAGTACGGTGGTAGCCGGCTGTCGAGCATTGATGACTGCGTGCATCACTAGCTCCGTTATTGAAACCATCATTACAGCAAAGCTACTGGTCCAGGATGCTGGATTGGTGGCTGGAGAAGCTCGTAAGGACACTATGAATACGGGCGCTGCCGCACCCCAAAGTCTTACCTCACCTTATAGTGTCTCTTGGGACGTTGTCACGCTTCCCCGGATAAGCGGGCAGGCCGCTTGCATATCGCCGCTGGTGCGGTACACAATTATATCCATCACAGCGAATCTCTAAATTCAGGTAGAGGAATATCCGGGACAAATGCAATTGCTTTTTTCAGTTGTCTGACGTCGCAGTAGCGTCGAGTTAATCAGAGGCGCTGTGATAGGCGTAGCCAGAACCTGAGCTTGACCGCAAGGCCCTCCACGCGGGCGAGTCTATTCTACAATTGAACGTCTCTTTATAAGTCGGGAATGAAGGAAGATTGTGTATGAGAACCACCAACTCAGACTTCTTTCTGATTCTTCGCCCTTCCTCGCGCCGTATCGGGTCGTGACCATGAAGCCACAGAGCTCATCCCTGATTCCCTGACATATTATTGACGGTTCCGAAGTTGAGGATTAGGGCTCCTTGGGATTGCCGAAGCGTCTTTGATATACAGACAGCATAAGGGGCATATTCAAGCCGATTAGCGACCGGAAATGTGTTGTCTTCGGCCCAAGCGCTTTGAAAGCGATCTATTAGCATGTTGCCGCATTGATCTCTCGACTATTCTCCGCTTCTCTCAAAGCGGGGGCTCGAAGGCAATCTCCAGGCGCCGTCGGGTTTAGAGCACCGAAGCGGCCCACTGTTCTCGGGTCATCCCAAGGCCGGTGTAATCCCTTAAATACTATAGAAGAGTTGCTCCATCGCATACCTTACTTCAACCTAGTAGATAGCAGCGTTCTCTGATAGGCGCCGAATCGGCCGGTGTGACTCACTTCTACTACCTGTTCGATAAGTAAGCTAGATATGCCAAGACTTGAACTCGACGATGCAACCATTGGCCCGGACTTAGCATCAGAAGTCCATGTGAGGGGTTGTCGCCGGGATAGAAACTGGCTCATATAAAAGCGTAGAAGATAAGCTGCAAATATCACATTCCGTTGTCCTGTAGATTCCTGTATCCCCTAAGTTGCCAACCCGCACTTCAAAATGGCGCCTCAACAGAGAGTTATTTTGGGTCTGATGACTTTTCATAAGAATACCGGCGCCGGGGGTAGGATCGCGAACTTGGACGATTTTGTCAAGGCACTAGATATATTCCAAGAGCGGGGTTATTCGGAGCTTGACACAGCTCGGATCTATGGCGCAGGGTCTCAGGAAGCGTTCACACAAGAAGCTGGTTGGAAAGAAAAGGGCTTCTCAATCGCTACCAAAGTCTACCCTCTTACTCCCGGTATTCACAAGGCGAAGAAAATCACAGAAGAATTTGAAACGAGCCTAAGGGAGCTTGGGACGGACTGTGTGGATGTGAGTGCAGGACTAGCAAACACTAGGTCAACCAGGAATGTTGCTAACATCTGTCCACAGATCGCGTACCTCCATGCTGCGGTAAGCAGTTTTTTTAATACCCAATGGTCTGCACTCTGACTTCACTGACAACGCACAGGACCGGAGCGTTCCCTTTGCCGAGACGCTGGAAGCAATGGACAAGATGCACAAAGCCGGAAAGTTTAAGCAGCTAGGTCTCAGTAATTTCACGGCATTCGAGGTTGCAGAGATAGTAATGATCTGCAAATACAACGGTTGGGTACTGCCGACCATCTACCAGGGCTTATACAACTTCTTCCGGCGCGGCATAGAGACGGAGCTAATTCCCGCCTGTCATCGCTATGGCCTCGACGTGGTCGTCTATAGTCCCATCGCAGCGGGCCTTCTTTCTGGCTTGGTCAAGGACAAGGATGCGCTGCCCTTAGAAGGGCGTTTCGCGGCCCATGTATTCAACGGAGGTCCCAGAAAGACCTATTTCCAAGATAGCACATTTGAAGCACTGCAGACCCTCAAGAATGCGGCCGCGGAGCATGGTCTCAGTATGATCGAGGTGGCGCTGCGATGGCTGGTCCACCACAGTGCATTGAACATCAAAGACGGCGGGGGTGACGGAATTGTCATGGGTGTCTCCAGCGTTGGACATCTCCAGAGCAACTTGGACGATCTTGAGAAGGGGCCTCTGCCGGATGCCTTGCTGGGGGCCATCGATGCGGTCTGGTCTATAGCAAAAGTGGACGCAGGCGACTACTTCCAAGGACAACTAAAGTATACCTACGATACCAAGACAGCCTTATTCGGCCCTGACGCTAAATGAGAGGCGATCACATAGCTTGCTTTCATCTTAGTCGAGTAATAGGAAGTCAGCGTTACCCAACTGGTCCACTTTTATGAGCCGAGGGTGAGACACGCGCAAGAATAAATCCGCTTTAGCCCCGATTCCCCGAAGGGTGAAGCCGGACACCGACGAAAGACAGCAGGAAAACAAAGCTGACTGCACGCACCATGTGCGAACCATAAAGCACACTTTCGCCGACATTGTTGAGAATGGCTCTTTCTGTGGGGAAAACAATCGCTCGTGGCTCCCATCGGGCTGCTGTCACGAGGAGCATGGCTACCGCCGCATCTCAGCGCGGCATCCCGTCGCTTGCCATCTTGAACGACTATCTAGACACATCTGTGCCCCATTTCAGCCACATCCCGCCCTCCAAACTGGCCATCACTCGCGTACCAGATGCGGCAGTCTCTGGAGATGACAGCAGCGTTGCCGCACTCGCCGCTCGCCTGGCGCCTTTCACCCTCGTCTCTACCATGCGCGAGCGCACCCCGTTCCCGGCAGCGCTCCTGCGTCAGCTCCCCAACCTCAAGGTGCTCCTTGCTACCGGGACCCAATTCGAGACGTTTGATCTAGCCGCGGCCAAGGAGCTGGGCATTACGGTAGTGGCTGCCCCGGGGCGTGGGCGCACTGACCGGCCGCGCGATGCGCTTCAGCCCAACATCAAGACTGGCTCCGGCCACCCGACTGTCCAGCATACGTGGGCGCTCATCCTGGCCCTGGCCCGCAATGTCGCCGCCGATGATGCTGTTCTACGTGCGGGCCCAGGCTGGCAGAGCGGACTAGCCATAGGGCTGTCCGGCAAGACGTTTGGCGTCTTGGGACTCGGCCGCCTAGGCGCCGCGGCAGCGCGGATCGCAGTGCTAGCGTGGGGGATGCGGGTTGTGTGCTGGAGTGCAAACATGACCCAAGAGAGGGCTGACTCAGTTGCGGCGGGGCTTGGCCTTCCCGTCGAGATGAACGGGGAGAAGACGTTCCGGGCGGTGAGCAAGGAGGAGCTGTTCCAAGAGGCGGATGTGGTGAGCTTGCATTATGTCCTCAGTCCCCGATCCCAGGGCCTCGTCGGTGAGGCAGAATTGGGACTCATGAAGCCCGAGGCGCTTCTAGTAAACAGCTCTCGTGGCCCGCTAATCGACGGAGACGCACTGCTCCATGCCCTGGAAGGCGGGAAGATCCACGGCGCTGCCCTGGACGTTTTTGACGTGGAGCCGCTACCGGCGGATTCACCTTGGAGAAAGAAGGATTACTGGGGCCAAAACGGGCGCTCCAAGCTTCTCATCACGCCGCACATGGGGTATGTGAACAAAGACCTGATGAACAACTGGTACGAAGAGACTGCAGAGAACGTCGAGAGGTGGCTCGACAACAAGGAACTTCTCCATCGGTTGGTGTAAGCTACACGAACAACACCTGGCATGCATTATTAGATTGGTTTGCATCTTGGCCTATTTCTCGTCCCAACTGGCTGGCTTGGCATGCGTGCAGTGGCCGTGCCAAGACCCTCCTTGGCTTCTCTTTCTCTCATGCGACGGAAGTCATATATATTCACATATCTCGATAGTAACTAGTCATTCCACCCGGGAGGTCTACAGAATATTCCGCAATACGTTGCGCTTGTTCACGTGTGCCGCATATACTCTACTACACACAGAAATATGTATCACTACACACAGTATCGCTCAAGGGCGCGTTGGACCACCGATACATGCATGTGGACGTGCAGGTCACGGGCGCCACGCTGACCAGCCGCTTCAGGTCTAGTATGCAGGCCCCCACTCATTGTCCCCGTCGCCACTCTTTACCCCTCCCCTCACTCCCCTGCGTGCATGATTGCGAAGGAGAGCGCGACAGAGCTTGCATTAGCCCGGCCGTACCGAGCGAAATCCGGCGCATCGCGATACTCCGAATGGGTTACGGACAGCATCCAGACGAAGTCGGGAGCACCCTGTTCTCGGTGGATACTCCGCCAACCACCGTGACTGGGTATGATGACCTTCCCGACGACGCCCCACGCCACGTGGTTCCAACGCCTGGCAACACGTACATGATCTTCGAGCGGTCCTCTGGCCGGGTCATCACGCGCACGCCCAGTGGTCTCTGCGTCCAAGACATCAGCGAAGGCCAAAATTCAAGCAACCGATGGCTGTGCATCGAGAAGGACAACTATCTGGGGTTCCAGGACCCCAAGTCGGGCACCTACATTGGCCATGACGGCAATTTTCGCATGCGCGCCTCGGCCCGGAACTTTCAAGGATGGGAGTGCGTCACGACCCGAGACCACCCCAGCGGCGGGTACAAGCTTATGGTCCCGTTTTGGAGCGACAAGCTCCGTCTGATCGTCGTTGATGAGGATGGCAAGAGCCTAGTCACCAGAGAGCACGGAGACACCTTGTGGGATTTCATAAAACTCTCGGATTAGTAGCCCATGTGGAAAGAGCGTGAATCGGGAAGCCAGCGGCGGGGAGGGCATGTGATGGCCTTCTTGTTCCAGCAGCCTCGGAGGAGTGTCCGGCATAGCACTCCCCAAGTGCTTATTAGCAGGTACCAGCCACATCTGATGCGCGGGGAAGTAATGAGTCGGAGGATCGAGAGTTTCCCTCCAACCTATTGAGATATACGATGAAGCACACTGAGCCGGTATAAATCTCCTCATGGGAGCTGACCCATTCGGAAGGTATAGGCGTAGGGGACACGTCATTCCTCCATGGCATCTAGATCCCTGGTTGGCCTCCTTTTTCTATCTATGCTTACTGTGATGCCATACATCTTCCGGCCGGCGAATTGCAAGAGTTGAATCCGGCACTCGACATGGACAAGCTCCTTGGCCTCGTTTCTCCATGTGCGTGAGCAACCCGCCGAGCCGGATGCTAGCTGCTGGCTGCGAGGTACCGCCCATGTCTGCTCCTCCAACTGTGCAGTGCGTATAAGCATTTTGATCCAGTCATGGCTATCTAGCCCTGCGTCGTCGAGGGGAAGCCTGGCCGGATTCCGGTAGACGCGACAGAACGGCGCGGCATTCGGCGAGAAGCAGCCTTCAGGATCCAAGTACGCAAGTGCAAATGCATTCGACACGTCGGTTAGATAAAACAGGCCCCATAGGATAAAGAAGCCATCAGAACATTCGTCTAGAAAGCTAATCGCGCCATAAATGTAGCCGCGGTTATCTGAGTTGAATAGAGCGTTGGCTGTGGACGGGAGCGTCAACTTGCTGGCGGGGATGGACTCGCCCGGACTGGGTGCTGTCCTTTCAGGTGCATATCCTGAATATCCCCGTGGAAAGCTATAGCGCACATGGGGAATTGCAAAGCCTTCTTTCCGGCCGATCTCTTTATGGAGAACAATCCTCTGTTTTTCCATCGCCTGGGGATCGAAGTGGACAGTAAGAGGCGGAAGCTTCAGGCTACCGAGAAGGGCGATGCCTACGGTCGTCAAGGTTAGTCCCATTTGGTTCTCGGAGCCACTCAGACTCGTTCGTTAGATGCTCACCGAGTGGCCATTTCGGTGCATCCGCAGTAGATGCCCCGTACCGAACCAGCAGAGGGCCGTGGATCGTCTTGAACTCTGCACGAGATCGAGTGAACGACATGGACGCCCTCTTTGTTCTTTCCAATAGTACCGCGGCGCAGGCGAAGTCGTCATCCACCCTGCTACAACTTAGGGCAGCCAACCACCATTTCTTATGCTTTACATTGGCCAACTCTGGGTAAGAAACAGTGCATTGCAACAAGTAGGCATCGATTTCTAGACCTTTGTCGGTTATTGCCATGCTATGGTCATCGAGAAGGCCGGGAACCGGTCGAAATTCGCTGCCCATCCGAAACATAGAAGGATGAGGCGCGAACAATTCATCGTGACCGACCTCGCCGCTTTCATCTGACCAGACTAGGAGAGTTTGGTCGTGAGAACTGCGCGCGATCTCGTGCTGTAGTCGCTGAAACGCCCTAGCTCCTTCGCCGTAGAGGAGCGGCATCGTAACCTTAAAGATCCCTAGAAGACTATATGCAATGTCTTCGACGCGTGTCGTCCGCCGGTTCGACGCCCAAGACATTCTGGAAGAAATCGAAAACAGGTCGAGCACCTTGTCGAGGTCTGCGTTCTCCTGGCAAAGGCTACAAGCCTTTGTCTCATTCGCCTCGTTCGGGTGCGGTCCTTGGCAGGTTTTTATATGCTGCCTCCGAAGGGCGCGCTCATCTATACCAGTTATGCTTACAATTTCGGAACAGAGCTGCGTACGATCTCCGAACCCGCACCAGTAACTATCGAAGAATTGAACGTCGCTTGGTGCAATCAGCTCTTGTAGAGTCCAGCCCCGTGTGAACCAGCGGCTGGCTGATAGTTGATCCCCGGTCCCGTGTTCGTAATCGACGAGATAGGCGTAGCAGACGGCCGAGTGTTGGTACCAGGCAAACATGGAATTGATAGCCTCGGATAGCTCTGCGCTGCTGGACTTGTCGATGCAACATGTGTCGATCCAGATGTACCCATACCCATCGTGGTTAGCCTTGGAGGTGCTCCTTAGCACCTTATAGAGTCCCTCCTTGCCGCAGTTATGTAAATGCTCTTTCCCATGGCGCGCATCCTCGAAGAGGACCTCCTCATGGCCCCATGTGTGCGACAAGATGGCATATGGTGGCGCATCCTCGGCAGCGGGGAAAGAATCAAGTTCAAAAGTTTCGGTGTTTAGCAGCCGCATTGTCTACCAGAGCTCAGCTTGCAATACCTTAAGGCGCTCGCAGCGCGGTTTATCTCACACGCTTGTCAGGGTCCTCAGGGTTCGTTGGTCAGAATCAGAGCTGAGAGAGGTCTACACTCGAACATGGTGCCGATGCGGGGTATCTAATGCAAGAAAACGGAGCATTCTGCACCTGCGCGGCAGCTCCTTCGTGCGGCTCACTTGAGTCGAGTATTTGCGGCGGCTACTAAGCACTATAATTAACTTCAACCCTAGCAGCCCAGACAAGGCCATAACTTGGGACGGACCGGCTGGCCCGTGAGTCATTTACCGGAACCCACTTGCAGACCGGTTCATTGCGAGTTTAAGCATAAAGAATAAACCCAATATATTTCTATTCATGAATCTCAAGCATGGTCATCGTCAATCATTCTAAACGCCCTAAGCCAACCGCAAGGGAAACTGCCGCAACTGTAATCGCTCAACAACGCTATAGCCTAGACCTAAAAATTCGCACAAAGCTACCCAAGTCTCGCCTTGGAACGCATGCTCTCTGGCATGAAGATTAAGCTCAATGAATCGGTCGGAAGGGTGACACGCGAATAACTCCCGTATGAGCCGATCATAATCTGTTGTTGAGGTAGCTTCGGCCGTCGTGGCTTTTGGCAAGATAAATTTCGCTGTTGGCCGGGCGTCGATAATATCTGTCAAATGGTCCGGCTTCAGAAGTCCACTTGTGCAGACATCACCGGCACATCCTCGTCCGTCGTCTCTGTATTCTAAAATGTGGATTGAGGGAATAAAGCTGTCGTCTGCAAGTCTCTGGATGGCCTTTCGAACAGCCAGTGCTGGTTCTCCGCCGCCTAAGATGTAGATTGGAGTGCCGCTCTCGACCTCGCTTGGCTGGATGTTCACGGCGGTGACTATGCAAGAAAAGAAGGCGCACAAAGCAACCAAGGCAGGAATAACCGACGGCCCGTGGTTGACCTTCATCTTTTCAAGTTGGTTTATGTGGGAATAACGAAGAACAAGACGTGCTGCACGGATGTCAGCTACGAGAATACTGTGCATCCAGCTCCATTCTCTTGGTGAGCATTGCCGTATATATAGGTATATAATAGCATCATGATTTTCCATGATCCTGCCACTCGTATATTGTCCGATGCTGGGGCAGTGCTGAACTCGACGCGTGGAAAGATAACCGGGCTGAAGTGTATGCCAAGCAGTTTGTCCGTGTCCGTGTCCGACTCCGTACCTCTTCCTTCGACGGTGAATCCCGCCCAAGCAATAACCAGCGGCGGGTCCGACCCACATCAACTACCGGGCTTCTTGTCCGGCAAGCCGTCCATGTTCGTATGTGTGAGGCTGTGTAGCAGCCCCTGTCCTGATCAACGTCAATATTCCCCGCGGAGTTTTCCATAGACTCCTAGACTGCAAGAGAATAGTGGCAACTGCCGAGAACCCTGAGCTACTGCTGTACAGCCAACCCCAGCTTTATATATCCTACTGGGCATACGCTCTGCACTGCAGCTACCAACTGCTGTAAGTAGAAAAACCTCGCTTTGCCTTGGCCGTAGACTTCTTATTTGCTGGAAAGAAAATGAGTAGTCCAGGTACACCTCAGAGTAGACAACCTTCTTATGCGTTCCCGAATGGATGCGAAAGGTGAAGACACTGACCTCTCGCCGTATTGATCGACCCTGGATGCTACAGGAGTGAGAGTCGGAGGCTAAAGTACACCCAAGGAGAAATGGTTGACCACGTTTATTCTGTACTTCCTGAGGTGTCCACCTCGTCTATAATCCAATTGCCATGATGCCCAAGAAATTCTTTGCTTTACGACTTGCATATGTTCACCAACCATTCTCTAGATCCTCTTTTTAGGCCTTCTATTTCCGTTCCTGCCCCCCAATACCGATAATCGTTCCCACCAACTAGTGGTGGGTATCCTGGAATCCTCAGAGGGATTTCATCATGATGAGATCTCGCTGCACGACGGAGCCAATGACAAACTCGTGGTCTCCAACTTCGCCATAGCCCCAGGCCTTGTAGACCTTCTGGGCCTTGAAGTTTTCCTCCCAGACACCGAGCCATATGTGCTTGAAGCCTTGGTCCCGCGCCATGGTCTCTATCGAGTTATACAGCAGCTTGCCGATCCCCTTTCCATGCTGCGAGCTGTTGACGTAGATGCGAAGAAGTTCGACCTTGTCTTCTACGTGGTCGACACATGGCTCTGTGGAGCCTCGCGCGAGAATGGCAAATCCGAGCAAGTTGCCGCCCGGGTCGGTTGCGACGATTGTGTCCTTAGTCTCGTCTTCCAGGTCTTTCGTGATGGCAGACACCGAATATGAGTCATCCAAGTAGGCCTGCAGCTCGTGGGGTGGTACGGAGTGGCCAAAGGTGACGGTAAACACACGGGTGCCGAGTTCGGCGATGGAGACGGCGTCGTCTAGTGAGGCGCTGCGAACCACTGGGCTTTGGTCGATGCTTGCCATGGTGATCACAAGAAATAGACTTAGTGCAGTGAGGCACACAGGTGAGGCCAATTAACTATTGAGTTAGGAAACACTGACTTCTCCCGTATA
This sequence comes from Thozetella sp. PMI_491, assembly GCA_021432635.1. Taxonomy (NCBI): domain Eukaryota; kingdom Fungi; phylum Ascomycota; class Sordariomycetes; order Chaetosphaeriales; family Chaetosphaeriaceae; genus Thozetella; species Thozetella sp. PMI_491. The sequence continues at coordinate 288,180 of MU270070.1, read as the reverse complement.
AGCACTAGGAATTTATATTAGCAATTGCTTGCACCAAAGACCCTGAGCGGAAGGCTTTTTTTTTTCCCCCTGCCCTAAGTTCGACTTGCTTCCCCCCAATTCGTGTGGCTTCTACCCGGTTCGGCAGAAGCAGGTTAGCGTACTAGGCGCGCCCTGTCGAATGCAACAAGTGGGCCTCCACAGCGCTAGAACCACCGCGTGCCTCATGCTGTACCACCTTGTCTTGCCTGCCCATACTACTTACGGAGGCGCTGGAGGATCTTCGACTTAGGGCGCAGCCCTTGTGATTCCTTCCTAACAGAGCAGGACATCTACTATGTTGCCGATCGATAGGTTAGCTTGCTGCCCAATACTGCAGCATATCGTATCTAATCAGCCCATGCTCGTTTCTTTATTGCGCTTTGTCTCAACTTCTAGACAGCAAACTACGCACCTCAGGTAGGTAGGTAGTGTAAGGCGAGGCCCGGCGCTAGAGCAGGCCGCGAATACGGTCCGAAATCCAGAGCAAGTATTTCCGCGGAGGTGGAGGAGCCACTATCAAATGTCGCCAATCATGCGCTTCGCAATTGTACTCCGCTAGGATGTTCCAAGTGCAGTCTCCGTTTGTAGGCGTCCGAATTGGCGAGTCAAGCCATAGATATGCACCGAGCCGGGGCGCCAACTTGTCCACCGGCCCGGCTGCGGGGAAAGCCATACGCGTATAAACTGCCCAAGTCGTCTCCAATTAGAGTCGAGCACCGACCGTATCTAAACCTACCCATTCCAAGCGTCCCAGTCATCCTTTGAGTCGACCAGCATTCTTCACCATGTATCTCCGGGGCGTCCACGCCGAATCGAGCACTCGCGTCCTGCGCAAGATCATCCAGGAGAATCCGCTGGGTCTCCTGACGACAGCCATATCCTCCCCGAATTATCCTCTCCTTCAGAGCAGTCATATCCCCTTCCTCATTGATGTCCAGGATGAAGCCGACGAGAAAGAGTTGGGAGTGCTGCGAGGGCACATGGCGCGCGCGAATCCCCACAGCAAGGCTATGATAGAGACATTAACCGAGCATCCTAAGCCGGGCAGCGTTCTCGAGCAAGAAGTCCTGGTCATTTTCACCGCAGCTGCGCACCACTATGTCACCCCCAAGTTCTACGTCGAAACCAAGCCCGAGACCGGCAAGGTGGTGCCCACCTGGAACTATGCCGCAGCGCAGGTATATGGCCGCGCCAAGATCTACTTCGACTCGGGCTCTGAGGAGACTTCGCAGTTCCTCGCACAGCAGATCCGGGACCTTTCGCAACACTCCGAGTCGAAGATCATGGGCTACACGGGCAAGGACGGCCGCCCGGAGCCGTGGACTGTCTCGCAGGCGCCCGAGCGATACGTCGACCTCCTGAAGAAGAGCATCATCGGGATTGAGATCGCCATCGACCGCCTGGAAGGCAAGTTCAAGATGAGCCAAGAGATGGGCAAAGGCGACCGGGACGGCGTCATCGAGGGGTTTGCAAGCCTTGACTCGGACGTTGGCCGAGAGATATCCAAGACAGTCCAAGAGCGTGGTGCCATGAAGGATGCTGCCAAGGCCAGATAAGAAAAGCTGGGGGAGCCCGCAGCGGAACACACAGTAAATACTCCGGTACAAAGCAAGGTGGTGGCTAGGGTATAAACGGGATGCAAAGATGCATCAACAACTTTTTTTTTTTTTTTCACGTCTGTTGTATAGACTGGGTATTTAACATACAGTTCGACTGCAACACATGGGCGAAGCCAACCAGCTTCGGTCTGCTTTCGGCTCAGGCGATGGACCTTAATCATCCAGAGGGAGAATGTTGCGATGGCCATCTCGGAGTTCCTCTGCAGTTTCGCGTTAGTTAATTGGACAAATACTCCAAAGTGTTCAAATTCTTACTCTCCAAGTAGTTCTTCACTTGACTGTAGTCCTTGCATACTGCGAGAGTAATGTCAGCGCTCGTTCGTAGCAAGCGGATCTGCAGATAGTGGCACTCACCATGAAGCCCGTTGAAGGCGTTATCAAGGCTGACCAAACCGGGCTGGCCATTCTCGCCACGGGGCTCGAGCGTCACGTCTCCGTTGCACATGGCAGCCTGGCGCATGTAGTCTGCGCAGTGGAGGAAATGCTCCTCGTACGACTCTGGCTCTGGAATGTCCGGCGAGTGGGTCAACACCGCCGAGAAGATCTTGGCCATGATGTACTAAGCGAGAGGGTTAGCCTTTTCCTGCAGGCAGGCGGCAGAGAATTTCATGTGCTCACCACGCAGTGCAACTGATGCGTGACTGAAGTCGAGTTGTACACCATGTCGCTAGTTGGGCTGCCAACAAATGCTGCGCCAGCTGTTGAGCGGTCAACGGTCTGCCTATAGATGCTTGAAGGTAACGGGGGTGCTCACTGGGGATCAGAGTCTCCCACTTCGTCCGGACCTTGGGCTCAAGGAACTCTTTTGCCGTAAGTGGCACGTAGTCGTAGTCAGCCTTCCACTGAACGACGTTTGTGTCGACTATATCACGTTAGCGTGGAGGCTACTGCCACGAGTGATACTGTACTTGATGACTTACAGAGCGGGCCCTTGTTCAAGTAGTCTCCTCCCACTTGCGACAGACTGCCGCTGCCTATTGACCGTGACCGAATGTCGTGCCATATCGCCAATTGCAGACCGACAATTGTGACAAGAAGACCGGTGGTGTAGATCCACCAGTACTCTTTGAGACGGGATATGATGCTTTGGCCGGCCGGCCGTCTTGACGCCCTGTACCCAGCCATTGTCCACTCCTTGTCGTCGTCCACCGGCGATGACTCGACGTCCGAGTTCGCCAGGAGCTCGTCCCGGTCTTCCCTTGCGGGCGCATCTTTGTATACCCGACCGTTTGCCATTGTGCAGGAAAGAAAGGGATCTGTTTGGATACTCCTTCCTTCTAGATTTGATGTAAAAGTTGATGAGAAGAAAAGGAAGAAAACGGTTGAACATCTGATGTGATGGATACTATGGAGGTTTGCGGTAACCCCTTTCGAAACGCGTTTCATAACGCGACGGGATGTCCTGAAACCAAGAGGTGGGCCTCCCGCTACCACGTTGGGACATGATCACAGCGGGCGCTCACCAGCGCTCGGCTAACCCAACCCCTCCGTTTCACATCGAAGTCTCCACCCTTTGAGCCCAGGGACGTCAAAACAGGATCTGGCGGAGAATACAGCAGTCCAAGATGCCGTTTTAACACCAAATTGCCTCTTGGTACGGAGCATTAAACAGATATGCCGAGAATGGTTACCGAATTGCCCGTTACGCTAAGGGAGGGTAGGGAACGTTCGAGTAAATGTGATTGCCAAGCCCCATCTCATGTTGCCGTTGCGAGTAGGCATGGGCGCCGCACCCGCTCGCTTCAACCTTCTCGATCTTGTCCCGGCATTGTCGAGATAGATCGTCCTCTAAAAGGCGCCCGCAAGTGATGCAAAGTGTTCAATTGCAAATTTCTATGGAGGAGAGGGCGGAACATTCCCTGTATTGTGGCCCAACTCCAACAGCGCCCTTCTAATAGCACAACATGGCGATCGTCTGGGGGCTATACCTCTCCGCAAGATGATCTACAAGTGATGCCAGGGCACCGGGACACCTGCAGGCAATCTTGTCCCGTATTCTTCGTATCCCCCGCGCCAAGCATTGTCACGCCAAGGGCGCACCTTTCGAGCTCAAGTGGCTGACTCGCTAGGCCGAAAAAAACCTTGGAGGCGTCAACCTCCAGTCTATAAAGAAACTCGCGTAGGCCAAGTGCGCAACGTCATGATTCAGTAATCAGGAGGGCTTTTCGATAGCCTTTTGGGGCCACGATCAGCGTTATTACAACCAACAGTGCTACTATGGCGCCCATCCTAGCTAACCTAGAAACATTTGGCGTCTCGCCGACCTGGGGTTTCCTCTCCAGCGCTGCACCGCTGAGCTGCTTTCGAGACCCTTATTTTCAAAGATGGGATGAACTGGCAACGGAGCTACCGAGGCTCACATCGTCGCGCTTGCTCCAACAAGAGATCCAGGGATTGCCACTTCTCGACGTATCCAAACTGTCCTCGGAGCTTGAGTTTCGCCGCGCATATGTGGTTCTTGCCTTCCTTGTACATGCGTACGTTTGGGTTGGCAAGGAAGATGGGACACCAGCAGAGACCATCCCTCCGCAACTAGCGGAGCCATTCCTGGCGGTCTGCGAATATCTCGGCATGGCTCCGGTACTAAGTTATGCCGGTCTATGCCTATGGAACTGGAATCCGACGAAAGAGTCGGCTACAAGGGAGCCAGAAATAGGCGAGCTGGCAGATCTGGATACGGTGATGTCTTTTACAGGCACCCGTGGAGAGGCTGCGTTTTACCATGTTCCCGTGCTCATCGAAGCTGAGGGAGGGCCACTTATACCCCTGCTGTTGGATGCTATCGCCGACGGTAGCAGGAATGACGCTTCATCTGTTACAGAGGCGTTGAAGCATAGTGCCGATGTCTTTATACGGATGGGTCGACATCTTCCGAAGATGTATCCAGTCCTAGACGCGAACATGTTCTACCACAAACTTCGCCCGTTTCTGGGAGGAGGTAGGGGAATGGAGGCTAAAGGCCTCCCTCGTGGCATGGTGTTCCAAAGGACCGATGGAACGGAGCAAGAGGCCAAGTGCATCGGGGGCAGCGCCGCCCAAAGCGCACTATTTCAATTCCTGGATTCCGTGCTTGGTGTAGAGCATAAGCGGCCCGAGGGTGCTGAAGTTACCATGTTTGAGGTGAGAGAGGCTGCCGACTTCACCGCTCATTATGCCACTAATACTACACAGGAAATGAGAAGCTATATGCCGGGTAAGCATCGAGAATTTCTCGAGATTGTCGCCAAGCTTCCATCGATCCGCTCCTTTGTCGAGAGCAAGCGAGAAAATAAAGAGCTGTCGGCAGCCTATGAAGATTGCATGAAGCAATTGCGACTGTGGAGAGGTAAACACATTGCCGTGGTATCAAAGTACATTGTACGGCCGGCTCGAGGGGCAGAGTCGGGTACGGCTGAGGGCGAGGCCGAGAGTGAAGCAGACGGTTTCGTGGGAAGGAAGGGAGAGGACCTTCAAGGGACAGCAGGCTCTGCTCTTATCCCGTTTTTACAGCAAACAAGAGACGAGACACGCGGGATATAGACCGCAAGACGGTTCTTGAAAGAGTCAGGCATTACTGAAGCCTCTATTCTACGCAGCGTAAGCTATCAAAACGAAAGTGTGCCACGCAGACACAAGCCTTTCACACCCTCGATGTATATCTTACACGGCCGATCACTTAGAAGAGTACTGCAGAGACGCTAGTTTTGGCTCGCAGAAAAAGAAAATATTTTCGAGTTAGATATTATCCTGGACTGGAGAATCAAGCTATTAAAACTCCTTGAACCGTCGTCTAGTGTTCGCCGATCTCGGGCATATGTTGCCCGAGCTCTGCCATCTTTGCCCGCTCACTCCATCGAAGCAGCTTGACGCCCTTCCGGAGAGAAAGATACATGACTATAAAGCTCAGAACCTGAGCTGATAGGCAGGCAGAGGATAAATAGGTGTAGGTCGTGTTGTCGAGGTTCTCAAACTGGCTAGTAACATTCAGAGGGACATGAGCCTGGTCTCCGTACCAAAGCTCAAAGCTCCAGCATTCACACGTGTTAAATAACCCCGCAGAACTGAGAAATATAAGACCCAGACAGACGATCCCGATCACTGCATCTTTGCCGAGCGTCATGATCCAGTAGGCCCGGCCAGCGTCTTCTTTTTTGAACCGGGTAGACCAATACCATGCCGTCCAGGACAAGCAGGCACTGATAATCCAAGCGCCGGTAATGCAGACACTAAAAACCGAGCGGCAGTTCAGACCATACGGTGGTTGTTCCCACAGCATAGGAAACCCAAAGGTGAAGGATATGAGAATAGGCGTCGTCGCGAGCGCACGCAACGCCCACTTACGAGGCCGTGGATCAAAAGCCGTGACGGGGTCCGGGCGGTAGAGGTCCGAGCCTCCGTTCCAACGCTGCGCCTGGAAGAGGAGTTGCGGATTGCGCAGTAGTTTCCTCAGCCGACGAAGTTCCCCTTCCGTCCTTGCGACTGACCCGCGTCGTGACTTGTCTGAGATGCGATCGATCGCGGCCACCATTCTCTTGACAATCCTGAAGGGGGCTCTGCGCGAGACAAAACCGCCAACATAGTTGCTCAGTAGGATAGAGGGGATAAGCCAAGATAGGAGGAGGGCCGTCGCGATGCGTCCGGCGGGGGGCGAGTTGTTTCCGCCACCAACGGCGGTGACGAAAGCCGCGATGACAGAGAGGAGGTAAAACAGAAGTCCCCCCCACGTTCGCAGGATATCGTTCGTCCGTGCATCGGCGATCTCGTGTGCTGCCTGTCTCAAGACCGCCTCTAGAGCTTGGCCGCGGCTATGCCCTTCTTTCAGCACATCGATCTGGTCAAGGCCAAGGGGGGACGATGACATGAGACACTCTGCCATCAGTGCCTTTAGAGCCTTCAGCGCATCCCAACCTGGTCCGAGAACATCTTCGATTCCGGCCAACACTGTTCCAATCACCCTCGTCCGATCTTCCGCAAATTTGAGAATGCCCAGTTCGCTCGTATCCAACCGCGCACAGCAATCCCAAAGCTTCAGTTTAGACAGCATAGCCTCGATGGAGCCAATGGGGTTTCCGAGAAGATGCAACATTTCGAAGTATTTTGCCTTGTCGAGAGGTGATACGTCCATGTTGAATAGGAGCGTGACCAAAGGTAGCAAGAAAGCCATGTAACGCTGACCCACGTCGGGGTACCAGCGCTTCGGGAGGCTGTCGTCGCATAGCGCCCTACAGCCTTGGAGAGTGATAATTGGGCTTGTAGTATTCGCACCATCGGGGCCGAAAAAGTATTGTGGGTAGGACGAACTGAACTGAGGGTTGTCGGTTAGGAGCTGGGAGATGGTGGCTTGGCAGTCCTCCCGGATGAACGCGACAACCGGAGGCAGGCATAGAGCACTAAGGATAATAGAGACCGCTAGGTCTCTGTTTCCCCGACCGGCGTAAGCCATAGCTGAAGGAAACAATGCGGCGCAATCAGGAAGAGGAAGGCGTCTCTGGCCACTCGGGGGCTGGCCTCAGAGGAAAACGAGAATGCCGACACGGCATCATCATATTGGTTCTCCAGAATAGATAAAGTAGCCTAGATATCTTAATGACGATCAGTGACCTCGTTGCAGAATTGAGGGAACCCTAAACAATCTGGGGCTGAGTTGGCCGGACTGGGGCTCGGTCAGTTGATGGCGTCCCAGCTAGAAACATGTCTCGCTCATGCATACTGCACGGGGAATATTTGGGGTAAAATACCCCAATCATATGCACAGCCTGTAGCATGCGAGGGGCGTGCTGGTTAAAATGGTCTGCACGTGGCCACCCGAGACAAAATGTCAGGCATCTCGCAAGGCTAAATTGGCCGGACATGGGCTGGCTACAGCTCAGCTGAACCCTTTTCAGAAGACCAGCCTAGGAGGTGCCTATGCTGGCCGGCGCATACATTATGCAGCTGCCGCGACAGCGATTCAGCCACGGCTAACCTGGCTCAGCTTGGGCACGGTAGTGAATCATCTAGAGTGCAAACTCTTACTCCATCATCAGTCTCGGATCTGAGAAACGAACTACACACTTTCCGATCTAACGAGCATGGCATCATCGACGCATCGTTATCGTGGGACCTAGCCTACGCCGCAAGGCAGCCTTTTGTTACTTACTTCTGGAAATGAGATGAGCGATGACCACCTATTAAGATATACGCCGTATATTTTTGAGAATTTGATTGCAAATATTTGCTCACGCGCAATCACCTCACTGGCTTGTCCAGTATCGATCGTCATATTGACCGAAGAGCGGTATGGTCTTGTCTGCTATAGCAGATTCGCTACTCGCGATTTTTGCCATTCTTGTAGTCAAGTTGCATAGCGTGTCGGCAGATCGTTATGCAGATCGATCTGAAGGAAATCTCACTACAACTTGTACGCCCGGATATGTATTCTTTTCCTGCCTCTTTGTGCGGTTTAAACGCTACACAGGACGGCGCGCCATATTACTTTTCTTAGCAAGGGAGCTCCCCTCGTACAATTAGTATCGCCTAGGGAAGCTTAAATGGTAGTTCTATACGTCGTCCGGACACATTAGCACGAGCACGACAATCTCAGCACTAGTACCAGAGAAGCAGGTTAATTGCCATCGATAACAGCACAGTGCATCTAGGGTCGCCCGGCGCTACGGGCCCAATTGGGACGAAGATACACCCCGCAGGACTGTTTGGTGGGGAAGAAGGATGGCAAGCGTCTTGGCCACGTCTTGGAACTCGACCCCCATTGGCTTGCGCCAGGCGGTCCTGGACTGCTAACCACGGGCGGGCATGTCATCACTTGGCACACCTTAGCAGGACCTGCTTGGCCTATACTGCACTGTGGAAGTTTACCCAGCTGCTTCTTATAGCAAAGGCCGATAGATGCCCAGCCTAAGCCCAGGGCACCTGTGGTTTCTGGCTCCCTGAAAGGATCAGACCGCATAGTAGCAGGCTCTTGGCGTCTTGGCCGCCACTTCGCGAGCTAGGTATATACAAGAGGCGAGGCCCACGAGCGGCCGCTCGGCGACCTCGCCTCCGACACAGGTGCCTCCGCAACGCCAATCTGCACGCCGAAGAGAGGATGTTCAACTTTCGCTCCCTCGGCTACCGGAGCCTGCCGCAAGACGAGGCTCGAGGATTGCCTGGCGGCCGGGAGAAGAGCGGTGCGCCTCGAACCTACCGGCATTCGCCCGTCTTTTACTGCATCGTGGAGGCCATCATCTTTTTGGTGGGATTTGCAGCTTTCGAATACTGGCGAAGTCCCGTGCCGGCGTGCGGCCTGTCTACCCCGGCCGCACAATGTAGGTTGCCACACCCTCTAGGCGAGGACCCGAGGGTTCGATGGCCCGGACTGACGCTGAGTGTGTGGGGCAGATTATGACTTGAACCGGTACAACACAACCCAGATGTACACCGAGGATGGCACGGAGTTTATGGCCAACACGCCCGAGGGAGAGGAATTTTGGCAGAAAGTTCTAGACAGTATGGTGCCCCCTTTCCCTATAACTGGACAGTTGGCTAACAGGTGTAGATCACGGCATCGTGTCCGTCCCAACCGAGTGGGCGCAATCACTCGACCTCCCACGGACGCAACCCCATCCAGAAATCCCGGACCACAGCATCTACCAAATAGATGTGTTTCACTCCCTTCATTGCTTAGTAGGCGGCCATCACCCGCGCCAGTCTCTGAATCTTTACGTTGCTAATCCGAGCATCTAGTACCGTATTCGGACCCAGCTTGTCTCCAACGAGACGACGAACCTATGGATTAGCCAAGAGCATCCGAACGGCGAGGGTCCCGACAACCACACCCTGCATTGCATCGACTATATCCGGCAGTCCCTGATCTGCCATGCCGACATTACCCTCCAGGGGACCGAAGATTTCCTCCACTACTCGGAAAATTCTGGCCATCAGTGCAAAGACTACGGCGCCATCATGAATTGGGTGCACAAGAACCTCTGGATGGATCATCATATCTGGCTATACAAGCATTATGGTTTAGGGGGCCACAATGAAGTTACCGGAGCACATGATGCGCATGATGCGCATGATGCGCATGAAGGGTAAAAATAGCGAGTAATATTGCGATAGTTGGCCGCTTGCAATAACGAACCGTTTCCCAGATGGGCGCGACGTTGTCGGCTGGGACGATGCCCAGGCCTGCATGGGCTGTTGCTAAAAGGCAACACCGTGGGTCCGATGTAACATTTGGACTAGAAGCTCTCGACCCGGCATGGAGTCTGCTCTGTATATCTAGTTGGCCATGAATTAGAGCGGCTCTATCAAAGCCTAGTTCAACGCAATTTGTACCCCGAGATGCAAGTAGTGCCCCTTGCGGGACGGATATGCAGTGGATCACGGACAGTCAGGTTTGAATCTCCCTCGAATCTGGGTTATTTACTGAGCTATAATATCTACAGAGAATCTATTTACATAAGAAAGGTCAAGGTTGTCGTGAGGTACGTAATGACAAGAATAACGTTTAAGATTTAAGGTTTAGAACCGAGCCAGCTCTACAGAACTAGCTGGGCGAAGAGACCACCGACAACGGGACGAGCCGTGAAGCCCGCCGCGTTACCGCTGCTAGCCTCGTACCAGTCGGTCATGGGAATGCGGGTAGAGGTGTTGTTGATAAAGGCAACAATCTTCTTATAGAAGAGTGCGCGGGTCTCGGGGCTAGCCACAGCAGCGGCCCAAGCCTCCCAGTCCATCTTGGTGTAAGTGGCACGGGTGTCGAGCGGCACACCGTACCGGCCCATGAGATTCGAGTAGAACTCACTCTGGCCATCGTAGATCTCCTTCTTGACCAGGTTGAGTCCGAGGGTCTTGTCGGCATACAGGTTGTAGAGCAGGCCGTGGCTGGCGGTGTCTCCGTACTTGAGCATGCTGTGAGGCGGGACCGAGTTGGTGTTGATGCCATACTCGTACCACTTCTCAATGTAGGACTTGGCGGTCGCGGTGTACGTGTCAGTGCGGCCCGTTAGCTGCGCAATCTTGCCCATGGCGCCGATGCCGATGATGGCCTTGAGGGCCAGGTTGGTCTGGTTCACCAGCGGCCCGGCGAAGTCGTCGGTCGACAGCTGCTCGCCAGGGATCAAACCATCCGAAATCAGGAAGCCAGCCCACTTCTCAAGGTAAGTCCAGTGCTGATTAAGGTAGTTGGTATCTCCGCTCTTCTGCGCGTAGGCCAGGGCCATGATGATCATATTGCCAGATTCCTCGACCGGCATGGCATAGTCGTTTCCGTTGGGGAAGCCCACGGCGTTGGGGAAGGTGCCTAGGTCGTGAAGGGCATACGACTTTGGGAAATGGCCACTCTCCTGATTCTCGAACAGCGGGTCGAGCAGGAGCTTAAGGAGAGTGCTGTTGAAGTAGGTAAGGATTGGGTACGTAGGATAGATCACGTCGACGGTCTGGATATCGCTGTTGGAGCTGATCTCCTTCAGGAAGAGATACTGCTTCCCGGTGCTGCCGATAGCAGGCTGCAGACCAGCAAAGGCTTGGCGGACGGCCAGCGTGCACATGATAGCGTAGTCAGAACCGCCGGCAGCGAAGGCATCGTCCTGGACCCTCTTGTCGATGGTGGCGGAGTAAGCAGCCTCGCTGGCGTAGTTGTTGACCCAGTCGGCCATGGCGTAGATGCCGTCTGACCAGCGGCCGTACCAAGGAGCCTGGAGCTCCTGAATGGCACTTCCGGCACCGAAGAAGCGGATCGTGGGGACCTGGCATACGCCGATTCCGAAGACGGTGCTGACGGTGCTGCTGCCGACGCTACCGAAGTCGTGTGCCAGCGCGAAGACGGGCCTGTGGCGACGGAAGTTAGCACGATGTTTCAGGCAAACTAAGAAGCAACATTTACTAACCATCTGTCGTTGATGGCACGAGAGTTTGTGTCCATGGTGTTTGCCAGCCGCCGGTTGTTAATGAACTGGCCGCGGACATCGACATCGGCGCCAGTCTGGTAGGTCAACTGTATTGTGTTAACCTTCTGTATCCTAGGAGTGCAGCCAGGTTGTGTGACTTACGCCTTGCTTGTCGGGAGTGGCGAAGAAGATAGAACCCCAGTTAGGCTGTTCGTTGCTCTCCTTGTATAGGCTCTCAGTGGTAGGGTGGACACGGTGCCACCGGACGCCGCTATCAACATTGCTGTCCCACCATACCTTCATAGACTTATCGCCAAACCATTCTAAAGCAGCAGGAGTAAGTTTCAGGACAGTTTATGCGAGAAGGAAACTTGATTCTTACCGGCAGAAGTATCGAGGTAGACGTTAACGCTGTGGGAGGCTCCATCGAGCGTGACGGCGCTAACCTCCACGTACGAATACTGCAGGGACTTCTTGACAAGGTCGTCAGGGTAGACAGGGCTGAGGAAAGTGGCCGTCATCTTAATCTTGCCGGCCACGTTGAAGGTGAAGACGGTCTTAGTGGACGTGTACTCGACGTCGGTCTGCGTGACTGGGCCGGGGCCGCCGGGGGCACCCATCCAATTGTAGACAGTGCCGTCGACCGCAACGAAGCCCGTCATGCCGATGATATTACCACTAGAGTCGAACGTTAGCTATGCATACATGTGCATGGGGGTCTTGCAAAAATGATGCGGCCGCACATACCTCCAGTGCGTGGCCCAGTTGCCCGGAAGCGTATCGCCACGGAGCCACATGTTGACGTAGGGCGAGGAGAGGGCAAGGGGAATTGCCGGCGGCCTCGCCGGCTTGAAGTTGACGGCCGTCACGGCGGCGCCAAATGCCGAGATGGCACCTAGCAGCGAAGCGAAACGCATCTTTGCTGCTGCACCCGAACGCGGAGGAAGAGACTACGATAAGTCACGATACAGCCTTGCGCTATGGGATTCGGGGCACTTCTGGTGCTTGCAGGCATGAGGTCGCGAGAGGCGATACAGGCAGGAGATTTATATTTACATATCGCAGCCATTTCCTGAGAGTCGTGCATGGGAGCCTCCGAGACCTACGGGGTCTCGTGGCTGTGGGTGAGCCGTGTGGTGACAGGGGCTCGTGATCCGATCAGGGGTTCAGCGGGGGCTCGTGCAGGGATCGCGGGCGATGGATGCGGCCCTTGGCGCTAGGGGTAACGTTATTTTCGACCCCAAGACCCCTGTGAGTGAACCGTCGGCCCGCTAAATTCCTACCCTGCCGAGGAGCCCAGCGGCGCCAGGGCCAGATTCTAGAGGCTCCCTAGGCTCGATCTCGCTCCCAGTCCCGTAGGAGTCGCTTGGCTAATGTCCTTCTCGCTGCGGCACAACTTTCCCAATAATGCACGCCGCAATAGTCCCCCCTTTTACACTGTTCCCTCAAAAAGAAGCGACATCGTGCCTCTTGGCACATCAGGCTTGGAGACGTCGGCCGCCACTACAGGCGCCGAGAGCCAAATGAGCAAAGTGGGATTCCCCTGGTATTCCTGCGAACCATGTCGCGCGGTGCGACTTATGTCGCCAAGATCACACGCTCCCGTCATCACACCCGCGTTAGGTTATCGCTCAGCGAAGGGACCTAGCGACTGATCTCACGCCACAGCGACACCGACATCTTCGGCTGCTGTTGCATAGGTTCAACCTCGTTCACTGCCACACCGCCGCCGTAGACCAACACCAAAAAATTTTGCCCGTCGCATCGAGGGCGAAGTGAACGTGGAAGCTTCGGGCGTTATATCGTGCCAGCAGTTTCCCCGGACTCGTGCAGACAAGCTTTCGGCCCGCACTCCGCCAAGGTCCGCTGCCGTTCTCCTGTTAGAGCCGATGTGGGAGGCCAAGATGCATAACCCGGCCAGCTTGACTTCCCCATCCGGACGCCGATGTCCTTTGCACCAGCATATGGTCGACTTCCCGATTCAGCGGGTTGGTGCTGGATGTGACGTGGGGCACTATTGCGGGCCGGAAGCTCGTTCAGCTCCCTACTTATGTACAGTAGATACTAGAATAGGCCTAGGCCTAGAGGCTCCACGGGTTAGACGTTACTTTGAAAGTGTCTTGCTCGCCAAGCCAAGCAGGGTCCATGACCAGGAAATTGTAGGATTCATTGATCCAAGATAAGGTAAGGCGCAAGCACAACCATGGGCTTACTCGACTCTCGCAGCGACTAGGGGGCAACGAATAATATCATAAGTCACGATAGAACCGAGTGGCATGTTGTACGAAGCAAGCCAAGCCAGTAGTCGAGGTTAGTCCTCCCTTCCACGCAGCGCCATACGCATATGCAACGTCGAGGGGGCTCGTCTCGCCAGGCGGCCGCCAAAGCAGGCCAGTCGCCGATTTCTCGAGAACGGTGCGAGATTCTGTCCCGGGGCTGCGGGAGGCAGTAGAAGAGATGCATCTCCCAGCTTGGTGTATACTAAGTTTCTATCGTTGATGCTTATTTCTAGTACGGATCTAGTACGGACACCGACTGTAAGCACTCCTTCTCCGAGATCTATTGAAGCCCGATGCATGACTTAGGCGAATTACCGCGTGCAGGGGCTCGGCCGCGGGTACAATACAACCCATGTTTGTTTGTTAGCGTGGGAATTATAAGGCCACTGTCTTCATAAGAATAGTGGTTTACCTAGATCTAGGGGGGTTTACAGAGCCAACAGGGAGCCAAATGAGCCAACAAGGAGCCAAATAGTTCAATATAGAGCTAAATTAGCTAGCGAGGAGCCAAATGGACCAAGAACGAGCCTGCAGGGCAGATTACTGGCCTTCAAGCTCTCATGTCTGATCGGCCTCTGTATTGTACCAAGCTAACAGTCATACAGGGGGTGAATTGTACAATGCGTTAATAAGATCCTCGGATACTGTAAGGAAATACGCTAATGCCAGGATTGAACAGCTTAAGACAACGGCTGTGCCGCACTACCTTTCAGGGTGGTTCCTGCTGGGCCCGTGGTGTGGCTAGCCATAAGATGAGTGACTACTCATGTTGGAGGAAGCATTAATTCACCAGTCAATATTCTTATAGGCTGGTTAGACATTCGGGATCTCATAATGTGTGATATTACAAGTACGTTAGAAGCTACATAGAAGATATTTCGGTGGAGAGAATCTCGGCAAAGCCAGTGCGAGTCAACTAAGATATCTTTCTCCTTGCCTGTCAAATGTGACAAACGCCGCGATAGAGGCAACGCTCACTGGCTCGCTCATCTGGCTAAACGCCAAGCCAACCACACCCACTCAGGGCTTCGGGGCGTCCTTCTGTTCGTTCTGGCTGCGCTTCTTTTTCACCGAAACCCACTCCATTCCTGCGCTTGAAAGCAGCGCAATGCCACCACCAACGGCAGCCACGAGAAAGGGCGTGACAACGGCCTTTGCGTACGTTCCGAGCGCTCCGCTAGGGAGTGTAGATGGATCCGAGACCACGAAGCCCGAGCCGGGAGACCCGTCTCCATTTGCTTCCACCGGGAGGGCTGCTAGCCCATGGGCGAAGACGGCCTGAGAGATGGCGAGAAACACGGCGCCACCTAGGGTCTGGCAGAAAATCGCGAACGCGGTTGCGACCGGGATGTCTGCCTCCGGCAGTACTGTCTGCACGGCAATCATGGCCTGCTGTAACGTGAGACCTGCTCCAGCCCCTATAAGAACTTGGAAGCCAATCCAAGCAGAAGAGGAGGTGTCAGGTGTGAGAGCGGCGTACACCACGGCGCACCCGGCGGTAAAGACCGCACACCCTACGATCATGAATGGGACGAAATATCCCACCAACGCGACTAGATTAGTGTTGCCATGTTAGCCGCCTAGACCTATATGTAGCAGGCATGTACAATTGAAGAGTTGCGTTGGAGACACGTACCTCCGATGCCACCAATGATAGCGAAGATACTTGTTCCTACCACGGTAGGGATAAGCTGCACTCCCGACTGGACTGCAGTCGATCCCTTGACGCCCTGGAAGAAAAGCGGCAAGTAGTAGATAGCGATTGTAAGGCCGCCATTTAATCCAAAGGCTAGGATGCAGGAGGAAGCAACTGTTCGCTGGCGCACAAGCCTCGGAGGTACCATGGCTGATGCAGGGCGAAAGGCTTCTAGTGCGACAAACGCGACAGTGCCGACACCGGCCAGGACGAGGAGTAAAATTTCGCGCCAGTCTGACCACGGATATACGTTACCACCCCAGGTGATCCCAAGCATGAGACAGATCACAGTTGGCAAAAGGATGGCAAGGCCAGGAAGGTCGAAGGACTGCGCGACGCTCCACAGGCTGGGGGGTGCGTTGCCTGACGGCGTCGAAGGTGGTCGAAAGAAAACAACCAACACAATTACGGTGATAGCACCTAGTGGAAGATTGACTGTATATGATGATTGTTAGCTATGCACTCGTGCATACACCTGGAACTTCGCTCTCCACAGCCCTTACTGAGGAAGCACCATCTCCACGTTAGATGGTCCGTAAAAGCGCCGCCCAATGGCGGTCCGCAAACGCTTGCTATGCCGAACATGGCAACCAGAAGGCCGATAAACATTGCCCGTCGATGCAACGGAGCCGACTTTGAGATGATGATCATGGCCCCAGACATCAGGCCCGAGGATCCGATACCCGCTATGGCTCGTCCTACGATCAGCGTCTTGGAGTTCTGGGCCGCTCCGCATATAGCAGAGCCAACCTCGAATATTGCCACGGCAGTGATGAAGGTCCATTTAATCGGCGCGACGGTATACAGTGTTCCGAAAGGCAACTGAAGGGCGGCGGTCTGGATGGGTCAGCGGATGTTTCGTGGGGAGCGCGAATAGGGGCTTAGCGTACGGTGAGCATATATGCGCTTCCGTACCACGAGATGTCCTGGATCGAGTTGAAGTCATCTACTATTCGGGGTATAGCGGTCGCCAGTATGGTTTGGTCGCTAGTAGAATTGTTAATGCCCTCCAGTAATGAGTTAGGGGAAGTATGGTGCGTACAGAGAGACGAGAAATGCACATAGGCATAGGCCGACAGCAATGGTTACGAGCACGGCCAAGCTGGGATATTGTATATCGTCTTCCCCGGTTTCGCCACTGTCGTTGGTCGTACCAATGTGATTGGCATCTTTTTGTTTTTCTGACTCGACAGGTGTCTGCGGCTCTGTAGTTAGGTCGGACTGCATCATGTGAAGCTACACGAGGGTCTTGGACGATAAATGTCGGAAGGGGCTGTAAGCGGCCCCGCCGTCTTCCTTCAATGGGTGCGATCTAAGGTTTTATATTCGCGGGAAGCGTGCTTACCTTCTCGGATCTTGTAGCGGACCATTTGCTATGGGCAAGGGACTGTTGGTGAAGGTGCAGCTTCTACCACCCTTTCCCGAAGCGACGCTGAAGCATCACGGAACCGCCCCCGTCTAAATGGCGCCAAGATCCCGGAACAATTGTGGCACAGCCTGGTCTTGTTCGCGTTTCCTTCCAAATGGGGTTTAGCGTATGCTCTGGGGAAAGTCGGGAACGGCTGCTTTTTATATACCGACAGGCACTACTTCTGTTCGTCGCCTGATTCACTTCTGCACATTGCTGTAATTTCACGGCTTGTCCACTGAGGTTAAATTTTCGCCTTTCCTTCCCCATCGAGCTCCCTTGGGTGGGGCCAGAAAGAGAACCATGCAACAAAACCCCTTGCCAATCCCGCGGTCAAAAGGCTGCCTCACCTGTGTCTCGCGCAAGGTCCGATGCGGTTCGTGTCCCTTGGCCGCGTGTGCTGCCCCGAGCCAGCTAATTCTGTGGTCGCTATAGATCGGAGGCGCCCCACTTGTAAGAATTGCGAAAGCCGAAATCAGGTCTGCCGTGGCTACAGACGAAATGAGTTCACTTTCATGAATGAAGGCTGGAAACCCCACGGAGCCACGCCGCGGGCCAACAGGTCCAAACTCCCAACGCCGCAGGCGTCACTATCTCCACGCGGCCGAGAAACTAGGTCTCCTCTTGCTCGGCCACTCTCAAGCCGCAGCTTGGTTGTATACGGGGCCTTCTTTCTCTCCGAGTTCAAGAAACCTTTTGGTCCTGGCGAGATATTCCTCCAGGCAAGGCTGCTTCGGGCTTTTCAACTCCTCTGGTCGGGAAAGAAGGATACAGACATGCCGATAACGTGCGCCATTGAGGCACTGGCGGCGGGTTATTTCGCTCGAATACACAACGACCGGGTCTCTCGAGATCAAAGTATGCTTGCATATGGGAGGGCGTTGAAGTGTCTCACTTCGACGCTCACAGAAATGCAATGTGTCGGACTCGATGTCATGTCTGATTCTGACTGGGACGACTTCCACTTCTCCTGCTTACTGCTTACGCTGTGGGAGGTAGGTTGTCTCTCCCACTGGGGAAGAATGACAAGGCACTATCCTGAGACCTCTTACTAATGCCACCGGGATGCAGTTGGACCAACATCCCGGCACCTCGAACTGGAAGGTGCATATCAGGGCTCTCGGGTTGGCCATGGAAAAGCGCGGAGCTAGCACGCTAAGATGCCCCGAACTGACCAGCTCAACCCGCTTCTTTGTGGTATGTCCCCATCTCAGAGTATATACTGATCCTAACTTCCGCTACGCTTGGTCATGACTAACTGGTTGGTCCGATCACAGCTTCTTGAAAAGCTTTCCGGGACCGAAGCGCGATCTACTGGCAAATTACCACAAAAAAGCGAGGATACGAGGTCACATTGGTGCTTATGGCCGAGCACCCAATTACCAATCCATACAGGCTTCGCCCCGCGTACCGTACATGACGCTGTGCTCGACGACCTCGCCGAGGCTGTCAATATTCGCACGCAATACTCACAGCTAGTATGGGAGAGCGGCAACCCGCGCCTAAAGTCTCAGAGTCAACTGGCTCTGGACGCGCTGGCGAAGATCTACGAGCGAGCCGATGCCATCGTGCACCGCCGGGAACTGGCACTATACTTTTGCAGATCTACGATGCGTGATGTTCCTGTAGCAGAAGTACCTGTCGAGACGAACATGGCTGAGATGTCTGACTATGTCAGCAAGGCATGCGCTCTGGGAGCACCAAGAGGGGGGTTCGACGCCTCAGTCCCGGCCACCGCGCTCATCTTCTCAAGCGTCAATGAGATTCACACTATGCAGTTCGGGTGGATAACACTAATGGCTACGCGTCTCATCCAATGCGACATTATCAACTCGATTCAGCGAGCCGGGAATGGGGCGAGAGGACATCACGCAGTTTTCGACGCGGAAGAAGCCAAGAGTAGGCTGCAGCAGCACCGCTCGGCCCTTGTCGAGTGTGTCCGGACCGTCTTGCGGTCCATTCCTTACCAAAGCATACCAGACAGTTTGGACCTCACGCCTTTCTTTGTGGGGAGTGTGTTCTTCCTCGCCCACACCGTCCTAGGCAAGGAGTGTGAATGGCTCACTGCCGAGCCCGACCGTGACAGCGAGCTGCAAAGTTGCGTTGCTGCCCAGGCCGTCCTAGAGAGGTATTTGGGGTGGGTCGCTGAACGAAAAATCACGATCAGGCTCGACTGGAGCGGATAGGGACCCTGTTGAGCAAATGGCAGCGGAGCAGGGACGAGCCAAACCCCGGAGACGAGGGCATCGTTGAGGAAGCGCTATAGAGGTATTTATTTTATTGGGTTGCTTTTCTTAACTATCTAATACCGTCATCTTGCCATCTCGTGCAAGTTTTGATACGCGTATCATAAATATTGACAATGGCCACCAAACAGCCGTGATATACAGGGAAACCTTTGCGCCTAGCTTTGTCGTATCGGAATGATCACCTGCCTCCATCACAGACATTCTTAAATTTGGTGAACTTTAAGAAACAGCGCATTTGGAATCTTCAGTACAGGAGCTAACATAAAATAGACAGAACCGCCGAAATGAACGCTGGCTTCGAAAGCAAATATGTTTGAAGAACATGCGCTGTACCCCCTTCTACTTACACCCGGATTGCACCCGGACTGTGTGTAGGGGCCACGGCTCATCTGTGCCGTTGGCTGTGACGCGTTGGGTCACGGTAATCTCTTTGAGTGGCACTTGGTCTCCATAGTTACCGCTCGGCGAGCTCCGGAGCACATTCCAATGCTCCGGATCCGACTCCCAGAGCCATGCTTTGTTAGCATGATCGACGTCAGGCAGGCGTTCAAATGAGCCACGGGTCCTAGGAGTCGAGTTGATGGCGCCTCTGGATCCCTGACCGGTTCTCGAATTATACTGAGAAGGTGGTGTCTTGCCACTGACCACGCTGGACAGGCTCCCTTTCTTGGTGAATATGTTCAACAGAGGGCGCATCGTGGGGAGGCAGGCACATATGAGGCCCATGGTACCTTCAATAAAGCACCATAGCTGGATGTAGGCAACATGGACTAGAAAGCGTAATATAGGCGTTAGCCGAGTGATACCAAGAGCTGTCCACTACATTTGATCCTTGATGTCGTACCTGTGAAATAATTTGCATCGTCTCCAGTCGTCCAGAGAGTGTAACGGTAGCTCAGAACTAGTCGAATGATGGCGCTAACAAGAGTAAGAACGCCGACTGCGAACGCGCTGCTGATCGCTATTTTGCTGGCCAGAGAGGTCTGAAGTCGGCTTGTCTCGTAAATGGGCAACGCAATTAGGACAACATCCGTGGCAAACTCCGGTACTGTTGCTGCCCAGCCAAGCCAGTCAGCAAGGCCAGAGTTGCATGAGCCGGTGGTCATGGTTGGCTCCCAGGCCTTGCTGACCGGGTTGCATTGGAGGACGGCTCCTAAAACGTAGGCGAGATTCCAGAGCCAGATGATCACAGCCATGACTATGCAGCTGAATTTCATGAAGCGAGTAGGGAATATACGCCAGTACATGGCTAGGATACTGCACTTCACGAAAGTGATGACGAAAGGGGCGACAATCTCAGTAGCGAACATCATCTGTTGTGGTAGTTGCAAAATCAGTATATCTGCTGTCTCCCGGCCATAGCCAACCCATGAAGTAGGGCATAGCAAAGTTACATGCCTTTAGGAGTTGTGGCATCATGCTGGGGTCTTGGATAATGTCGCTAACCAGCTTTCCAAGCCCAGCGTCTTTGACTTGAAGTAGGAGCAGAGCATAATATCCACAGACGAAGATCTAGCGAGCTTAATAAGAGCGTGCTTTGAGATGGAGGTCAGGGAAGCGAAGGAACTTACCGAGGCAAGTACAGTGAGGATGTCGTCCGCTCCGAGCTTTACCCCCCGTTGGGAACGTACCCAGAAACGTAGGGCGACACAGAGAGCACTGAGAACCATCATCATGGTGGTTATACCGATGATAAGAGGACCCATATCGTCATGGTCCACCATGACGGGGATTGTTTCTGTACTATTGGAAGGCAGCATGATTGCGCGGTAGGAGCGAAAGTTGTCACATCCCTGAAGTCATAACCATGTGGCGAGGTGTAGGCGTGGGCGATATAAAATATAGCCGGGCGAGATCTAGGCGCTGTTTGGAGACTACGTCTCGGAATTCCCAAGCGGCTTACTCGGAAAAGACTGCAGAGCGGGATCATCCCCTACGGGCCGCAAATGCTACGCAAATCCGCCATGCGCCGCATGTCAAGCTTGGTTGTGACACGAAAGAGACCCATTGGTGTGGTCCGCCGCTAAGATGCATATGTCGCTTCGAGCGGCGCCTCATATTGGTCGCACAAGAAAATCCTACCCGTTGACACCAGCAGAAACTACAGTTGCCACGAGGTCGTAGAATCTGTTCAATTTTGCTATGCATATCCGCGCTAAATGCCCTGCCCTGCGCGTCCAGTCGAGCGCAGATTCCAGCTCTCATCTGCTGAGACTTAAGTATTCGGGGATCGAAGCAGTTGTACTACCTTTTGGAGTATATTTGCGCGGCGTGTGGTCTCCATTTTACGGAGTCTTGGTTTCAAGAAAACTGCTGCAGCTCGAAATCAGGGAAGAAATTATTGTATTGGGGTCCAGAAAAGTGATCTGCCCACCCTCCATGCCCCGCACGCCGCAGACGTGCTGGTGATCCAACCCACATGGCGCTATTTCTCCCCCATCGGGGGACAGCTCACCTATATTAAGATTCGGCAATAGACTTTCTAGGTATTTCTGGGTATCCGTCCCGCGTCTAGCGCACTCGCTCATCCAACAAGCCAATCAAGCCGGGCGCCAAGTCGAGAGGTGCAAAGCGCGTTGGACCCCGAAAAAGCCGTATGGAAAGCCTTGTCCAATGTTAGCATAAAGGCTCTCAGCTCAGTCTCCTTCCAATCGGGGGGCTTCCCCCACAACCCAACGTAAAAAGAAGACTAATGGTGTGCTGATATTGCCGTCTCCTGTGTATCATAGCACAATCCTGCGTGAGCCTCGACGGCAGAGTTGAAGTATATCAAATACCCCTATTCAATCGCATGCTCGTGTTTTTAAACGAAACTGCCTTGGTGTTTCTGATGGATGGTCGGGTAGGCAGGGAGAAGCAGATGTACAGGGGAATGAACCCAAGACTCGGAGCTGAGCGATGACTTGCATCAACGGCAAAGTCGGTTAGATTAATATTGTGTCTTGTCTGTATCTTCTGGGTAAATCATTCCACTTCCTGCTTATGTCAGTCTCTTCACTTCGCATGACCACCTCGAATAAGCGCGAGAGCTGTGCCAATGCTCCTCATGTCGTCGCGCGACAGTCTAAACGTAACCCTATACCCGCATTCCATGCTGAAAAAAAACCGCCTAGCCGAGTTTCTTAGCTACTAGCTGGGACGACATCCCGCACAGCCAGTGAAGAGGTGTCGGATGATCTGGTCGACGGTGAGGCTGTTGAGGTGAAGAGCGTCGAATATTGTAAAGCTAATGGGGCGGAGGGCTTTGAGCACAGCTTTATCATTCTGCGGCCCGTCAACGAAAGTATGCCTGGCCGGAAAGTCTCTGTCCTCGTCAAATGACGTGGTTTTGAATTCCGACAAGTGTCTTATTGAAAATGTGGTGGGCCGTGGGCGGGAGGCCGGAGATATGGACTACGCTTGCTCTGAAGAAAAGAAAATAAGGAGGCCAGGGGCTCGCGTAGCGGATGTCATATTTGGCATTTTAGGCACAAGTAATGAATCAAGCAAATTACACTGCAAAAAGGTTGATTGGGTGAGTGCCCGGAGAGGCGTACGGAGCCTGCCATCTTTCACCGGGTGGGGCCGCGCCGGTCATATAAGGCTGCCCAGACCGCCACCGGTTCGGTTCGGC
This sequence comes from Thozetella sp. PMI_491, assembly GCA_021432635.1. NCBI lineage: Eukaryota > Fungi > Ascomycota > Sordariomycetes > Chaetosphaeriales > Chaetosphaeriaceae > Thozetella > Thozetella sp. PMI_491. The sequence continues at coordinate 265,447 of MU270070.1, read as the reverse complement.
GCACGACGTGCACCAGAGAAACCAGTGCCAGTGGGTGATCCTGTCCGTACGACCCGAGAGAATGAATAACTAGTAAATCCCAATGCACCAGCCACCATTAACCTACCTATTAGAACCACAGTGTTGTCGCACAACTAAGTTTCCTCGAAAAGAATTACATAATAGATAGTTATATAGGCCATGTTTCTTTATGTAGACGCAAGTTAGAAGAATGCCACCTTGCAAACCCTTGCAACGCAAGGTATGGCGCAATTTTATAGATGGTTCTTCTACCGGAAGCTTCCGTCCCCTATTACATTTTGCTCTCCTCGCTACACTCTTATCCCTGGCCTTCTAGAAAATTCGGTATGAAGCTTCGCCAAATGCATCTATATTTTCCAAATTAAATGACTAGTACTATTGTACGGATACTCTGAGGGTAGTCCTTACGTTTGCTTCCTTTACGCGCTCTTGGCGCTTTCGCACTTCCGGATTTGGCCATCGTGGATCTTTTGTGCTCACGAAACGCCCTGCCCTCGGTATACTTCGTACAGGTCTCCGGATATTCCCCTGTCAGCTGGGGCGCTCCTTTCGCCAGTAACATTCACCAGGTAAGCTGCGGCTTGATGTTGGAGCGACTTGGCAATAATCCCAGACGGCGCTTTAGCCGCTGATTGGCTGGCGGCTGAATACCCTTCCAGCTGCGTGGCACAGCTCCTTTAAATGAGCTAGGACCTGCTGTCAGATGCCCCTTTGTCGCCTGCTTGTCTCCGAGTAAACTCTCGCTCTCGTGGTAGACCGTTCATTGCGGATGCAACATGTGATTCACCGTTCCTGTCATTCCTGTCCTGCTCTTCCCGCCTTGTTTATTTTTGTGTCAAGGAATACGGTGTAGCTGGGCGAGAAACATGACGAGCTACCCGTACAGGCAGCACGATGGCACGTTCGACGCCTCCGAAAATCTCCCCGAGGTAGTCCAGCAGAGCCCACAGCCGTATCCCGACTCTTATGCGATCGAACCGAAGCCTCAGATCAAGGAGCCCGGGCCGTACTTACCACCAGGAACGTATCTCGACCCGAATGGCAATCTGGTATGGACCTCGCCTCCGTCGGCTTCGGATCCAAGTCCAGGCCCCGGCTCATACGTGACACAAACGCCGGCCGGGCGCCAAGGGTGGACGCGCCGAAAAACGGCTTTTGTCGCACTAGCTGGAGTGCTATTGGTGATTGTTATAGTGCTAGGAGTCACATTAGGGGTCGTTTTGAGTCGGAAACAAACTACGTAAGTTTTACCCGAGCCTCGGGATTCCAATAGGAGGCGTCGCTGCGGCTAACAGCACGGCGTTTAGAAACACAGACAATGTTGGGGCAGACACCTCGTCAACAAGCTCCGCGGTATCGCCTGGCGCGAGCTCTCCCACAAAAACAAGCGAGGCCCCCTCGTCATCGACAACCCCGGCTTCCATCTGTCGTTCAACGATCTGCCCATCAATGCTGGCGGTGGTGCAAGACTCCACCCCTTCTGCAGGTTCGGATGCCAAATTATTTTTCGGCCTAGGTAGCGATAGCGCTGTGTGGTATAGGAAATGGGACGGGTCAACTTGGACAAATTCATGGACGAGCCTAGGCGGCCAATTCCTGAGCCAACCCTCCGCTGTGACTTTTCGCGACAATCAGACCAACGTGTGGGTTATCGACCAGAACTTCGTTATGTCATCGATTGCCTATAAGAGCGGGGTTTGGGATAAGAGCTGGCTTAGCCTCGGAGGAGTTATTACAGCGGCTCCGACAAGTTGTTCCCACCAGTCGGGCGTGCTCGATATATTCGTCCGTGGAACAGATGGTGCACTATTTCAAAATAATTGGAACGAGTCATCTGCTGTGGGATACACTGGCTGGTTACGCCTAGACGGATGGCTATCCAGTGCTCCGGTCGTTACTTGCGCTGCGCCCGATCGAATGGACGTGGTCCTATTGGGCGACACCCAGAGCCCCTACCCATTCTTCGTCAAAAGGTGGACGGGCTCCGCCTGGCAGGACTACGTAAAATTAGGTGGTGATTTCAGGGGAGAACCGACAGCTGTGTCCTTCAGCTCGGAGAGGAGCGATTATTTTGGCATCGGGGCTGACGGGGCCATGTACCATGCGACATGGACGTCCTCCTCCGGCTACGGATCATGGACCAATCTAGGGGGTTCGTTCGAGTCTTCCCCCCACGCCTTCGTGACGGGAAGCTCGAGAATAGATGTGCTCGGCGTCGGAACAGATGATCACCTCAAGCACAAGGCGATGATAAATGAGGTATGGAGTTCGGATTGGGACGACTTGGGCGGAAGTTTCAATAGCGCCCCGGTTGCTGTCACGGGGAGTTCGGGGAATGTTACTGTGTTTGGACTAAGCAAGACAGGAGCCTTGTTTCACAAGACGTGGGCTGCGGGAAACGACCGCGTCTGGAGCAAAGGGTCAGACTGGGTGGAGGATGGCGGCTCCCTCGGTACGAAGTGGTTTAGGCCGGGGCCCGTCTCATAGCGACGCGATTGCTGGTTACCTTGTGGCTGTTCTCGGTTGGGCAACATATGCTGTACTTACTCGAATGCTGAGCGCTTAATAGAGCGCCTCGGCACTGTAATTAGAAATGCCTACTTAATCCATGCTATCCGAGATCTACCGCTATCAAATAAAGCTATGGCGGATGTAGATCTTTCTAGAGAACAACAGGACGAAGAGTATATCAGACGAGTAGACGATCTCGATTTAGCGGACGCTTTAACCTCAAGTTTTCGTTGCCATCCTGTCACAAACGAGCAGCTTGGTTCTTATTTGATCGTTATTGCATACTATGTATCATTGTCCGCTTCACTGACGTAGCGATGGAGCTTTCTTCTAGCGCCGTGGCCTCCCACCCACTCCTTGGCGCCAAATACAAAAAGCAAGCACCTAATAATCCCAGGAACAGAGCGGGGGTACCCTGCACCCAGTGTCAACATTGTGTATTCCATAGAATACCTTTGGCTCGTGATGCAACGATAGGGAGGCACTCCTCATATATAAAAGTTATAGGCATGGATCCCGTTGCTCTTTTCACGCTCCGTCACCATCTGCCGGATCTCCTTCCCGAGGAGGTCCCCGGAGACTTCGAGGTTGGGATCGAAGTCGTCGCTGCTCATGATGGCCATCATGATCTGTTTGGCCAGTGTCTGCACGTCGCGCGCGTTACCCCACGCCGGCAGCTTGGCCAACGTATGGAACTGGGAGACCACGTCTTCCTTGGCCTTCTTTGATGATGCAGCCTTCTCCACCGATAGCTTGCGATTCCGCAGCTCTTGGAGCAGTAGCTCGAAGCACTGCTCCGACTTAAGGCTCGGGAAGTCAAACGCTACGGGGAATCGGCTGGTCAAGCCGGGGTTACTGTCCATCAGTGCGTTAATCTCCTGTTCGTATCCCGCCAATACCACGATCAGCTTGTTCTGGTACTCGGTTTTTGTCTAGCGCGCGTATTAGCAAGGTGTAAAAGAGATGACGAATGATCCGAGAGGTCGGAGGAGCGGCTTACAAGAAGGTTCACCATCTCTGATGTGGCCTCGGCGCCGAATTTGCTCTCGTTAAGTCGATACGCCTCGTCGATGATAAGAACCTTGCCGAGCGCCTTCGAAAACACACGTTGCGTCTTGGGGCCAGTTTGACCGATGTACTCGCCGATCAACTCACTGGCCGAGCACTCGATGACCTCGTCCGTGGCCAGCATGCCCATGTCGTAGAAGACCTTTCCGACCTGCCGGGCCGTGCTCGTCTTGCCGGTGCCTAAAGCGTCGTTAGAGATACCACATAATTGCATCCGATACAGAACAGCGATGACTTACCAGGCGGCCCGCGGAAGAGGTAGGTGAAGGGGATGTCATTTCGCGGATCCATGCCTACGCGCTTCATATTTCGCGCGACGTTTTGGTACGCGACTAGGCGATCGACGATGGGCTTGAAGCCAACGTAGTCCTTGAACATATCGCGGACGTTCGACACGGCCGAGTCGGCGCGGTTGAAGTCCGGGTCGAAATCCTGCGGCTCCAGCAGCGTCCGGCGGTAGCTGTCGGGCTTCTCGGCGAGCCGCTCCTGCTGGCGGTCCTTAGCCCGGTCGAGCAGGATGTCGATCTCGCCTGCGTTGCCAAAGTGCAGCCTGTTCCGCGCGCGCTCTAGGACATCGAGAGCCACCGCCTCCGACTCCTTGCTGACGCGCAATGACTGCTCCGAGAGCCGGAGGCGCAGGATCTTCTGCAGGTCATCCCGCGAGTAGTCCTCAAATTCGACGGCTGACGCTAAGGGGAAGCGCCTTGCCATGCCGGGGTTGACATTGTTCAACATGGTCTGCATGGGCTCGCGGTAACCAAGGAGGAGCACAGCCATGTCGTCGTTGCCCGTGGCCTGCACCTGTGCTACCAAGGTGTCGATCACGGCAGTCTTGAAGCAATCGGCCTTGCCGCCGCCGCCATCGTACCGCGGGCCGAGCATGTAGGCCTCGTCAATAACAAGGACATTGCCCTTGGCAGCCTCGAGGATCCGCCGCGTGTTAGCCTCTGACTGACCGATGTACTCGCCGATGAAGTCGGACGGGTCTTTCAGCAGCACCTCGCCCTTGGTCAACAGGCCCATGTCCGCTAGGATCCGCGCGTAGTAGCGCGCCACTGTTGTCTTGCCTGTGCCTGGGTTTCCGAGGAACACCTTGTGCAGGGAGCTGGCGATGAGCGGCTCCTCGGCCAGCTCGCGCTCGTAGTTGGTCTGCAGGCGCACCACGAGGGACCGCAGCGCGCGTTTAACACTCTCCAGCCCGACCATGGCGCTCAGCTTCTTCCATGCCTCGCTCTGCATGAATGCCTTAGAGGGCTCCGGGCCTACCAGGTCCTCTGCCACAAGGACCTTTTGCTTGGCACCGATGGGCAGCGTGCGCCACTCGTCGCGCTCGATGGCCTCGTCTCGCATGTGCCCAAAGACGCGCCGGGCGTAGCGCCGGCCAATGACGGACGCCATGTTCTGCACCTCACGCGCGTTGCCGAAACCGTGCTTGCCGCGCCCGCGGCCTATGCGGCGCGCCACGACGCGGAGGTAGCGACCCTGCCAGCCGCCTTCAACGGCCATGTCATCGCCGAACTTCTCTTTGAGCTCCTTGACCAGGAGGTGATGCAACTCGGCGTCTTTGAAGTCGGCAAAGTTGAAGCGTATGGGGATCCGGCTAGCGAAGCCGGGATTGCGTGTCGTGAACCGCTCCATCTGCTTGCCGTACCCGGCGAAGACAAAGACAACCTTGCCAGCCAGCTCCTCGGCGCGAGACAAGATATAATTGAGCTCGGGGCAGTGGGTATGCTCAGCCATCGGGTAGGCCTCGTCGATGAAGAGGACACCGCCGCCGCCTTCGATGACGATATCAATCAGGCGCTTGCACTCCTTGACACCATAGGCGTATAGCCACTCGCCAGAAGTCTCTTCGAACGCCTTGCCGCTAACCATGCCGAGACTGGCCAGGAACTGGCCGTAGAGGCGTGCCGCGGTGGTCTTGCCTGTACCAGGGTTTCCAGTAAAGACAGCCCCCAGCCTCTCCTTGGTCATCGTCATGGTGGTTGATTTGGAGACTGTCACGAGCGACACGAGATTGAGGAAGGTCTCCTTGACGGCCTCGATCCCCACCATTTTCATGAGGTCCTCCATGCCGTCTGGGTATGGAACTGGACCTTGGTCAACCGGTGGTGTTGCTGGCTCTTCTTTCTCCTTCTCTTTCTCCTTATCCTTGTCGTCGTCATCGCCGCTACCTTCAGGCTTCGCGGCCTCCTCGGCCTCTTTCTCCTTGTTTTCCTCGTCCTCCTCTTGGATCCGCTCTTTACGCTCCTGCCACCACTCCCAGTCGTTCTTCCACGGCCCAGTGCCGATCTCGAACTGGGCCTTGGGAGCGCTACAGAGAGCCTCATATTGCTCATCTTGCCAGGGATTTGGTGAAGAGACAAGATCCAGGAGATTCTCCTCGGTTCCGGAAGGCGTCTCGGTTGTATCGACAAGTTGTGGCTGCTGGGCTTGGGCTCTGCGACTGAGCCACTCGGCCTTTCGTTGCTCTCTGGCCTTCTTCTCTTTTTCGGCCTTTTTCTTCTTTTTCTTCTCTTCCTTCTTGAGCGCCTTTGCCTTCTCTTCATCATTCTCTTCGTCTTTTTTCTCCTCAGGCTTTACTTCGGGAGCTGTCTCACCGTTGTTTTCAGGCGTTTCGCTCTTCTCCGTCGTAGTCTCGCTCTTTTCTTCGGAGGGCGTCTCGGTAGGATTCTCTCCCGAAGTCTCGGCTTCGGTCCCGCTCTCAGCAGCGTCTTTCGCCTTGTCGCCCTCTGGAGTTATAAGGTTCCCTGATTCATCAAAACCGGGATGATCGTCTGGCAAAGGGTCCGCCTTGCCTGTTACCGTTTGCGCCCTTTCCTCTGAAGGGCACTGCGGGAGCGCCGCAGGTGGGGAGTTTGATTCATTTGCTCCCTGGGCGTCCTCAAAGAAGGGATCGGCCTTGTCGGCAAGGCTCTGCGCCCTCTCTTCGGCCGGACATTGGGGAAATTCTTCGACAGGAGCGGGGCTCTCTGTCTTGTCTGAATTTTCTCCTTGATCACTCGAATCCTGAGAGGTCTCTGCATTCTCGACCTCAGCTGTGGGCTCTGGTACGGGCTCGGTTGGGGGTTGCTCCTCGTTCTCTTTGGAGCCGGATTCCGTAGAAGATCTAGACAATGCCGTCCTAGGGTTACTCTCCTTCTGTGTGTGCGATCCTAGGTCGGATGAAGTGTCTCCTGTGGCAGGGGTGTCGACGCCTGTGCTAGAAGTGGCTTCTGTGTCCTCTGAAGTGTTCTCGTCTTTCGCGCCGGCATCGGTGGCTAATGACTTCGCTTCTGGCTGCAATTCTAATTCTATGAGCGGGAAAGATGCAAAAGGAAAATCAAACCGGACGTTGGGCTCCGGGATTGGAGAATCAGCAAAGGGGAAATCGCATTCGATCCATTCGGCTGTAGGGCTGTCTGCGTTTGATTCGCCGCTTTCTTCAGAAGTTGTCGCCTGCCCTTCCTTCGAGTCTTTGTCGAGCTCGTTGGGAGGAGTTTCCGTCTCGCTCTGGGAGCTCTGGGAGCTCTGAGAACCACCTGAATCGGAGTCTCCAGAGTCCGATTCTGTGTCCGAGTCGGAATCCGACAAATCATCATCAAAGATGATTAGGTCGTCAATTCCCTCAGGCTCCTTGCTCCCGCCCTCCACTGACAAAGAGTCGGACAGGTTCTGCTCCGCGTGAGGTTTGAGCAGATCCTCTTCCAGCCCCATGAGATCGGAAAATGTGGATGATCGTTCGACCGGCTCGTCTTGTGGGGCGTCGAAGTCGATCAGTGGATATTTGGCAGGACTCTTGGCAGCCTCCTCGATACGTCTGGAGGACCGAGGCTCATACCAATCCATCGGTTGAATAAGACAAGGCTCGTTGCCTCCCGGGTCTACAACCGATTCCTCGGCCGCTTTGTCCTCGCCCTCCGGCGGCGCTCGAATGGTCGCCTCGAGGGCTGACTCGAGCGTCACCTCTTCGCCGGCAGCGTCCGAGTCCTCCGGCTTTGCATCCTGGCTACCTTCGCTTGTATCCGTCTCTTTCGGACTAGGAAATTCAAATCGCGTGGAGGGGTCGCTGAGCACGTCGCCGGATATCGGGCATCCGGCCAGACCGCAGGTGCGGACGAGATCCCTGGACAAGAGTCAGCATCTCCGCCCCCACAAACGGCACCGGGATCTCCGGGAACTGGGTCCGGGCACTGACCATTGCGCTCCGGCATCACCATCAAGGCACTGAAGCTTCCGGCCACCGTCCCAGAGCAGGACGGCGGCGTGGTCCTCGTGCGCCTGGCATCGGACACGCACGAGAGCCTTCAGGGAGCAGGTCCCCAGCTCCCAACCCGGGAGCATCCCAAGGAGCCTATCCATAGCGCGGACTGGGGGGGAACAGAGGAGTCTAGATCATCCGCCCGCCTGAGCCCTTTTTTGCCGCAAGGCCGCCCGTCCTTTTTGAAGCTTCGAGCCGATGCAGGCTGAGTCACGCCGCGAATGCCGGTGATTCACGAAGCTTAATGGCAACGAGGTGGGGCAACGCAGCTTCGCCTAAGTTGCGGTCAGGCTGCTGCCCGGAGACGGTTTGCAAATGTGCAAGATTCAAGGACGATGCGGCGACCTACCTAGGCCAGAATCCTAGGCACGGCAGTCAGAGCAGTAGCACAAAGTACAGCAGCAGAATACAAGAGCAGAATACAAAAAAAGTGCTTATTTCGCCATTGGGGGAGGGAGGGACAGATACGAGCGGGGGAGGGGGGACAAAAAGGCGACAAGCCACCGCTCGCGTGCGACGCCCTCGCGATTTTGTTCACTCGCACGAGGCCAATAATGGGTCCCCGGCGGCGGACACTGGCCTGCTGGCCGCCTACTGCGCAGCCACATGTCGCTGCCTTATTGCTACGGAGTACATGAGAGCCTGGCAACCTAAGCCAGGACGTGCCGCGATGTGCAAGGCGACAGGCAGCAGGTACAGGCTGTGAGTCGCTGCTGCCGGCTGCAAGCCCCGCCGGCCGGACCTCAAAGCGGCCAAGCGGGCTGCCGCCAACTCTCCACTGCAGGCAAACGTGGCCCACCCGAACCGCTGAGAATGAGCCTCAACCAGGGTCCTTTCCCCACTCCGTGGGATAAGACAAAAGCCAAGGCGGCCTCTGCTACTGGCTGCGAAACGGCGCCGAGAATGCCCTGCAATCGCGAGAGGCCGGGAAAGCCCACAGCGTGCATAGCGGCAGGCCCGCCGGTTCATTCTCTCTACCGCCTTCGACCGATTCCTCCCTCCCCCGCCCCCCCTTTTCCCTCCTTCCTGCTCCTGCTCGTCAGCCCTCTTTCTGGGACAATAGGCCATGGAGCGTCGGCCGCAGCCGAGCCAGGCCAGCATTCCGGCCCGGGGGCGCTTGTCGTCGGCCGAGTGAACGCTCCAGAAACGCTACCACGAGATCGCAGCTGTGGGGGGCGGGGGCGGGCCAGACGCGGGCTGTGGGGAGGACGGTTTTCCAACGGAAGCGAAGGATCGCAGGTCGACTCCACCGTCCTATCCCTGCTTGGGGCAAGCTAAGTCAGGGTGCAGACGGGTAGAGCAAACGCAAACCTACCTTAGCCAGCCTGACCTCTCGCCGGCGCCGCGGGGGGGGGGGAGGGGGGAGAGAAGGCTCTGACAAGTGTGTGAGTGCGGTGCACCGGGAGGGCGGGAAGCACGTAAATGCGACACGGCAGTTTCGGGGATTAGGCAGGTGAGCATTGCGTACGCACGCGGCCGCTGGAGACGACGGGGCGGGGGGGGGCGGTGGGCGCCACTTCGCTGAGATGGTTCCCTACCGCCCTACCGCCAGCCAAGGTGTGCAAGCGGTGAGCGCGACCAGGGGTTGCCACGGGGTGTCTATCCGAGAACTACCTAGTTGCACACAATCCGAGACAGCTTTTCTCTCACCGCCATCCTCCTGAGGCGAGAAAAGGCAGGGAACAAGAAGGAGAAGGGGAAGAAGAAAATATGAGAGAAAGAGATGAAGAACATGTTGAGGCTCTGCATTTTGGCTAAGAAGGAACTTGTGCAGCCAGGCTGGGTAGGCTAGGCAGGCTGCCTCGGAGGAGCTAGATACCTGGGTGGTAGCTACCTGCTGTAGCTGCTGTACTGTACCTACCTCTACCTACCTAGTGGGAACCCTCCAGGCTGCTGCGCCCCACAATCGAACGCGGCTCCCGACAATACCCTCCTGACAATACGAGGGCACCGAATGGTCCTGATTGACCGGATTGGCCCTGCAGAAATCTACGCTTCCCGGGTACCGAGATCAGCTGAAAGAGGAAAATGCCAGTTATAATGCACCACTAGCCATTCTCGTCGTCTTTTGCCACCTCCCTCGTTGCATGCTTCCCGAGAGCCTCGTCCTCGCCATGGGCGCTTCGGTGTCGCTCGGCCGTCCGCCTCGAGCTGCGCTTCGTTGCGCCACAGTAGCGGAGCCTTATTCATCTGCATCCCAGCTGCCTCTGGACATTTTCAATGCTGTGGGAGTACGCAGCGCGTTATAAACAACAAGCAAGTCACGGTGCGGGCATTGGTGATCTTTGCAAGGTCTCGTACCCAGGAGCCGCTCGTAGTATACCGGCCAGCTAGGCACCAGCTAGTCATATGTGGGGAAGCCATCTAGGTACCGTAGTAAAGACTTCCAAGTCGGTTTAGCCGTGTGGAGAAGGGGGAAAGGCGGCATCGATCGTGAGTAATAACTATGCACAAACAAACAATCAGCACGTAACGTACGGAGTAGAGGCAGAGCAATACCGACCTGCAGGCTGACCTTGCATCCGTGCACACTCGCTTGGTATCTCCGCATCCGGCGCCCCTTAATCGAGTTCTATCCAAGGTTGCAGCTCGAGTTTCCGCAAACCCTTGCTTGGCAGGCACGCGTCTCACACGGCGGTCCCAGTCTATAATAGTCATTATGTTAGCACAGATACTGCTAGCACATGGGTATAGGTTCTTAGAGCCTCCTTGGACGGCCAATATGCTGGCTATGGCCGTATGTAGTAATTTTACTATGCTGGTGGCACCAATACGGTAGTGATGCCCGTATGCCAACCCGGGACGGGAGCATGGCGGGTACGCTGGCTGAGCTAAACCAATACTGTGTCGACGCTTGAGCGAAGTACTCTAGTCGGCGTCTTCCTCATGCAGAGGCGATTGGCCGCGTTACAGAAAATGCACCCGGAGAGAAACAGCGAGATAGAGCTGCGTGCGGAGCTCATAAGACAGTACCCGACGGTGATGTTTCCGTGAAATTCAGCAGAAAGGGGTTTGATGCCCGGTGTTGTGCAGTTCAACAACTTTGGCATGCCGCCACTGTGTGCAACAGCAGGGAACGGGTAGATGCTTAACGGACTCTTTTTCTTTCTTTCGAATCGTTCTCGTGTTCTCGCCCTCCATGCTGACAAGTTGCGAAGGTTCCAGCAGTCTCAGATCGAATCCTGCTCCTCCTTGAGGCCCTCCGCAGCATGAAATTGTTCGACCCACATTCCGAGACGGCTTGCCGATCTCTTTACGAAGGACTCGCACTAGCAGTTGTTAATTCAGAGTTCCTGTTCCGTATCGAGAACCTCCTGATAGACGGTTATATTGATCTTCGACACGCTTATAAATAAATCGCCAACTTTATTTGTCTTTATCGCATCTTACAACCCATTTGTTAACTAACCTGAATCTTTGTCTGCTAGTTCAAGTCATACCTGGGTCTCGCAATGCCCTCAATGGCGTAAACCAAAGAAACGGCAAGGGACTGGTAGGACAGAATGGGGCCATTGATCATGATGAGAACATATTGGCCACATTACTTCCTTCGCAATCAGAAGAGTCCGGCAAGCGGGGCGTGCTAACACCCTGACCATGCCGTTGCCGACAATCACAACACACAAGATTTAATGGGAAATGGGCTCAATTCCGTGTACTCGTATACTGAATCGCAGCGATATAGACATGATGGGTCGTGCTGATGGAGAGAGGACCTAATAGCCCTATGTGTTCAAACATCTATGTACATGGATGGTGTTGGTACAATTGCACTTGGCTGTCTGGTTTCTACAAACAGGCGGACTATGCCATTTTAATCAACAACACCGGCGGGGGTCTCGCAGAGAACATCTTGTCCAAGCTGGGGCGGCGTTAGCATGTATTATATACACGACGGGGTTGATGCTCGAGGGCCTTACAATTGGGAGCACACAGCAGCGAGCGCGCTGTCCGATGTCTGCGCAGATAGTTTGAAAGTCGCTAGCGCTGGTCGGCACCGTCGGTGCTAGTAGACGAGTCGTGTTAGCCATGTGCCCTAGTACCACAGGAGAGCGACAGTAGGGAGAACATACGGTTGGCACAGTCAAGGTCCGCGACGCCGAGGACGTCAGTAGCACAGCACTGCGAGGTGCCGTAAAGGCCTGTGCAAGCGGTGTAGGTCTGGCGATCCTCCAGCTGGGTGGGGACAGCGGCAGCAAGGCCCGTCAAGAGAGCGGCGACGGCGGCAATGTACTTCATGGTGGGCGAAGTGGGTGTTGGGAAACTGTCTTCAAGATATAAGATTATGTGGATAGTGGTGTATGTGAAACAATGGGTCGCGGGAATGTTATCATCGATGTTGTATATGAGCTGATATCTCAACCAGGGAGGCGGGATGCCCTGCATTTATAGACGATCGAGAGACGGGAGCCGCACCACGGCCCACCTCCTGGCTGCCAACATTTGCATCCAAGGTGGGTTGGATGCCTCCCTCCCATGTGGTAGTGATCTCAGACATACTATGCGTGCACCCGGGATAGGCCGCCAGGGGGGGATGCACACCGTGTCGTAAGACGGCAGCCATAGGACCGAGTCGCCCTGGTACTGGCTGGTATCTGGTTCGCCCCCCAGACACGCTACTTCGCGAGGACAGACGTCGAAGCCCTTACACACGCTGTCCCCGTTGATGGTGGGTATGGGATCGGCACGGGGGCGAGATTGGCCTGGAGGCGGGAGGTCCAACCGGGCCCCCGGTCGGGATGTAAGTGCTGTCGGGGCTCTTGCCGGAAGCGGGAGGGCAGTCTGGGCTGGGGTTGCACTTGGACGTCATGGGCTCCCGGTCGCGATCGTCCAAGTGCCGGCGCGTCTTAGAGGTGTGCACAAAGTCGGCACCCAGGGGCTCATAGACCCAGGGGGTGTGGACGGTTCAGCTAGGCAAGGGGTCTCCGCTGCTCGCTAAGCTGCGCCAAGGGCTAGCTACGCTGGCGATGTCATGCACCTGTCGTCAGGGGCAGACGCAGACAGCTCGTAGAATAAAACAAGAAACACATGCAGTTCCTGAGAGTTCCCTTGGTTCGTGGGGTAGCTGCACAGCGGCATCTGGTAACCGATCGGCAGTGCGATTGCCCTTAAGGAGGCGGAACCAATGGCAGGGCACAGGAGGACCCTAAAATTGGACGACACCCTCCGCCCGAATGCGAATTGAGTCCCGCGATGTGACCTGGATGCGTAATTCAACTGGAAAAGGCGCCACCGCGATTGGCTGTTGCGGGGAGGCGAGTCGCCGCTCCCCGCCACGCCTATCTCGTCCTGCTTGGGCCTCGGGTCGAAGGACACGTTCTCGGGCAGAGAGACCGGCAAAGCACGGCACGCACACGGCTCGCGCACGGGTTGAACGGCTTGCCCGGCCATAACGGCCCCTATAGCTGCTACTGTAATCCGATTAAGGTTGAGCTTATCCACCGTCTAGTAATATGACGTGAAACGACTGGGGGCCCAGCTTTTGGGTCCAGGCTCGCCACCCGAGTGCCTTGTTTTCGTCGCCATCTACTATGTTCTCGGCACTCGGTGACGCAAGGTGAGCCCCTTGGGAGTCTTTCGTGCCCAGTCTTCAGACCCGGGGAGATTTCCGACCCATCGCTAATATCGGTCACCGCACTCTTGGAACCTTGGGTTCTATATCATGACACCCATGTCCCTCTTGCATTTCATTTGGCTCTTCACCTGGTGCAAAGGACCGGAGCGATTGCTCCCCCCGGATACTGTCACCAGTTGATCGTCGGCCGAGCCAGCCCTATCTAGCCTTGGTAATAACACTGGTGTTAATGCGCCGGGCCCTCTCCCCGCTTTCCAGTCTCCAACGCCTTTCGTCACCACTTTCCCCAAACGCGCGCACAAACCAGTTTGGACCCCAGTTTTTTAGTCCCTTTGCTCAAGATCACCGCCACAACACGAGCTATGTGCCTGCCGATCGCCTCAGTCGCGCGCAGAAATCGTGGGGCTTGGGCAGCCGGTCTCGCCGTACCAGCTGAATCGCGATGATCGCGGCATGGTCGGCCTAAATTTGGCCTTCTGTTGGTCGTCGCCGCAGCGCTGATCCCAACGCCAGCGCGCATCGCACTCGTATGGATGCAGCGCCCGCCCAGCTATCGTGTAGTTCGGTCTGGCGAACGAACCAAAGGTTCCCTATAGCTTCCTTGTCCCTGACTTGGCTGACGCGGCTGGACGGCTGGCGCTGAACCAGCCAAGAGTGCTTGCAGCCTTGGTCGGGCAACCGTGTCGGATCGCGGCGCTGGAGTGCCATTAGGGTGTTCTTATGACAACATGACTGAAACTACAGTCGGAGGCGGAGGCGGGACCGGAGGCAGCATCTTTCGGTTCGACCGTTGGTGTGCGAACCTGGGGCTGCCGAGCATGCCAAGTTCACGATCCTGCATCCAAGGCTGGTGGCGTCTATGACATCGGCAACATGAGGCTTGCACAGCACCTGGTGTGGTGACGAACCCAGGTCTTGTACCTTGCTTATTCGAGGAGAGTACCTTACATTATAGGCACATAGGGACCTCTGTCCTACCCAACCATGCCAACCTGCTACGTGCTCTGCACACCAGGAGAAATTATAGGTGCTACCCTAGAAGAAAAACTCCCCGTCCGGCGTAAGCCCCTGAGATGCTGCGCAAGGGACCCTTGCAATCCGCCACGCCCGCATAAACTTCCGATCTACATTTGCGGGCCTGAAGTGGAAGCAGCGTCCTTGTCGCTATCGTCCCATATCGATGATTTCTCCATCGCCATGGGCTTTCGGTTTGATTGCGGTGTTGGCCTCATTTAAACATTCAGCCGGTTGCTGCGAGGGTGGTCTCGCTTATCGCATGTACTTCTCGGCTCCGTTTGTTCAATCACGGCCAACCAGCGCAGGACGCAGCGCCGCGCCGCCATCTTCTTGTCGGGACGAAGCGAGGCCCGCTGTCGTCATGCGAGATAACCGTACCAGCCTCGGCTTCCTCGCCACCGTACCACTGTGCGGGAGTCCTTGCTTCCCACGCCAGTGCTTGCATGTGGCTTAGCTTCGACGACCGTCGTCGCACGCCACCCCTCCCTATGGTGTCGCCGGCGGAAGTGAGGCGCAGAAGTTGTATCTATCGCCCCCCGGAACAACCCATTCTGCCACCACAGATGCAGTTATTTACTATGCAATTATTTCCCGTCTTTCTGAAATAGGTGGCTTTAACGCGCTTATGGAAGTCGGATTCCTGCACGAAGGCGCCAATACACTCGGGGTGGGTTGTTCCGCTGCAAGCTTCTTTCTTGGGTGTGTCGGACTAGTTGCGTCATTTATGGACCTGAAAGAAGTCAGACCTTTGCCCTCTTTGACGATCCCGCCTGGCGTTCTCTCCTCAGTTTTGCCGGTTTATGCTTTTGGTTAGGCTTTCCATCCACTGCTGTGCTGCCCTAAGGCCCATCTAAATACCTTACCTTATCTCTTCCTTCAGTAGAAACATTCGGTCCTTCCTTCAGGGCTCCCGTCTAATATCTTAGCTATAGTTATGAGTATGAAATAGGTGTAATGAACTGCCATAGTGGAAGAATGGGTCTAACTTGTGACCTAAAATGGTAGAGGAAAACCGGAGACGTCACAATCGCACCGCAGGATGTCTCTACGCCCAAACGAATGGCAAGAGCAAATAGAGTTGATACAGAAAGCTAAAAGTGATGTGGATAGGTAAGTAGAATGCAGAATTTTTATTTGGTACAATTGCAGTGCAGGACGGAAACATGACATGGGTGCAAAAGAATTGGCCAGTGGGGAACAAAGATGCTAGAAGATGGGAGGAATGATTTCCAGTTGACGTGATTATGACGGCGTCTACAAAATTTGACACGTGGGCTGAAAGTCCAGCCGTTAGAAGCTAAATGGATGGAGCAAGGATAAAGGTAAACGTTTAATTCAAGAGATCTTCGACATGTGAATTCAAAGAGTGTAACGGCCGCGGGTCAAGCATTAGCGCTCCTGATTACCTACAAGCTCTTTAGGTTGAAGAAAACCAATAGCTGCCTTAGGCTTTGAGCCAGTATGACTAACCGACTCAGCTAAGATCGCCGACTATCGGCTAGAGCTCATTGGTGTGAGATCTAGATCTTTTCACCGGAGTGTTCTCCGGAATAGCGGGGGTCCGATGAGCCTGATCACCATGTCTAGCGCTTTTTCGGTTCCGAGAGGGGTCAGGAGGCTGGGTTCTATGTCTTCTGCAGGACTTGCTAGTCGGTATAGAGAAACAGGAAGCAAACACACGAGGATTGCATGAGAGTAGAGAGAGAGAGTGGTTTTGGTTTTAAAAATTGGTATTTTTTGGGTATCAACTTTGCTAAGTCTATTCTATACTATGCAGCTGGGAAATGGCAGATCTATATGTGCTGGCTTTTTCTGTCTCTAGAAGAGACCGGCAGGAAGAAGGGAAGGAATGCAAGCGGTCTTGAGGCAGGCCGGGTCGGTGAAGCGGAACCCAAAGTCCCAGCTGTTGCTAAGGACCACAGGAGGGTTCGGGCTGTTGATCAGGATGCACTGGTGGGTGGTGGGGTTGTAGGCAAAGGTCATGGTCAGGGGGCTGATATCTGCCAGGGTAGCGCAAGCGGTGGGGTTGGCAGCGGTCGTGTTTGTGTAGATCAGGCCAGTGAGGATGGGCTGGTAGCAGGTGAAGTGCTTGTAGCTGCAACCACAGCCGTTCGGGCCGCTGAGGGAGTTGCTCGTGGTAGTGAGGGCCCAGATCGAATCAATGTTGCACTGCACGGCGACTGTGGAAGTGGTAGTGGCACGGGCAGTTGCGGAAATAGTAACCGTCTTGAAAGCGGCAATGGTAGTAGTGGGCGTGACAGTGGCAGTGACAGTGATAGTGGTGGTGGGTGCAGCAGCAGTCACAGTCTGAGGAGCGATTCCCCAGCACGAGCACGCGCTGCTGTAGTAAGCAGCATTGCTGGCGCAGGCCGCAGATGCATAGGTCGGGCCGCTCCAGAAGTAGCCGCGCTCATCAAGGACCTCGCGCTTGGCGAGGTTCTCGGCATTATCGCGCTTCTCGAAGTCCATATTTAGGATGCTGGTGATGAAAGTGGAGGTCGACGTGGCAACGGTGATGGTGGTAGTGCCGGTTGTGGTTAGGGGCGTGATGCGGCAAGGGGTGGTAGTGATAGTAACGGTCTTCTTCACGGTCGAGCATGCTGGTGTCACAGTGACCTTGTTGTAGCTGGAGCAATCCGCCTTGCGGGAGGAGTAGAGAGAGTTCTTTTGGTCGCAGGCGACTGCCTTGTAGCAGTTGTCATTGCAGGTGGTGGCAGCAGCACCGGCGATGCCGGCGGCCAGGGCGAAAGCCTGCTGGAAACGCATTTTAGCGGTCTGGAAAAGAAAGTTGTTGTTTGGAATATGCAGTGATCGGCTGAAGCGAGCTAGAGATTGGCTCTGAAAGATTGAATGGCCGAGGAGTGCAGAGAGAATGTAGAAGTGAATGTTGCAGTGGATGCCGGAGTGATGATGGAATGAAGCAAGATTCGGACGATGCAACCTGCATCTTTATACATGTTTCTCGACTGAAGCTTCAGGAGGAGAGAGCCATCTCAAGGCGGACGGCAGGGTCTAGACTTGCCCGGTACCCCCTGGCCTCCGGGGGTAGTGCCAGTAGCACCACGCTCTTCAGCACTACGACACCGTCTAGTCAACTTCTCGAAGACTACCGGCCTTCTACAAGAGCCCCACTTCGCTGGTCCAAATCGCGTGGATGCCACGTGTGAACCCTGAATTACAGAACAAACGGGTTTCCATGTGGCTGGGTGCAATTTGCGCCTTGCCGGCCGGGGAGATGGTGCGGTGAAGCGCTGGAGCGCCTGACTCGGGGTCGATGGCCGGCGTGGGGGGGGATCCCAAACCGGTATTCCACCCCGTCGGAGCCACGAGGGCTTTAGCGTAGGGGCCCTGCGCGTACCAGCACTCTGGATGGCGCGAGTGAAGCGCCCATTCTTCTGGGGCGTCTAGATTCTCCTGGCTCGATTATCCGCGTGGCAGTAGCGCGGAGACCGCGGGCACAAAGGATGCTACTGTTGCAGAACCGACTTGGCTACCACCCTGCCGGGACGGAGGAGACCCAAAATATCGCGCCTTAGCGCGGGGGTGGTTTGTCCCGGAGAACCAGAACAAAGAAAAATCCCCTTTACCCCTGTTCTGGGCCTCTATCGACCCGGATTGTCCCCCTGATTAGGTATAATTGCAGAGGCGAACAATAATGGACGATACCGGCGTGTTGGTAGGCAGGCAAAGTCTCAAAGGGAGTCTCAAGGTGCGTTATTAAAACAAGATTGGCCGGATAGGCCGTGCTAACGGTAAATATCGGTAAATTCAAGTGATGTAGCTGTACCAGATGCTCCCCGGCCAAGTGCCACCCCTTTCTTGCTGTCAATGCGCCTGGTCGAGTCCCAAGGCACCCTCGCGGTGGCGACTACCCCTGACTGACCGTGTTCCACGCCCTTCATCTCTCTTTGCTTCGGAGTCCTGCCTGGATAGAGTCATGACTGTCTGCGCTGTCCAATTTTTATTTTTATTTTTTTATTTTTGCAAAATCAATACCGAATCGCGAGAAAGGTCAAGAAGGATAAGTCAATAACGCTATGGCGCTGTGGCGTGGTATGTCAACCTCGGTCCCGGCCCCTTCCCCAGATTTTGAAATTAAAGTAGAATCATCTAGCACGCCCGATCTGTCAAGATACAGTTGGTTTTCCCTAGCGAGATCTGTTGCGGCCTGGCCCGCTCTCATCTCCGTCTTTGCAATCTGGGGGCGGAACTCGATTCATTGCCCGTGCTAGGCGGTCGAGTGCGCGTCCCTCGGGGCTACGACGCAGGAACTAGGCACAGACGCACGTCTTGTTGGCCACCAGCGCTGCCGCTTGGGCCACCGAGGCGTTGACCTGGGCCTGGGTGGGCGACAGGGCCGTCCCGAGCCCCAAGTCCGCCATCCAGTGGGTGATGGCGTCAACGTAGGTCGCCGGATCGGCCGAGTGCATGGCGTGCGGCTGGGTGGGGAATTGCATGAGCGTGAAGCTCTGGTTCCCGTTAGCCGCGATCAGGTTCTGCACATACTGGGTCTGCACGTCGGAGATGGCGCCGAGCAGGTTGCCAGTGTCGGGGTCGATGGCGCGCAGGTGGTGTGTGAAGAGCACCGGCACCTTGACGTGGGTCAGCATCGCCTCGTGGCGGCACGACTGCCCCACAGTGCCCGAGGCGAACGCCGCGCCGAAATCCGGGTCGTACTCGGTCAGCGCGAGGTCAAGACCGGCGGGTCCAGAGGTCGAGTTGCCCAGGTATTTAGTGATCCATGCCGGCATCTCGTCCTGCTCGGCCGCATACATGCCGTCCATGTCGCCGATGGTCCACTGCCCGCCCAACCACTTAGACCAGAGCTGGAAGAAGGGCCCGGCTACCGTCTGCAAGACGGAATTGCCGACAGCCGGCAGGGTCTCGGATGCGAACAGCGGCGGGTCTTCATATACGGCCGCAAGGAGCTGGCCGGGCTTGGCGAAGGCGGAGAGCCACGCGGACATGACGCCGCCGGACGAAAGACCCGAGACGACGACGGGGCGCTGGATGACGAGATCGATAAAACGGACGAGATCGCTGCCGAAGTTATCAAGGCTGTAGCGGCCCGGGGTCCACGTCGACCGGCCCTGGCCGCGCATATCGATGGCGTACACCTGGTAGTTGTCCTTCAGCAGCCACATGGCCGTCTCATATCCCCACCATGACTCAGTCTGCCCGGGGATGAGCAGCAGGGGTGGGTTGCTTGACGATCCGGCCACAGCGTAGTTCATGCGGATCTCGCCGAGGTCGACCACCTGCTCGCAGAAGCTGTGGCGGCTATAGATGGACTCGTGGTCGGCGGCTTCGAGGTAGGTGCTGTGCGCCACCGAGGACGAAGCTGCGGTGGCCAAGATGGCCTTGCCTCCGAGGAGGGCGCTTCCGGCGAGTAGGATGGTAGTGAGGGTGGTAGGCATGGTGTCGTCTTCGTCGGGCGATGTTGGTAAAAACGAGTGTGGTGAGTTGGTAAATGAGTGACTGGGCGCGAGCTTAATAGCTTGTGGTGAGCCTGCGATGGAGGGTAATAGTTCACATCTTGATCTGCATCGTGACTACCTTATATATCTCCCATTGGATGCCACCCCGACGGCGTCGATTTCCCGTGCGTCCGCGTCCCGGTTACTGTATGGATTACCATATTCGTCGACGTGCCATGGTGGCCCCTTACGCCACACCTGGCGTGTGTTGAATGGGTTACCGCATTCGTCTAGCCTAATGCCGGGACAGCGGAGCCAAACACGCCGACCGTGCATCTTGGTAGGGGATGTGGTGGAGAAGCAGTATCAAAGCATAACAGCGGCCAGGGGAGCTATGGAGAAAGGGGCTAAACCCCTAGATAGACCCACCGTGCGCAGCCTCACCAGTTCGCCCATACTCACTGCTACTTGACGTGGCATCGGTGCTGTCAACGCCGACTCCCATCGATACCAATTGACCACCATACGGTTTTAGGCCTAGGGTCCCGTGTTTCTCCATCGTCGGCCGATCTATACAGAGCCAGGAAATTGCCAAGTTATGGGCTGTGGCTATATCGTCTCCTGAATGTCGCTGCCGAAACAGCAGCGCCCCTCATGGCCTCTGGTATTCAAGGGGCTAGGCGGAACCGGAGGTAAGCATGGCATCAGTGATGATTTTTTTTCATTTCGTCTTCGACTGAAAGGATGTCGACTTCGCCTCGCTCGGCGGCCGACACGGAGCGTCAAGACTTCTGAACGCCGTCGCAAACCGTGAACGATACTCGCCGGTGACCTATCAAACCCCGTCTCCGAGTCGGCATAGCTTGGATACCGCCCAACGCACACAGGCCGATTCCAATGCGTCGTCATCATTAACGATCAAGCCACGCGCTAAAGACGCCGAATTTGTCCTCTCGCCCAATTAATTGTTTCGTGTCAGCCTCCATACTGCAAGGTCCTCACGGACGGTTTGTCTTACTGAGATAGCAAAATAAAGTACGTCAAGTACGCCACGCAAGTTAATATCAAAGCAGCGCAATACATCAACAACTAAACAGAGCGTACTGACGGTAAATCAAAGTACATCAATAGTAAAGTAAAGTAAATCAGCTATATCAGAGAACATGTCGATAACAACACCGAATACATCAGCAGCAACGTCAAGCATCTCAACCGCAAAGCAGGGTACGTCGCTTCTCCCTCCACTTGATGCTGCCCGCCTAGCCGTCAGCCAGTGTGATGGGGTTTGTGTACCCTGTGGCAACCTCACCTACTGCAATAATTCTATTGGCCTAAGCTTCTACACTGGTGGCACCGAGGGACAAAAATTGTGCGCTCCCGCGGCCTAGTGTAGTGGCTTGCGGTCTTGCAAATACATGAATCTGTATTCACCCCAAAGAACCAGTTCGACTCCACGAGTCCAAAACTCTCAAACAACTCATTCCCGGCGACGAAATCTCACCCTGGTACCAAGCGGCGGCAAATTCACAAAGCCGGCCCTAATTGGCACCGTTTGATCCTTTGATACTGGCTCGAAGTCATAATGTTTCACGATATACGCTAAAAGGATCAACATGAGCCTAGTCATGAAGAACCTACCCGGGCTGCATATGGACCTTAGCTCGTGGACCCCAAGTGATGGTTAGCTCGATGAATCAGCTTACCAGAAATGCTTCCCGTAACCAAAGTATAGAAATGTGTCATTCGCGATCGTGACATCGCTGTCAGGCCTTAACGTGTATTTCACTTCTTCGGCACCATCAGTGTCCTCGTTGGCCCGCTGCAAGAATCGAAAGGGGTCGAAGACGTCGGGTCCATGGTAAAGCCGCTCGTCACGCGTTAGGCATTCCGCCGGGCAGGTCAACCACGAACCTCGCGGTACGTGGGTTCCATCGGGGAGCACAACACCTTCTTTTGCGACCACGGTCCTCACGGGTATGTTAGCCGTCAGAGGACTGTACCGCATCGATTCTCGCATAAATGCCGTGGTTATCGGTATGTTGTGCGAAGCGAATGTATCTGGGCTCATCCAAGCGGAGGATATCGAAAAGACTTTATCGATTTCTTGGCGAAGGAAGGGTAAATATTTTCGTGCCTCGGGGATCGTGATGAGGTTTAGCAGCAAGGAGAGATTTCCGGGGACTTTGACATTGGATGCAACTCCGTACTAGCATCACAGCGTCATGTTAGAAGGATGTAACAGAACAATCCCTGCAGCAGTAGCTGTCGAGGGCAGGGAAAGCATCATAAAATGTCTTCGCGGGGGAAGCACGAGGACAGAACCTACCATGATCATAAAATTAGAGGATATCGACTCCACGGTGTGTTTCTTGTTTCCTAGTAGGCTTTCCGCAGCTCCCGCGGTGGCAGAATGGAGGGTGCCCCCCATCGGACCCGATGCTCCGCTCGAAAGACTGCTTATCATGGTCCTTATGGCTGGTTCCCAAACGTTCTTGAATTTTCGTGTGTAGTAGGAAACAGGAATTTGGAACAGCAAGCCCAATGGCTTTCGCAAGAGCGGAGGCGAGAACTGCCCGATCACGAGCCCGCCGATTGCGGCCCAGTTAGACAACATCTGTAAGATCCGGATCAAGTCTTCATTCTTGGATAGTTCGGGTCCGAAGTAGATGCGATATCCAGTCCTCCTGAGAACGACGCCGATAGCGTCGAAGAGACAGACCTCATGCCAGTTGCCGTCCGTGCCGAGCTGGAGACTAGTCCAGTGCTGGATCTCCTGGTATATTTCGGGGTGTAGTACATCCACATTGTTGCTTGACATGTGTCGCTTGACGAGACTGGGAACAAATTCGGCAATCTGGTTCGCTGATGGGAACATGTACTTGATGGCCATGCCTTCCCACAAGGCAGGACGCTGGGCCAGCACACTGCTAGGCTGACTGAGAAGCCATTTGATCTGAACCGGGGGGATGACGATGTCTGGGCTGAGGGAAGGACTGGGGCTTATAAATAGCTTTCCCCGCCTCGAGTACTACAAGCAATTAGCGGAGCCTATTCTACTGTCAGGTGACACAGAGGAACTTCTATACTGCATTGTAGGCAATGGACCTAGATCTATGGTATGAGAACCATGCGCTCACGTATGCTCGGGTTCTCGAGAAAGTTCCATTGCCTTTTGCACCGGGGACACTAATGGATAGAGGAAGTGCCCAAAATCTAAGGCACGAAGACAGAAAGCCTGCCGCGCACGTGAGCAGAACAAGGCAGATAGTGAATGTTACACATCGGATGGCGAAATCCATGGTATTTCAACGAGGCCGTTTGCGCTTCGAAGTTGAGAAGACGATCTAATCAGAACAGGGGCACAAGGAGATGATGGGCAACAGGGAAGAAAGGATATTTAAGTAGTTCTGCTTGGTACAATAAACCCCGCATCAAGCCAGATATTTCTCGCTCGTGCGAGAGAGTGCCACGAAGCAACACTGGGCCTAAGCCATGCAGCAGCTAAGAGGTTGATAACGAGTAAAAATACGTGTACCCTACACGCTAGCGTTTCCTACACACCACGCCAAAGGCTTTTGCTTCTGGGCTTTCACAAGCGGAATGAGGCGTCCAATACGAAGCACGCCCGGGCTGTTGCGATAACCTTGCAGTTAATATGCTGCAGTAGCAAGTTGCATCCTCTCCCGGTGCATCTAGATAGGGGAAGCATGGCAGATACGAGTTAAAAGAGCACTATTGCTTTTTCCGAAGGCTGATAAAGAGGGATGGTTGGAAAGAGAAAAAAGAGGGCCGGGGTTTGAAGTACTCGGAAATATCAGTATATTAGACTATAACCTTAAGGTTGAAGGTTAAGGATTCATTAAATTTTTATATATAAGGTAATTTATCTTTAGCAAGCCTTAAGACTATGGCTGTATTTACAGTAAAGAATACACGGTAATCTATACGGCAGACATTATGCGCAGTATCTCCAGGTGTAGCTACAATCTAGTAATTAATGGCATGATAGCGTACACCCCTTACGCTCCTTTCTATACGCAGCGCTCCCTCACAGAGCCGGTTAGGCGAAGCACACAATGGATCAATAGCTTTATTGCGTTGGGTACAGAGATTGGTTCCTAGGAGCCCCCGAATCGCCCCCGAAGGGCCAGCGATCCTACTACTTGTACATAGAGTCCCCCCCTACCCTGAATAATAGTTTACTCCTTTGCCCCGCTTTTTACGAGCTAAGGCCTGCGCCTCTGTCTTATAAAGGCTATACCCAGCTGCCCTCGCCGCTTATAGCTACGCCTTTATAACTGCCCTCCCCTTTTCTCATATCGGATGACCACTGTCGCCGTACACGTCCTGCCTCTAGTCCCTAAATATCATTAGATCAACGTCTAGTTGATGGAGGATCTGGCCCAGAATCACGAGATCGGGGCGATTGACGGGGCACAAGATAGGCATAGTCTCTGAGAGTCTTTTCTGCCAAACCATATCCATGCAACCAAGGTGCTGCCTGTCAGTACAACGGTGGTTAAAGCCCAAGTCCAAAGGGCAGTAGGTGAGAAGCTGGATGTTTGGCCTTCCGGCAGGTCCTGGAATTTGACAATATCGGTACTGAAAATTGCCTTCACAATTGCTGGTGAGTGCATGTAACTTACCACCTCCTTGGGGGCTCTCTCAACTTACCGATACCACGGTGACCGGGAGGAAGATCACCGTGATGAACTGGAGAACCCTCATGACCGAGGCCTCTCTTCGGTTGAGTTCGCTGAACACCTTCATCACATCGTTCACTTGATTCTGAAGAAGCTTTTGCAACTAGATGCACCGTTGGTCGCCGAGTTATTTCCACACGCGGGAGGGGCCGGTCTTGGGCGGCACTTACGTAGGTTTCCCGGTTCTGGCCTTGCTCATAGATTTGCTTTGCCTTCTTTAGAAGATCTTCGGTGCTCTGGATGATCATGTTGATCTGATCAACAAACGCGTCGATGTCGTCCTGGCACTCCTTGAGCCATTCTACTGCTGGGCCGATGTGCTTGGTCTCCTCTACTAAACCGACACTGTAGAAGTCGCGAATCGAGCGTAGGACAGCAAGATTTCCTTCGAGTCGCAGTTGGCACTCGGTGAGGCGAAAGAGCCAGTAATTGACCAGCTGGAGATGCTTGGGGGCAACAGGTTCGTCCGTGTCGATGTACTCGCTGGACTATCACCCCTATTAGATTTTCGAAGAGCAAATCCTGACTTTCAACGTACCGTCTTCATAATATTCTCGCAGATCTCATGCAAGTAGAATCCCCAGTCGCCCCAGGCCCACTCTCCAAGCGCCAGGAAGACGCCGAGGGATGCTTTGAGCCAGTCTCTTCGTCTCACGGAGTTAGTGAAGTCCTTGTGGATAGAGCCTTGCACGTTTTCCCAAAGGTCGTTCCTAGCCGTTCGCATGGTGTCGAGGGGACAGCACGGGCCGACGGGCCGCAACGGCGCGGTGAAGATCCAGAAGGATCTTCCTTCCACGACATCGAAATGGTGATAGACGGCTGCGCGATATCTCGACCAAGTCGGCCTGCCATCGTTTTTCACTCTATCCTCAAGGAAGGATGTAAGCTGGAAGGTCAGCTGAAAGTGGTGTCCTGACCGGCCGATGCTCTGTATCCTGGGCCCCCTATTTCGGAAAAGTTTCTTGAAGCTAATGCAACCGAGGTTTGGGTCGCTAGCACGCGCTGGGTAGCTAAAGGCCGTTATGAGCTTTAGATAGTGAGGGGATACCTGGTAGTAGGCGAGGATCTTGAATAGAAGGCTGGATGTTAGGTTCAGATACGGGGCCTGGCAGTTCGGGGACTCGATGATGCTTCCCGGAACACGTTAGCTTGATCGAACAGAGAGAGCGGCCGGTGAGGTTAGGCAGTACATAAATCGCGATTTGGGATCGCAGGGCAAGTTGGCGAGCGCTACTGTTGAGTTTTGCGAGCTTGAAGAGGTTCGGCGACTAGTGGTACCGGTGCTAGGCCACCGTAAATCCGACACAAGCTGATCCTCGTGCTTGACCCACCAGGTTCGGTTGTTCCCGGCTATGGGAGCATATAGTTCAGACGAGAGTGCAAAAGCACGAGGGCTTTGAGTAGTTTCTGTCTGAGGAGTTACTGACCGACTGATGCTTCTTGCCCCTCGACGCCATAGTCCTGAATCACGACCCATGTGTCGGATCCAGCCTTACGGAAGAGCATCGACGCATGGCAGGCATGGTAGCGGGCGCATGCCTGGACGAGTTTCTGGCGGTCCTGGCTGCGAATCAGATTCCGGGGATACTCCTCAAATTTTGCATAGTATTCGCGGAAAAGCAATTCGTCATCGTCTTTCGGGTTCTGCATGGCTCTTCGGCGGTACAGGAGCAGCGTTTTGTGTCTTTTTTCATCTATCACTACACTTCTCTCGAGTCATCTTGTGGGAAGCCCCTCACGAGGGGTTGTCCACACTGCAAGAACTCCCACCACGCCAGCACGAGGCTCTCCAGCTGATAGGTAATCTGACCTCCTTTTGCGCAATACCACCACATAACGAAAAACGGGTATATCCTCCAATGATCCTGCTGCAGCTGATGCACCTTCGCACCAACCAACGCCAAGCACAAGCGCCCCCCATTAGTATGCCTCCTCGATTCGCGTCCAAAAGGTCGGGCTGCCAAATACCCAGCCCAAGACTTCACTAGAGCCTTGGAGAAAGTTCATCAGGCCGATAGAGTGGCAGTCGGTTCTCTCTGCGGAGCCAACCTCCGGAGGTCTTCGATCGATACCCGTTGGTCCTGGCACCAAGTTAGCACCTGAACCCATCGACAAGGCTACATGTGGGGCTAGAGATACCTGTGTGAGATGGCTCGGCAGCCGCAATACGTATGCTTCCCCGCTCAAGTTCTGGGTGCATGAGTTAGCCAGCTGCCCAAGTCATGCCTCGGAAATTTGGACCGGGATCGAAAAGGGGGGGAGGCGATGAAGGGGACGCAGCCTTACTAGCTCCTTTTGGAAGACCATATTTGGAAAGATGCGCTCTAGAAACCTCTTCAGGTCGTCCCAGAGCAGGCAGTACTCGGAAATCTTTTCGCGAACGGGACAGGTAGGTTTGTCCCCCGCTCGAGTATTGTAGCCGCGTCGAATAGGGCTCCAGGACGAGCTGCGGGGCTGGTGACGCGCAGTGAAGGCCGGCATTTGGCTTAAGCTAGACAGCGTTGTTCTGGAAGATCGTAGCGGGATCATCGTCACAGTGACTTCGCGCATCAGACTCGATACACTGGTTGCAGGTCGCCTGGTACCCGGTCTGCTTTATATTCTACCTCCCTCGGCGGGCTAGGTCGCCACGTAATGACTCCCACTCCTGAACCCGCCACTCTCGTGAGTGCGGCTTCAGCCCCCTGCCATAGTTCCTTGGATGAGTTCCGCGCGGCGCATCGATGCTGATAAAAGCCTAACGCCGGCGACACGGGGATATGATCTGGCCGGGACGGCCTCCTGCGGGAGACTTTCGGGAAAGAGTGGGAGCCTATCCCACCGACCTCCGAATGCGAATATGATCTGGCCGGGACGGCCTCCTGCGGGAGACTTTCGGGAAAGAGTGGGAGCCTATCCCACCGACCTCCGAATGCGAGCACGGCCCCATGCGAGGCCGCCGGGGCTGGGCTTGATCATTCCAAGAGTCACCCTCCTTGGGCGGGTTTATGCTCCTCGCAGTGGCCAAGGTGGTAAATTAGTAATCCTCAAGGCCCCCAAAGAGAGTTATCATACATTCTGTTGCCTTTGCTCGTCATTTGCGGTCTGGTTTTAGCGGAGTCTTCGTAGCTGACATAAAAATAGATTTCCTCAGCTAAAGCGACTGATTTGTCATGACCAAGAGACGTAGTTAACGTTAACTTACTTAAGAATTACCCTGTAACCCGTGTCAGCCGGCGGCCGGAGGTGACTGACCCGGAAGACGCGTCCTGCCGCCACCGGCAGCCCCGCGTTGCGTAACCCATATCTCCGAAGGCGAAACCATAACCTCTCCCGCTCACCGCATTCGCGCACGCTGTCTATCACTACCGAACGAACATGACTTCCCTTCTGATTATTAGGAAAGAGTAGGTACCCAACTCGACGAATGACGCCCAGCGGACTTCAGGCAGCCGTTGGAACAGTTATCTTCGGGAAACAGAGCCATGTCTCGCTTTAATCTCAGTAGTAGGGATCAATAAGACTGCCTTGCTCCTTGCTTGGGTAGGTAGCAAATTTTGCTCCTTTCTTTCATCTCTGCTATGGCTAGGTGAGCTTGAAAGGGAGCAAGTATCGGATGAGTATCATGGCAACCGCGTTACAGCAATCGAACACTATAGCAGGAGCGACTGATGCTCTCTGGCACCAGCAGCAAGCTTCGAATTGGTAGCTCGGCGGCTCTTGCAATAGGCCCTTTTAAACTCGTATTCACTTTTTCCATTCTATTTTGAGTCTGGTTAACTATCTCGAGCGAATATTTACACGAAAAGGATACTCTATATCGACTTTTGAATGTCCGTTAATAGATGGTCCTGGCTTTCTAACAGATATTAAGGACTCTCACGCCTATATAGTATGTGGTTGACAAGGTATAAGATAACGGATACGCACCTTGGTCTAGTAGAGAGAAGACTTAGACTGTGGGAATAAAGGCATGATGGAAGATATTGACAGCATAGTACCCGAGCCTTAAAAGTCTAGCCGCTAGAGACTTGGCTACTTATACGATCTCCTATAGTATTTGGGAGGAATTTTATCTCCTACGCTTCTGAGAAATTGCACAGAAACGCATTTTAGTGAGGTGATTTTAGCCCCTTCGTTTCTAAATATAACTAGATGCTTGATTAAGCGATGAAGTATTGTGACTACAAGCTACGACCAAGAAGGCCCTAGGACTGACCTCAAAGTTATAATTGGTTCATTATCATCGCCCTAGGAAAGGGACATTATGTATTGCAGTCTCTGTGGCGTGATATTGCTGTGCTGGTCCGTTCACGCATAAAAGAATATCGGGCATCTATCCGTATCCTACCATCCTCCAAGATCAAACTTCACACCGCTTAACGGAGCAAATCTTAACCTGTTAGGTAAAGATCCTGTCACATATGCTACTATACAATTTCCCAGGAAAGGTCTTATGCACTAGGGATATCCAATTCTGGAGGATTATTCACCTTCTTTTTATATGAAACAAAACTTGGGCCTCAGACGGTAAGGTGGCCTGAGGATAGGTGCAAATTTCTACAAGTTCCAAAAATCCTGCAGGAAGTCACCAGCCAGCGACACGTCAAAACATAGGTAACTACACCAGCTCTAATTAGCGTCTTCCTTGCCAACTCGGCAGTACCTAATCGCTTTCGTGCTTAGCGCCGACAAGGTGACTGCTCCGCCACCGGGGCCTCGTGGGATTTATACTCGAAATCCAAGCCTCAGCTCTACCCTTAAACCTTCTCCGAACAATTCGCAGTCCCAAAGGCTGGCAATACTCTGGGCTATTTCTTTGTCCTCTCGGTTTACATGCATTATATTTGCTGCGCTCTTCATCTTGCAAGAGTTATGCAGTGCACGATGCTATTGGAGCGGCCGCGATTGGGCCGACATGCCGGTCTGGACGTTCTCCTCACTGTCCTCCTAACCACCTCATATACTATGATATATGGCATGGAACTGTCAGGTGTGGCATTTGACTTGTGCTATGCCTACTGCCAAGGCCGGCACAGCTTTGGACGATGCATCGCAGGCCTCCTTCGACTCGTCTCTGCCTACATTATAGTAGTCTTGGTGGCTTACATGTCGTGCCGTTGGATCCTGCCATCCTCCACCTCAAGAAGCTCAGGATCGTTACCTATCGACACCGATTTAGCATTGAACAATCTTGACTTTGAGGCCAGGGCAATGCCGGTCGAGGAGAAGGGTCCTCCGCCAAGCACTCTCCACCATGAGTACGAGAAGTCAATTGCTACAGAAAGCAACAAGGAACAGTGATCCTCGGTCTTCCACCGGGGTTTGCCTCAGTTTGACGGCTCTACTGAGATACACGGGTTAAAATGATATTAAAAGGCGTCACCTTCTGGTCGTTCTCATCTTTTCCCACAGCATTATCATCCGCAGCATCATCATACCATCCCTTGACCAGATAACCCTAGCCATCTTCATCTTCTTTTCGCCTTTCCACAGAGTCAGTGATCACAAAATCCTCTAGCTAGATACTAGTCAACACCTCTACCAGTTATATAAGATGCGTGCTTCAGTCGCTCTCACGTCTTCTATTACCGGCCTCTGTGCTGCGCAAGGTATTATTGTTCCTAAAGACTATGATATCTATACCGATGCAGTTCACGACCAGTGGCACAACTCGTCTCTCGTTAAATACCACGCCTCTTCTGTCGTCGAGAGACAGCAAAGGCTCAACTTTCGTGTGGTGTCGGGCATCTTGATTGTGGCCGGGTACACCTATACGTATGGTGCTGACCAGGTCGGAAAGACGGTTGATTCCTGCACTGAGTTCCAAGGCGGCAACACTGTCACCAAGGGCACGTGTGTCAAAGATGCCCTGAAACTCGCTTCCTCATATGCCATGGTTGGTGTAGCCGGCTACATAGGCCCCACAGCGACTGTGGGCCTTCTACAGAGTAGTCTTGGCCTCGCCAACACCATCAACGGCGACCAGGGCCAGGGACCCAGCGTTAAGCGTTCGGCAGTTGACCTTCCCCTCTTCCCGTACGGCAGCAATCATACCTCTGATAGTATGATCGACATGATGAACCACGCTCTCGCGGTGGCTAAGCAGCAGAAGCTCGAGACCCAGCCTGTGCAGCGACGGGAGCAGGCATGCAGCAACAGGAACGCGGACCTGTTCACCGGAGGTCACTACTGGAAGTTCACGGACGAGTACGGCATGAAGATCCAGTGCAAGAACGGCTGCGGAGATACTGACTATGATGCCCGTGACATGAGCAACGTTATCGATTACATGGTCACGGCTATCTACACTTCAAACGACCTCAATGCCCAGTTCACCCTTTACGACGGCAGTAACGGCAAAGTCTTTTCTAGGTGCAAGTTAGTCCTTGAAGACGCTGTTACTGATACTTGCCCTGAGTCGATTGAAGGTTCCGGTTGCAATTTCTGAAGAATGCCAGTTGACGGACCTTTTTTGAGTGAAATTTTCGCAAATAGGCTACGCAGGAGGGGTTAGGGAATTGTTTGAGCAGCTAAACTTGACATTCTTGTTCCGCTCTCTTCATTTTGGTCTTGCTTCTAAACTTGTTTATCTTTCAAATAAATGGATCAATGGAATTGTAGCAATAGTTCCATATTATGACGATAAAACGTGAGATGAAAAAGGACTTTCCTATTAACTAAAGGAACGGTTACTTAAGTCTTCGGTTTGTAAAGATATAAACCTCGGCGCGTTGACAATAAGTGTGGGTGCCGCATTCCAACCAAGAGGAAACATATAAGAGAGCTACCAAACGATTGAGGTGATGAGTTTGCGCTAACGTCTGAAAGTTATATTGCTGTGGTTGGGAAACTGAATGCTTGGCAGAATGCGGAGCCAACCCCAAAAGCTAAACCATAGATGAGGAGCGCTCAGCCTACCAAACACGCCTACACATACGCCATAGTCTTTAAATACCACAGCGAGGATCTAAAAAGCCCCCCAAAAGCCATATGTATAGCGTATGGAGATGCCTATGATAGCTTGGTCGTTGGTCTCATCGAGGTCTAAGCGATTCGAAGCACCTACCAAGGCAGGTTGCTCCGGCGGCTGCGGCTGTGCGAGGCGGTCGACTATACCGGCTCTTTCTCGGCGCTCTTGAAGATAGACCAGTTACATGTAGGATAGTCAAAAGCTCTAGCCGTCGAAATGGACGAAGTTGGATATCTCATATATGCTTTAGATAGGATGTACTAGCGATTTATAGTGGTGATGTGGGGACACTTGTAGTGAAAAAGGGGTGGCCTCCCCCCATACTGCAAAACCCACTCCCTTTTTGTAATTAGCTGGGAAGACCAATTGGCCATATAAACTCACGGCACTTTGCAAGAGCCCTGACCTTAGAAGAAGAAGCAACCTCATTCTTTCCGGAAGCTTTTAGAGCAAGTTTGTGGAAAGTTGTATTTTAAAGTTGAATATCACGGGGCTTTGCCCATTAATTACACTACGATCAGGCCCAGAGCTTCCTAGTGTCTCGAATACGTGCCCGTCAACCACTATAGCCAAGCTGCCGCCGGGGCCTACCTCAGGCTGGTGGTTACTAGAAGTCGTATTGGTACCTAGATTGCGGTGATCAGACTTTGGACAGTAAAAGTGGGTTTTGTTTGGTGGTTTTGTTACATCGAGCGCTCCTCATCAGTGGTTGGTATATATTTATGCTTTTATTAGGTTTAGGAATTATAGGTATCTGCAGGAGGCTCTTGAAGGTATAAGTTAAACCTCCTATATTAAAGTGGAGTACTTTTTCTTAATTAAAAAGGCCGGAAAGGGAGTTATCGAGTATTATATGTTTATTAAGGCTAGTTTAAGAAGCCTTGAAAGTAGATAAAGTGGCCTACGAGTTGCTGCCCCGGCCAGCTATGTTGGGGGGCTGGGTGGCTGACCATGCGAGGAATTATAATTTCAACCATTTGGATTCTTCGGTTTTGATTAGCTGAAGAAGCGCCGACCTTTTGTTTTGCTGACTCCTATCTTTAGCGCCGGTGTGGTCACACAGATCCTTCAGCTTGGGCGGTATGGAGCAGCCCGCGTTTTCGGCTCAGCCTACGCCCCGTCCATCTTCACCACCTCCTTCGCTTCTTGCCTCTAGACAGGGCTCGGTATTCACTAGAAATCTACGGATTAATACGACATGGACAATCGAATACCTCTCGCTCGCCGCCCGGCGGATGCCGCCGAGCTAATTCAAAGGCTTAGTAGGCCCGGCCTCCATGCCTCTCGTGCTGAAGCCAAAGAGGCTCTGGAGCCTCTTCTGGAGTGCATGGGCCATGTTTTCGAGAGCGGAAAGTCGATATACATAAGCGAGGCCGTGGAAATATCATCAATCACCGGCGAAATGGGTTTCAAGGACCTGCTGAGGGGTTTCGCAAATATGCTAAGCCATGGGTTATCGGATCAGAATGCACTCGACCCAAGAGTTCTGCTGGGCCTTGCAGATGTCTTGCATGGCTCCAAGGACATTTCATGGGCCAAAGCCGTACAAGGGCCCTTGGTGCAGGGCTTGCTTGGCCGTTTGGAGCTCGCGAGCTCGCTCTCCAACCTAGAGGAGCAGTATCAGCTGCTAGAGGCGCTCTCTGCGGTGCTTGATGCGATGGTCCTGAACAAGGTTTCCGGCATTTCACGGGAGCAATTACAGGAAAAGCTTATGATGAAAATCTCCAGCTTGGAAAAACACGATGATCTTCGAGTCTCGCAAGCCGCGAGCTATGCATACCAGGCCCTGTTGGGGATTCCAAATGACGAGACTCGTCTTGAGATGGTGGTTCGAATCACCCTGAAGTGCGCCAAGCCAGTGGCCCAACTAGCTGGAGCGGTTGGGTCATTGGATCCTTCGAAAATTGTGACCCTGCTCGAGGAATCCAAAGATGACATCGCCAAGATACCGGAGCTTGTCGAAAGTGTCAAGGACGTGGCCGAAAAGATCCAAGAAGTGTACGAATTAAAAGACCTCTCCTCAGCCCTACGCAGACAGTCACGATGGTATACGGACGTTCAGTACGCCCTTATCTTGATACTGTCTGGAAGGTTTGAGATGCTTACGGAATTCCTCGATCTCACTCCTGCCATGCAGAACGAAAAGTTTGTGTGTGCTTTGATCGCTCGCTTGGAGCGCGAGTATTCAACAAGCCAAAAGAAGAACAACATCGAAGAATTCTTGCAGACCTGGATCTTTGCGCCGAAACCTACGTTCAAAGACTCTGATCGCGTCCGGGCTTGGTGTCGAATCATCGCCGGCACGCTACATCACCCGGAGTGGATGACAAAGTTAAACAATCAAGTTCACAAACATTTCTGGTCCAAGAACAAACATTACAAAACAGAGCTATCGGTTTTCAGCAAAATTCGGGCGGATGAGATGGACTCTTGCTTATTTAGGGACGCGTGGAAACTCTGCGAGAAGGCCCATCGATTCTACGCCGACGCGGCTATTCGCTATTACTATAGCTCTGGAGACCGCCTCAAGATTGAGCGTGTGACCAGGGAAAGCCTACAAATGGACAGCTGTTACATCAATGTCGCCATCGTCCAACACCAGACGGGAAACAGCACTCTGCCACGGAAAACACGACCAGCTCTATGGAACCCCGTAGTGGCCTCTCACCTGGACAAACAGGATGACAAGATATCCTTATCGACCCTGTTTGACGCACGACAGTTACTGGATAATACAATAGGCCGCCCCAGGAGAATTTTGATTCAAGGCCAAGCAGGCGTTGGGAAGACAACCTTGTGCAAGAAAATGGTCTACGACTATGTCTACAACTCGGCCTGGGCGGATAAGTTCGACCGGCTGATATGGATCCCTCTTCGCAGTTTGAAGAAAAATCCGGCAAAGGGCACTCTGCTGAGCTATAGCCTCAAGCAATTTTTCCGTGCGACCTTCTTCAGGGATGTCGACGACGAAGATGGCGATTACTTCTTCAAGGCCATCAAGAAAGCCATGGACGGCCACGCAAACAGGAAAGGAACATTGTTTCTATTAGACGGTCTAGATGAGGTTTCGCGCATGGTGGGCGGATCAGGGATTTCCGAGACGCCTACTTCAGCCTTTGTCCGAGAGCTTCTGGGCCAAAAATATGCCATCATCACCACCCGCCCTTCAGGGGTCAGCATCTACCCTTCGCACATGGTTGATCTAGAGCTCGAGACAATAGGGTTCCAGCCTCAGCAAGTGAGATCCTATGTCCAAAACGTTTCCCCTAAGACAGCTGGTCCAATCATTCGGTACATCCAGAGCCATGTGTGGATCGACAATGTTCTTCATGTCCCCATCCTACTGGACGCTTTCTGCGCAACTTGGACCTCTGGATCTAAACCGTCGATCTCACCCCAAACCATGTCCGGTCTTTATGCGGATATCACGTCGATGCTGTGGAAAAACGACTTGCTGAAATTATCCAGGTTGCTGGAAGCTAAGGCTGCTGATATGTCTTCCAAGCAAATTGACCGACTTGAGGAAATCCAGGACCCGAATAGTCTGCTTGAGCTGCTCGCCTTCACCGGGATATACAACGACGTCATTGAGTACGACCCAGAACAGCGGAAGGGCGTCCTAGTATGTTGGCAAGAGCATACAGATAATTGGTCAACGACGGGGAGCGACCTTTTGGACTATTCATTTCTCCGCACGTCCGATGGCAGTGAGCGATCGGAGGATTCAACTTTTAACTTTTTGCATCTCACATACCAAGAGTTCTTCGCCGCCAAGCATTTCGTGAAATGCTGGCGCCAAAAAGAGCTCTGGTGGTACGACCTCCAAGAGTGCGAAAGATGCCAAATGAGCCCGAAGGAATTTCTCGGTGAGAATAAATACGACTCTCGTTACGACATCATGTGGCGATTTGTCGCTGGCCTGCTCTATCTCAACAAAGACGACGGCCAACTCATCGATTTTCTTAGTGTGCTGGAGAGCGAGCCTCGGGACCTATTTGACCGCGCCCACTTTCGGCTACTTTTGCATTGCCACAGCGAAATGGAGCCGCTGAAGGCCCTCGGCCCCTTGTCAAAGATACAAAGTGATTTCCAAAAAAAGCTGCTTGACTGGCTTAAAGCGTTGAATTTTATTAGTGATCCATCCTTCCGCTCTTTTCTTTCCGACATGGTGGTCCCCGAATATTTCCTACACGACCTGCTCTCCGAAGGCAACGAGTTTCATTGGACTGGAACCATAATGGCAGTATCAAAACGACCCATTGTATCGGAGAGAATTCTTCAGACGGTCATAACACGTGCGAAGGGGGCGTTATTTGGGGAGGCATTGTCCGTTCTCCTCACGCATTCGCGATGGGACGCCGTACTCGAAATGTGTTTGCCGAGATTGAGATACCACAAGGCTTCGGTTCGATTGAATGCGGTCAGACTTCTACGTCGAGATTATCTCTCGCAGAATGTTATCAAGGAAGTGGCCATGCTTCTGGACGATGAGGATCCGGATGTGAAGCGCGAGGCAGCCATGGTCTTGGGATGTCAACGAGTTTTGCCTCGGGACATCCGCGAGTCATTTAAATCCTGGCTGCAGCAAGGGCAAGGTCCTGACCTCTTTGGAAGACTTAGAGTTGTCAGATCGCCTTATGCGGCGGAGATGATGGCATCATTCTTGGACGCGGAGGCAAACGACCTCAAAGTTTTTGCCCTCAGACAACTTCATGATTACCACCTTCTTTACACACCACCCTCTGCTTTAAAGAAAGTCGCACGTATGATAGACGACGATGATGAGCATGTTAGCAAGGCCGCTATGTCTACGCTAAAGACCTACGTCGATTTCGAGTTGGAAGGATCTAAAGTGCTGCTAGACTTTTTCGAAAACTTGCTTGATGATCCCAAGTCGAGCCCGAATATGAAGTTTCACATTTCTATCACGTTGTTGAAGCAATCCACACCATCTCAGAGAGCCACTTTGTTCTTACAAGAAAGCGTCCAGAAGGACCGTGAACTAATAATGGATCTTCTCCAACTTCTGGACCCTAAATTCTGGCCGCCATGGATCGTTAAAGCGCTACAGAATCAGCTCGATCTAGGACAGCCGATAGAGTCCAGACGGCTAGCTGCAAAGTCTCTGTTACCCAAAGCAGACTTGAGCGAGACAGTTCTTCAGAGTCTGTTACCTTTCCTCCAAGATCAAGACGGCGATGTTCAGAAGTCTATCCTGGAACTGTTCCTCAATCAATCAACGTTGAAAGAATCGACACTGGAACGGGTGTTTTCGATTCTCGAGTCCCAACGACAGGAAATGATACCCGCCATTCCCTGGGAGAGAAGGAAATCTTTGTCAAAGCCGGTGCTTGAGCTACTGAGCAAACCCAAATACCGCTCAGATATGAAGCTGGCTCTTGACTGGTTTATTTTCATCAGAAACGCAGGGACGAGGATAATATTTCCTCCTGCATTTGTGGAGGAGATAATAAACAGAGTCAAGGATGATTCCGAAGCCGTAGTGAGCCGTGCCTCGGAGTTCATGTGGATCAGTGAAGGCCTCCATTGTGAGATCCTTAAATTAGATGAGAAAGGCTTGTTCCATCTCTACGCAGCCCTGCTCTCACAGCGGTCTCTGTTTGATATCTGCTGCTATACGCGGAGAGGGAGGCTTTGCATACGGAGCAGGGTAGGCTTGAATGAAATTCCCTTCGAAAGTCAAGAGCATGAGGACAGTTTCAAAGAGCTAATTATAAAGATTAAAGACGACATGGGGTTGGGGTTGGGATTGGGCAAGAAAGAAGTTTCGGACGACGAGATGGAAACGCCTGATGATGCATCGGAATCTGGCGACGAAGTATCGCAAAATACAGACGACAAGTCAGAGAATCAGATGGAGGATATCTGCAAGGAAAAACAGGATGTTGTCTCACAGTCTGTCAACCATGTTAGGGAAGCTATCCCTGCGGTATATAGATTGAGACTTTTAGCACTAGCTTTGATCGGGCTTCTAGTTAGTCTCTTGATTAGGCTATTTGTTACAAGGTAGAGGTAGTAGTAGATAGGGTAATTAAGAAGGCTATTTAAAACCCGCCTTAGTATGAAAAGTAATGAATTACCTATAGTAGTGGTATTGCCAGTAGTAGTTAAGCTCGACGTTGACATATTAAACTATACACTTTTTACCAGGAGAGGTTCTCTTTGCCACCCGCGAGAAACCTTCCACTACTAGACGTCCCTATCCGTGCCTTCTCATTAGTTATCTTATATAGTCTTTTTAATTTATTTATTACTGTGTACGGCTTTCTTCCTACTATGCTATCTAATTCGGCATCCCACGCCGTATTGCCGACGAGCTCGGGATAGCCCGCCGCGGTCGCCGAACTCACGTCGGCCTCCTGCTTGTCGAACCAGCCACCTGGTATCGCGCGATCTTGACCTAATGCGAGCGAGATGCATCCTGCACCAAAGGTCTCATAATGTACACAATCACCGACACCTTTGGGGCGATGGTCGACGGGAGCTCCGACGACCCGTTGGCGGCGACCGTGGGCACGGTGACGAAACTGGCTAGCACGTTGTCATACTCGCTATTCTTCGGCGGGTGACATACAACGATCACGGCGACTACGAGTAGGGCATCTTCCAGTATGAAGAACACTTTTTATTTTTATTTTAGTTGGCAAGGAGCCTCAAGGTCGCATTCGCACTGCTGGAAGTTCAGCGCCGTGCCCACGTTTGCTGCGCAGGAGATCGGCCCCGTGACTCCTTCAGGCCTATGATCCCGCAGAGTCGTTCAATACCCCTTCGCATATTGATAGAGAGCGGGGGTAATATGTGGGGTTTGCATCCATATTATGACATCTTCGTTCGAGAAGGCTATGACTTTTCGGTTAGTTAGTTACAATGTATTTCAAATTGCACAAGCTCGAACCTTGTTGATCCGCTGCCCTTGGCCCTATATTTCTAGTAGCATTATAGCACGGCTCCTACTGTCGTACTTCCCATACTGAGGTGTTCTAGCCCAGTCGATCCTACAGTAGTCATATATACACGGCAAGACCCGGAAGAATTTAACCTTAGGCAGCCAGAAGACTGGTAGTGCCGAGAGTGACGAGGAAGCCGAATAAAACCGCACCCCTGGTGTTGAGGCCAGCAGCTGCGTTCTTCCCACAGGTCCCTGTTGCACTTGCTATCTTATCTGCGCCTGCAGTAATTTGGACGTTGGATCTGTAAATCTCACCAGCACCCATCGTCGAAGTACTTGTCACAATTTGTGAGGTCCCGTCAACGGTGTTGCCGACGGTTATCGTACAGACGGCCTCGGTTGAGCCTTTCAAGTTGCAGGCCTCTTGGACGGTGTTTCGGAATTCATGGCCCATTGTCGATGTTACGTCGGACGAGGTGAAGGCAAAAGTGGACGGGCCTTCCGTGACGGTCACCACGGCCTAAAACGGCGCTTATTAGCTATTTTCAGGGCATACGGGATATGTTCGAGCCTTGGAGACATGCGTTTGCGTGTGGACCGCAGGTTTCGGTGCCAACATAGTAGTCTCCCGATGTACACTGAAGCGCGTATGTGGTCTGGTCTGCGCAGGCGCCGACGATCGATGCCGCGTATTCCCAGCTTGTGTCCAAGTTGGCAAGGAACAAGTTAACTGTATCGTTTTGAGAATTCGAGTCATTTCTTAGGACAACTGTTCCAGCATCGCTGCGGACATAAGGTCCCCGGAGGATACCGGGGACCCTAAGAGTCGGGCCTGTGACGGCGACGACCATGTTTCATCAGTTTTCTTATCGTATTACAAGGAGCACCGAAAAGTTGTGTTCTAAGGATGAAGCTACCTACAGCCACCAACGATCTAAGGCGAAGAATTTGAACTTTATAGCAGAAAATGCGGAGGACTATTTGGCCGTGTGGCCGCAAACTGCCACGAGGTGGTAACGAGGGGGCGTAATATACAAGGATACCAACAATTAGAACAATTGCAAGCGCTCAGCGCCAATCAAAGACGCTAGACACCACCTCCCGGTGAACTGTTGCATGCAATGGGAGCGGCACAGGGGCGTAGTGAAATTAAGGGTGCGCGTTGGCCTCGACGGCTTCGTCTTCGCGTAATGCAGTAATTTCTGAAAAATAAGACGGAGGAAAATCGCAGCCGCAAATTCTGTCTTGACCTCGGCCCGGCAGCCTTACTATGCCTCCTTCCTGGCGTTTAACGGATAGTCACATCCACCCTCCACTGCGAAGGGATTGGCTAAATATATGGCGATCCTGCGCGACACAACCCTCGATCCTCCAAATAGGAGCTGATCTATTTGGACTCTCTGTACGTGGGGTTACACGACACAGCGAATTCGAGATTGAGGTGATATATCCTTTTCAGCTCGTGCTCTAGGGGCGGCAATTTGTCGTTATTTTGGTCTCGGCTGTATCGGTAAAGACAGCAAATCTATATTGTACTCCGGCTGGGTGTACGTCACGACCTCGTTCATGAGCAGCTGGGTGTGTGTGGATTTTGTTCAGGGGCAGGTCAACCCCACAGCAATATGATGATTATTGGGTTGTCTTTATTTGTATGTTGCAACAGATATAAACAGATTTGTGCTCGTATCTGGGAGGAGACTTTTTAATTCTAAGTTGCGCTGCGTAGTGCTGCTTTACACAAAGACAAAGGGGAAGAGCGCAACTACCACGCCAGGAACTCACTTGATCATCAGCGCATCGTGAAAAAAACTGAAACCTGTGTTGCTTTCTACTCTCTCATCTTCATATATAATCGTTGTTTCTGCCGAGAGCCTCTTCGAATCACAAACTAAATAACGCCATTCGCTTTGCGTTGGTATTCCTTCGCCTAACCTGGGGGGTATTTACTCGTGGCTGCCGGGCTTATCATATCTTTAGCTCCTGTAGTCCTTTGTCCCTTCGGTATTCATTTACGGTTGGCAGCATTTCTTCGAATCTCCGGATGGATTCTTCTCGATAAATTTCCCTTATCTTGGGGTAGAATGCCGAGAATCGTGGTGCTCCCTCCTCAGCGAGTGTGACAAACTCTCGTTTGCTTCGCGTATAAATGTGTACGTCTGGGTCAACCTGCCACGACTGGTCTAGCGTGCCAACTCGAACGAACTTGAGGAACCTCCCGCAACTTGGGTAATAGCTCCAGACGGTTGTTGCACAAACAGGACATCTGGCAACCTCTTGACCGTAACCCGACTCAGACGGGAGGCGGATATGAAGAAGTTCGACGGCATCCGCAGGGATATCTGGACCCACTACTTCGAATCCTCGTTTCTCTAAGGGTGGGCCACAGACCGGGAACTCAGAGGGGAGGCTGCGGCGGCTAGGGGCTGTGGGTAATGAGGACGCAAGCCTTGTGACGCCTTGAGCCTCAATGACAGCGTTGATGGCAAATGCAGAGCCTGTTTCGCGCTGACAGCTGGTGCAGTGGCAGCAGTGAACGATGAGCGGTGTATGTTTGATGCGATATCTAATCTTCCCACAGGAACAGCCTCCATCGAGAGGGAACGCCGAATAATTTTCCGCATTTTGGAGGGGTGAGGCATGTATGGAGTCTGCCATGGTCGGATCGGATAGCCAGGCTCAGTTAAAGTGAGTCTGAGTTTGGGACATCGGTGTAAATTTGTCAATATGACGGACACATGTTAAGACAATTTATCTACCCCGTTGAGGATGTGAAGCAAGAGAGCTTGTCATTCGGAGGGCGTCGTTTTCCGCTTCCCGGCCGCCTAGGCCGACACTAAACTTTGCCCAGAGCATAAAGCAACTCACCCAATCCGGGCGAGTCGGTGGAAATTAAATGCGAGGCTTATTTTTTGAGTGACTATCGCGCATCGCTCACAAAAACGGACCAGAATGAGCAGAAATGCCGACAATGATTCTGAATCCTCGTGAAAACACCAGCAGCAAAACATGCACAAAGCAACCGAGATGCTTGGGCCGTTAGTTGACTCCTGGGGGCTGTTGTCGCCGCTTAAAGCCTGCTTCCCCCCTTACTATCATTGTCATCAGCGTAGACTATTGCCAAGCTCTATTAGCATGGATTAGACAAAAATAGCTAGTTAACTGACCTACTTACTATGCCCGTTTACCACTATTGCGGGGGTTCGCCCCATCCATTCATTTAGAGTGGAGTCCCCTGTCATTCCCTTTCTCTCTTCCCATAGTCGTTCCTCTCCATCCTATAGCCCTGCTCGGCATCAAAATCGCTTTGACGACGATTGTCCCTCCCCAGAAAGCCCCCGTTGCCCCTTGCATGCGGCCGAAACTCAGAGCCAGAGCCAAATCTGGGGCTTTCTAATTGGCCTGATCGGGCTGGGTGATCCCCATCATAGGGGTCGACCGTTCTGGACTGCCGCCATTGGCCTGGGTTGGGCGAGGTTGCGCTGATATCCGCGCCTGGCTGGTCGACAACTGCTTCGTCATACCCAGTTGACAGAGGCGGCGCAAGCGAGTTCAGTGAATAGCGTGGCGCCGCGCCTGGCGTTGTGAGAGATTGCCGGGCCCCTCTATTGCTACTACTCCTTGGCCGACCCAGGAATCCCCGAGGCGGCGGGGCAATCTCAAAAGGCGATTTGCTGCCATCATATTGGCGATGGCGATCACCATAGTCATCCTGACCACGGACGGTCGTCGTCCAGTGGTTGCTCGTCCAGTGATCGGCGCGATGCTCCATTTCTAAGGCCAGCTCTCCATCATTCATACCCGAAAATACTTCCTCCATGTACTGGTCGAAGAACTCGGTGATGTCATGCATAAGCTGGAAGTGCTTGATGTTGAGCACCGCAGGAGGCGACGGCTCATCGGATCCAACCTGCCGCAGTCGCTCCGCCTCGCTCGTTGCCTCGTAAAGGGCGAGACTACGGGCCACTTGGAACGCGTTGCGGATCTGGCGGCCGTTCCACCGGTTCGTCCCTTTTCTGTTGTTATCGAACTGTTCCTCGGCAAAGCTCATGATTGCCGATTCGGAGATCTCCAAGGGCCGGCGCCCCTTGCTCAGTCCCTCTATATGTTGCAGCCGCTGGATGTTGAGCTTCCAGATCTCCAGAGTCTGCTGCCTAGAGAGGGGTGGGAAGTAGAGCTTGTAGTGTATACGCGACTTGAAGGCCTCATCCAAGGCCCCGGCGCGGTTGGTAGTTAGAAAGAGGATCCCCGTATAGTAGTCTAGGACCCGTAGAAAGACTAATGAGGTCAGCTTGCGTCCGCTAGTACCATGTCATTGGGGCACTTCGGGTACTCACCGGACACGAGAGCATTCTTGGTCATGGCCGCGTCTCCTTTTGATCTTTGGGAAAAGAAGGTGTCCACCTCGTCCATTAGGAGAACACAATCCCAGATACTTGCCAACCGAAAGATGTGTCTCAAAGAAGATTCCACCTCAGTTGGTGTTAGGCCAAGGTCGCCGCAGGTGATCTTGAACAGCGGCTTGCCGTTGGCTTGCGCCACCGCCTCTGCCGTGGCAGTCTTTCCCACGCCGGGGACGCCGTGGAAAAGAATGAAGAGGCCAGTCCCCTTGCCCTGGATCACATCTAATGAAAGGCCCTCTTCGCCATTCCGTTTTTCAGCCTCCTTATGTAGGAAGTGACCCCTGACCGAGCCTTGAATCAACTCCTTAGTGGCCTGGGGAATCTTGAGTGAGTCAAGCGCATCCCGCGACTGTGCCGACGGTTTAAGGTGGTGCACATCCAGCTGTGCAAATTTGCGCTCTCGGAAGACGTAGGCAAATACGCGACAAGCAATCAGGGCCATGTCTTCACGCCGCAAGAATTCTTTGGTGGTAAGCTCGCCGCGTTGGTGATTTTCGCACACGGCGGCAAGGAATGGGTCCTCGGATACGAATTTGTTGCGCTCCCAGCTGTGGACGCCAGTACGGCTAAGCATGATCTCGCTCGTTTCTTTCAGCACCTTGGCACGGTCCGGGTCAGACTGCCAACGAACCATAAACTCGTCGGTTACCGCCCCGTGGTCTATGACGTCTGGTTTCAAAATGACGCGTTTTGGCTGCCAGGTTGGACAGGCCTGGAATGCTTCCTCAAAGTCTACCATAACCTCGCTGTTGATGTGTTCAGGGTGCTTCACCATGACGCCTTCGGGATTCACTAGGAAGCCACCCTTTGGTGTCCGCATGACGGACCAAGCGTTGTAT
Organism: Thozetella sp. PMI_491; assembly: GCA_021432635.1. Taxonomy (NCBI): domain Eukaryota; kingdom Fungi; phylum Ascomycota; class Sordariomycetes; order Chaetosphaeriales; family Chaetosphaeriaceae; genus Thozetella; species Thozetella sp. PMI_491. The sequence continues at coordinate 221,794 of MU270070.1, read as the reverse complement.
GTGGCGTGCTTCGTCTCGATAAAGCGGAGCACAGACTCTCCAGACCGAACTGCCGTCTCCATAAAGCGAGCGTAGTCCGCTACAAACCGTATAGGGAAGACGGGTAGAGCACTCACTGGCTTCGAGCCGTCAAAGGGTGGGATTTTGAAGGTATTCGTTACCACGCAGAATTCATCGCCGGTGTACTCGATGCAGTACGACATAATCGCGAAAGATTCATCGGACTCTTCCCTGTCGTTGATTGCATATTTACGATGAGCCGAAGTAGGCGTCAAGATTCGGTTGTAGCTGTCAACGTAGTAGATTCTCCAAGCTCTCTGCCCCATGCGGGCGTCCCGGAAGCCGGGGACATCGCCTTCGACAGGTTTGTATATGATCTCTCCTGGCTTGAAGAGGTAGCAGAGATCAGAAAATCGTACCTTAGCGTCTGATGAGTGGTCAAGATTGGTAAACCGTTGAGAACCCGGTATGATCTCGGTCTCCACAAACTTCACGAAACATCGTAAGTCAGCCAATGCCGCAGGACTGTCGTCCACGGCTCCCCCGTCTTCTTGCTTCCCCACTGCTGTTGCCGTGCCATGCATCGTACCGTCGTCGCCCGTGTTGCTCTCCTCAGGTGATCCTGCGACGGTTTCCGGTTGCGAACCCCATCGTTCTTCTAGCTCATCCAACACTCGTTTCATGGCAGGTAGGTAGTGGATAATGGCGCAGAAAGGGCGATGATATACACGGGCCTGTGACGACCATGTTTCCCCTTGGACTTTGCCGAAGATTCTGAGCAGAGCAGGAGACCGGATCCTGACGCGACGGACCCATATATCGCCGGCCTGGGCGTTGCGAAGGGCTATATTGCTCTGATGGGCTTCCTCGACGAGTACCTTCGCCCGCCGTTTTACAGAGGTTGAACTAACTTTGCTGGTATCGCCGAGCTTCTCTCGCAGCGCGTGCTCCACTTCGATCTCTTGGTCGAGAAGAGCACCAGACTCAAGCACATCTAGTGCGTAGCGGCTATCATCCTCGCTGAAGTAGTTCTTGAACTGCATGAAGTTGCACCTTCGCACCGCGGAAATGGTCTTCAGGGAGGCATGGTGGTCATGCTCTCTCGAGTATTCTCCCGTGCTGCTCCCCTCGGCGTCAACATAGCTAAACTCGCCTCTTCGGTGGCCTTCGAGGTCCGTCAGCCTAGCCTCGAGTCGTTTGACTTGCTCTCGGAGATCTTTGACGACTTCCTGCTCCCCAGGCGATACACTAGCGTCATCCATGGCAGAGGGCGGTTCGTAGACTGGCTGATACGATTTGAACATTGTCTCGGTTAGAACTTTGTGCCTGGGCTTGCGTAAGTAGCCATCCCCCGGAGACCCTATCTCTAGGAATGAAGTGGTCCTATTGAATGGATATAACGGGCCCTTACTTAGTCCCGAGACGAGGCATCCCACGCAGATGCACAGTCCTAACCCCCACACCTAACAACATGCGTAAGCCTGGTCGGCCACACAATCCTCCCGAAATACAAATGCATTTTTATCGTGCTCTCATTCGTAGCAGCTTATGCACCTCGGTCAACGTTCAGACCGCGGGGCTTGCGCCAATGCACGGAGGTCCGTGCTCTTACCTGGGATTGGTACGATCGTCCACCGAAAACTAAAACGAGGCTTTCCGGGGAGCCTATACCAAAGGTCCTGTCTGGCACCCCGCGCTGCGTGGCTAAGGCAGACTCTGTGGCAGACTACATGTACGTGCTGCCTAGGATCGATGCCTGCAGGTGAGATGTCTAGCTCGCTAACCAGTTCGCAGTCCAGTTCGCAGTTCAGTTCGCAGTTCAGTTTGCGGCATGAACCTAGGAAGTGCGACTGCATACTCTGCCACACCTTATCGATTGGGCTGTCGCCTGTATCATTTCACTTTTGGTTTTGGCACTTCGACTTCGAGTCTAGCAGCTTCCAGCCGTACCAACGCGCGGATTCTGTCGCCTCTCGGCCATCATGTCGCAGCCTGACGAGTCCGCCGTATTTGCTAGAGGCTTCATTGACCATCGCGCGCCCGGTTTGCATGGCGCATTCAACGTGCAGTCACGATTCAATACGGCCCTCTCCATGTACCAGTCGAACGAAGTCTAGTATAGGCTCCCCTCGTACACGTAGCGCAAAGCGGGTGCTAGGGCTAAGGGCTAACCGAGAAAGCAATTTGCAAGAGATCCTCAAGCGATACCAGAGGCAAAATATCGACTTCGTCGACTTTGACTACGATTTGCTATGCTGCAGCTGGGATGACGTCCTTCACGAGTTGGAAAGGGCGCAAGCCGCAACCCACGAGAGAGACTGCAAGGAGAAAAAGCTCCCTAGGCGAGCGTTGCGGGCTGTTGTCACGGCAGGCGACGTCCTAGGCCCAGCTATGGCGGCCATTCCAGATGAGCTCTGTGCTCTCCACGGAGGGCTCGCACTCGTTTTTAGCGCAAGTCTCCAGGAGTCTTTCACATTTATCGAGCATTAGACTAACAGGCGTGATGTGCCTTCAGCTGGCACGGCACAGGGCCCAGAATAGAGGGAAGATCCTTCAAGCTTTCGGTAACCTGCCAAATATTATTCAGATGGCCCAGGATAAGGCGAAAAATCTCCCGCTGAGTGACGGCGAGCCCGATAGCATTCGACTCCACAGTACCATCCGGGATCTGCAGCAGACTCTGCTCCGCGTGCTACCAGATCTCATCGATCGGCTCAACCCGGGGACGCTCTGTGAGTTTACCTAGCGTAAATACACATCAAAAGAAGTTGGTTAAACACTAACGGCCAATAGGGGCTAAGGCTACGAGCCCCTTTCGCGGGACGAGTATCGATGAACTGCTCGAAGCCGTTTCCAAGAGCGTGGAGAGAGTCCGTGTTTGCGCCGAGGGCATGATGGAAGGCATCATCATCCATACGCACCACACGATACGCGACGACCACGAGATGACAAGAGACATTCGGATTATTACAGAGCAGACCGGCGGGGAGGTCGAGGAGCTTCGAGGAAAAGTGGACGAGATCCTTGTGCGACAGAAATCGCTGCAGCTCACGCTGGACGCAATTTCTGGCAAAAATGGTCTGCTTGACTTTCTCATGGAGTATCTAAGTGAGTACCCTGAAATGAAATGTGCGCTAGCAGACTAAAGCTTAGCTCACCTCCGAAGAACCACAGCAAGCAGTCCCGGAAACGTCGCCAACTGAGCCTTCGGCAGCTCAAGATGGAGTCACACCGGTTACCCCCTCTCAATTGTTGTCTCTCATGAACGTCCATCACCTCCTAGCTGTCGATGATGAATCACACGTCATACGGCGCAGCAACTCGTTCGATAAGGTGGCCAAAGGTCATGCAGCTACAATTTTCCAGACACCTCAGATCCAGCAACTTCTTCATGCGCCGGAGTCTTACGTCGTCCTAGTAGACGGTCATCTCGATCGCGCCCAGATATCACGGATTTCGTCTCTGTCCTATGTTTGTGCGACGCTCATCCACGCGCTGAGATCCAGAGACAATGGCCTGACGTTGAGCTTCTTCTGCGGGCAGCATGTCGGCTCCAACGATGACCTCCAGGGCCCGCCAGGCCTCATGAGAAGCCTAGTATCCTCTCTAATCCTGAGTCTCGTCCAAAAAGGCTTCATAACTGACTTGGCGCCGCTACGGTTCTCTAACCCACCGCCTGACTTCCAGCATCTCTCGCTGAGCGATGTATGCAGACTCTTCCACTGCCTCCTAAGACTAGTGCCGCCGGATATGCCGGTCTACTGCTTCGTAGATGGGGTGTCTTACTATGAACGAGAGATCTGGAGGGACGAATATGATCTAATGATGGACTGCTTCAGCAATATCATAGCAGATAAGACGCCCGGTATAATCTTCAAGCTACTCCTAACAAGCCCAACGATGAGCCGATGGTTGCCGAACCTCGAGCCCCACCAAAGGGTATCGTTGAGAAATTCAAGGGCTAGGGGTCGATAGCACCGTCTATGGCGCGTTACTTAGTATTCCAGTTCTCTATTCACAGTGTACTAATAGTATTGATTTGAATATTCCTGAGGTATTACCATCTGATTATTGTCGCTTTTTTCACTTAGTGCATTCTGTTTCACTCCTAAGATAACTTTAGATAGTTACTCTATGAGTAAGCTTTGCATTAATACAAGGCAAAGCGGAGATACCACTTCCGACGGCAGTAGTCCCCCTCCCCCCCGGCTCCTATTGGCTTTATCGCCTCAGTGAGATTCGATGGGCAAGGCAGCGTCAGATCGATTCGGACCCATCCAATACCGCCACCTCCCCGGCCACTACACTAGTATGATCCTCTAGCGCTCGTCGATGGCCCCATCGCCCCCATGTCTGGCCACTGATAAGAATCCGCACCAATAGGAACAGAGCGGTGGTATACGCGATGAGAAGAGTACATGAACTCATACGGGACTTTTATTGTCTTTCTGCCACATATTCTCCTTGGAAGTTGTGATTGTCGCTGTGTCCAAGTCAAATTTCTATACCTTCTCTTATCTAATCCCGCGATGAAGCGTAAGGCTGACGCCGAGCATGCTGATGCCCTCAGTCGCAAGGGTGCTTCCGGTAGCGCAACACTCACTAACGGGCATGCCAATAGCAAGAAGCCGACGAAACGCGTTCAGCTCTGCTTCCTCGAGACCGCCTGCACAGGCGGCTATATGGCTGCTGGACAGTGGAAGTAAGTCCCGCAGTATACCATACCTCATCGCCTTATTGCGCCAGTATTGCCGATAGGCAACTGACTACAACCCTAGGCGTCCGGGCGAAACGTCTTCCCAGAAGGACACTCTCAAATATTATCTAGATCTAGCGCGACTTGCCGAGCGGGGCAAGATCGCTGCTGTGTTTCTGGCAGACTGGTATGTTGGCTTCGACGTATACGACGGGTCTCTGGATGCTTGCCTCAATCGTGGACACCAAGTGGCGCACCTGGACCCCCTGCCCATCGTATCTGGCATGGCAGCAGTGACGGAGAACGTGGCGTTTGCCGTGACGATGACCACTACATATGTCAATCCATACATGTTGGCCCGGCAGATGAGCACCATTGACCACCTGACGGGCGGCCGGTGTGCCTGGAACATTGTAACGAGCTTCACGGAGGGTGCCGCTTTGGCCTTCGGCCAGGACAGCATCATCGGCCACGACGAGAGATATGCAATGGCCGACGAGTATATGGATGTGGTGTATAAGTGAGTTTCCTCTTTGCATATAGCTTCGGATCCACGACACCCTGAGAGAAACAAATGAGGTCTAACGGATGCAGACTTTGGGAATCCTCCTGGGCACCAGACTCGGTTGTCTGGGACAGGAAAAAGGGGCTGGCATTCGACGCCGAGAAGATCAAGCGCATTGAGCACAAAGGAAAATACTTCAATATGACGGCGCGCAGTCAAGTGCACCCCTCGCCCCAGCGGACGCCGGTTCTATTCCAAGCCGGCACATCCAAGGCAGGGTCCCAGTTTGCCACCAAGCATGCCGAGGCCATCTTCCTAAACCCCATCAGCGTCGAGCTGGCTAAGGAGGTCATAGCTAGGATGCGCAAGGCTGCAGGCGAGAACGGGAGAGACCCGAAGAGCATTTTATTCTTCCCATGTATCATTCCTTACATCGGACGCACAGAGGAGGATGCAAAAGCAAAGGCATGTGTTCCATACTCGCTAATGGGACTATGAAATAGCTTTGGATACGCCATATCTAACCTTCAACACACAGTATGCCGCCGCTGAGGCCAATGCAGACCCAATCGCAGGCCTGGCACAATTTTCAGGCTACACCGGCATTGACATGTCGGCGTATGAGCTCGACGAGGTCATCAAGTTCGACGAGTCAAAGTCATCAAACGCGATTCAGTCCGTTTTCCGATCCTTTGAGTCAGGCGGCACGGCCTGGACGCCGCGCACGCTCGGCATGCGCATGGCGCTAGGCGGCCTGCACCCGATAGTGGTCGGTTCGGCTGAGCAGGTGGCAGACGAATTCGAGCGGTGGATCACTGAGGCTGACTGCGACGGTTTCAATATCGCCAGCGTCACAAACCCGACCTCGTGGGAGGACGTTGTGGACCTGCTGCGCCCAGAGCTCTTGCGACGCGGCCTTGTGTGGGATGATTACGATGTGCCCGGAGGCACATTCCGGGAGAACCTACTAGGCTCCAAGTACCTCCGCGACGATCATTATGGCGCCAGCTTCCGTTGGGGCACTGAGAGAGCCAAGGCTGCGGCCGAGGTCCAAAAACCAAAGGGAAAAGCGGAGAAGAGCGCGACGGGTATATCGGGGTGAGGAAGAAGTAGCAGGTCACGACATGAGATTGATTCAAGTATACAATGGCATGGCACGCAAGTAATGGTGTTCATTATTGTAGATTACAGTGACTTGGTCGTGTCTCTTGCCCGGTTCTAAGTCTAATCCGCTCTGTTGGTCGCATTCTCGTAAGTCTTGCATGGCGAATGAGATAGAATCTTCTTGATATTCGCGTAAGTCTATTTGTGCTCCATTACTAGATCCTTCTAGACCACGGTGCACCGTGAATCCCTTTGCAATTGCGAGCAGACCATGCTTGTACTCGTCTAGCCAAGCCCTATGCTTCGGAGCCGTCCCGACGGCCGCCGGGTACACTAGCGTGGCATCGGCAGGCCAAACGGTACTTGCCCCGGCCTTCCGCCTAAAATATAGATAAGGAAGCGGGGATCCTCATACAGTACGAGATTGGTAACTATGGTATCGTGCTAATGGTCGAAACATCCATGTCGCACTTTGAGACTTCAGCAAGTGCCATTTTTAATCCCAAAATGGATTCTTTAATCATATTACCATCGTGCAATTACCCAGGGCATATTACAGAATTCTGTATCGTGGGAACGTGTTATTAATGCGTAAGAGACTCTTACAGTATGGCCAAGTATCCTTCTAATCAACAACGAGCACCTCCATATGTCCATCCGATCTTGGTAGAGTATAGGCCTCCAGCCATTCATTAAACTCCTTCGCCTCACCAAGATTGAGGGAGCCAAGGCTGTGAATCCGCCTCAGTACTTCCAACCACAGCTCTATGCTGTCAGGGCCACTCCCAATGTACTCATTCAGTACGTAGGGCACAGCATATAAGTCGACTTACGTGCCAACCGCCCACCCCCCTCAACCGCCCACCCTTATATGCCAACGCGCGACGCGTCTCTCCCTCACCCCCTTGATACCAACCACCACTATATAAGATCCACGCGCTCGATCGATACGGTAAGTAGCTCATTGGAATCGTCATCTTTTCATTACTTTTATAGCTTCTTATACTAGTTCAGATTTCTCTTCGGCTGTTGCTGATATCGACGATAGCACGCTAGTCCGTGAGGCAAGCTGGATTTGGAAGGTCCCCTGGAGTATGCTCTGCGGTTGTATCTATAGAAGCTCCCCTTAGGAGGAGGAGGCCCAGTGTCAGCAGAGGGTATCTCTAGAGGCTGAAGAACGCCTAGTTGAGTAGATTTTATGTCAGGAATCCCTTAGTTTTGCTCTAATCCACTCTTAACTACATGCTTTAGTGATCCAGATCCTGGCGAGCTAGGGGGATAATGATCCTTTTGGCTAGTAATAGACCACGACCTTCCTTAAACGCTAGCCTGTCCTTAAAATAAAGCTTGGTCGTTATATTAAGTAGGCTAGAGTGAATACAGCCTGCCCTAATAATATCAACCAGTTGTTTAAACTATATAAGACTATAAGCTAGATCCTCCCAGAGAATAGGTATAATACTAATAAAGGGGGCCTTATAAAGGGTCAGGGGGGGAATAGTCTTGTTGTTAGGGCCTTGACTAGCCCTAAAAAGACTATAACTCCCCTTAAAGTTAATACCTTACGCTCCTAGATCTCTATCATTAAATATATCTCTGCTAAAGGACAATACCTTAATCCCCTAGTGATCCTAAAGGGGAAATAGGTCTAGGATTAATAGTTTTGCAACGAGATACTTTATTAGTACCTTACTTAGCAGGTGATAGTCTCTGATAATAGGTGGACTAGTAATAAGATTATTATTAAGTAACTAGAGAAGGTCTTTCTTATATAAACTAACCCTAAAGACCCTTTAACTGCCTAGCTTCTTATATTAGATAGCTATAGATCCTATCAGACTAATAACTTCCTTGCTATATACTTCCTCTATAATATATATCTATTATTCTTACCTATTTATACCTCTTATATCACCCAGCCACTAGATTTAGGCTGTTTCTTAAGTCTTAAAGCTTAATACTAGTCACTTATAAATACCCTTATAGCCAGTATAGATAAGGATTATATTAGAAAGCTTAAGTTCTTCGAGTTATACTCTAAAGCTTATATAATTAGCCTCTAGAAAGAGAATATACTCTCTAACTAGTAAATAACTAGTCTCTAGCTAGTTAATAGACGGAAGCCACTTATATCCCTATAGGTACTAACTCGCCCTAAGCCCCAGGCCACAACCCCCCCTTCCTCACTCTTTTCAGGCATTAATACGCCAAAAAGTAGTACAGACGTCCAGCAATTACTACAGTATAAGGATACAAGCCTTATAGCACGCCAAGTGATAAGGAAGATTACTGGGCAACTCGACAACCTTAATGTTATACTTATTACACAAGCAAGAGAGTTGGTTGCTCTCTAAGAGAAACTAGAACTGGCCAAGCCGAGGAAAAGAAAGTCTGTGAAACCAAATCTGAACGAACGCTTTGTTACTCTTGGCGATATACTTGCTTAACATAATAAAGAACCTATACAACGTACCGTTGAAGCTTCAACTGCAGCAAAGTGTATCGATATGGCCACTAACGAGGAGGAGGAGTCATCTAGAAGCAAATATGCTGTGGAGCCACCACGGCATGGTCGGCGCCGGTAAAACAAAGATCCGACCAGGTCCTCTTATACTAGTTGAACAAGCTACTGTATAATGAGCAGATTGCACTAGTTTTTATGTTTACAGAGTAAAAATTGACTGAGTTGTGGCTGTTTTACTATATGTGGTCCATATGGCTGGTGTGGATTTGAGGTGGGCGGTTGAGGGGGGTGGGCGGTTGGCACGTAGG